>CM067167.1:293366981-293435370 GCA_034093135.1 Erigeron breviscapus | reverse complement strand
CAAACCGAATGTGTATAATCTAGACAAAGATCTCTTTGAAACTCAGGTTGCGTACTGTCTCATTCGATTGACTCGAATTGTCATATCCGTTGGACTTATATGGATTCTTGACTATCTTTTCAGACTAGTCATGTCGGACGGAGTTAGCTCTAATGTTGTTGTACCCTGTACACCTCCAGTTCCTGTGGTAGTTAATTCCATTCCTCGTGTTCCTAACTCTTATGAAGAGGAACCAATGGAAGCTTCGGGCAATGAATCTCGCCCTATCAATCTTGTATCATCGTCCAGTGAATCTGGAAATGAACATGTGTCTATCCATGTTCAATCATCTTTACCACCAGTAGCTCCATATCAGAGGAGGACTACCGAGGGAGCTCGTATTCCTTACGCTCCTAGAGATCCTTATGCTGCAGGTCCATCTGCACCGGCTCAGGACAACCGTATGTTTGGTCCTTCTTTTCTTCTGGGTGATCCGTATGCTGCGGGTTCATCCAGAGTGCCTGTTTACAACCCGGATGCTGTAAATGTGATGCCAGTTGCTGATGCAACTGATAGGTCAGAATATGCTCTCCGACAAATGTCAAGGATGAACAACTCTCTCATCCGTACTAGAGAGGCTATTGAGAACCAAGCTCAAGCACTGACTGGAGCTTATTAGCATGCTTCTGAAGCTATGATGGTTGCTAGGAAAGGGAAGGAGACCCTTGGGATGATGATCTGGATACTGTTAATTTTTGTAGTCTTGATTGTGGCGTTGCTTGTAGTCGTTCTTTTCAAGATGTAATCTGTAGTAGTAACGTATTGTAAGCCTAAGAACTTATAACAACTCATACTCTTGTATTTGAGTTGTAGTCTAGTTTTGTGGATGTATTTCCCACGTGTTTTGGATCGTATCACTCTGACTATGTAGTATATCATTGTGGATGTAGTTCCCACATGATTTGAATTTGTGGATGTAGTTCCCACATGATTTGAATTTGTGGATGTAGTTCCCACAAGATTTTTGGAATGTACAAGTCAGATTATGTAAAAGTTTTTGGGTATAAATGAAATACGATCGTCTTTTGGCTTACATACTTGTTCAAAACTACGTCACTTGCTCATTTCAATTCTAGAAGTATAGTATTCGATATTATTTGTCTTGTTTAGTTCATGAGTTCAAGTAAGTCGATAAATTGTGACTTGTGTTTGGTATCCTCTTATATCTTGAATATCTTGAAAAGCTACATTCTATGTTATTCTTACGAGAAAACCTCTAAATGACATTTTTGTTCATGTCATAGACTTATGGCTCCTAAGACGCGAAGCAAGATCCAGAAAAAGGCTCCAAGTAAGAAAACTGTCCCAAAGAGAGTTACTCGATCAACTCCTTTAAATACTGAAACTGAACAGGAAGAACCTGTGATCCGCCAAGGACCAGAAGCGGCTGCTGCTAATGTGAACACTGGTCCTAGATCTACCCCAATTGTTGGCGGGGAAAATAATATGGCGGCATTTGTGACACAACAGTTGTTGGCTGCTATGCCTACTTTAGTTGCTCAGATCACGGCAAGCATGAACGTCAATAATAATCATCATACTGACAATAGCAACAATGTGGAACCTACTGCTGAACAAGTTGTTCCTCGAGTACAACTTCGAGTGGGTGATTACAAAACTTTCACTTATTGCAAGCCGAAAGAGTTTCATGGTACCGAGGGTCATGTAGGTCTAATCAACTGGTTAGAGAGTATAGAGGCGGTGCTTCATATCAGCCGTTGTGCTGAAGAACACAAAGTGGAATATGCTTCCACTCAACTTCAAAAGCACACTCTGTCATGGTGGAACGAGCAGGTTAGGACCCGAGGTCGAGACCAAGCTAATAGGATGCCTTGGTTTGATTTTAAAAGGATGCTGATGGAAAAGTAATGTCCTCGAGAGGAAGTACAGAAAATGGAAGGCGAATTTTGGAATCATAATATGGTCGGATTAGACAACGAGAAATACACTACTCGTTTTCATCAGCTGACAAGACTTGTTCCTCGTATGGTGGATACGGAGGAAAAGTTAGTTGAAAGATACTGTTATGGCTTGTCACCGGACATCCGAAGGTTGGTAGCCGCTTTTAATCCCTTGACTCTTCAAGCGGCAGTTAGTGCGACCAATCGGATGGTGATAGATTTGAAAAGAACCACTGGTTCTTCTGTTGGAACTGAAGTGATCAAGAGAAGGACTGATCAGGCCTCCGGTAGTGGATTTGGCAATGGTGGGAATGGCAAGAGGTTTAAAGCTGCCAGAAACTTTGCAGTGGTCCCATAAGATATCAAGAGGTACCCCGGCGCAGACACAAGATGTAACAGATGTGGCACTCGTCACATGGGGAATTGTCCCGCTTGTTACCGTTGTAAGAAGATAGGACATCAGGCAAAGTCCTGTAGGGAGAAAGTACCTAATCAATGCTACGAGTGTGGAAGTGAAACTCATTTCCGACCAGCATGTCCAAGACTTAATCAAGCCCCGAACAACAATGTTATAGTTCCAATGAGGAACAATGCGGGGAATAATCAAGCTGGAAATCAGGGGAGAAATCAAGGAGGTCAAGGTAGAGGCTGAGTGTTTGCTTTGGATGCTGCTGATGCACGACGTGATCCCAACGTTGTGATAGGTACATTCATACTCAATAATCATTATGTATTTGTGTTATTCGACTCTGGTGCTGATAAAAGTTTCATATCTTTAGAATTTAAGTCTCGATTTGGTATAGTAGCTATCCCTATGAAAGATACTTATGTTGTCGAATATGCAAACGGTCAAAGGTATATTGCTAGAGATCATTTAGTAGATTGCAGTTTGGTATTAGCCGGTAAGACTTTTAAAATTGACCTAATTCCTATAGAACTAAGTAGTTTTGATGTGATTGTTGGTATGGACTGGTTATCTAAGGTTAGAGCTGATATAAGTTGTTATGAGAAGATTGTTAGAATACCCCTACCGAAAGGCGAAACCCTAATAGTGCAAGGAGACAAGTCAGGAAAGAAATTGATCTTAGTATCGACAATAAAAGCTAATAAATATTTACAAAAAGAACACCCTGCTTTCTTAGCATTAGTAGTAGAAAGAAAACCAAAGGGTAAAGAAATTCAAGATATTCCAGTAGTTAGAGATTTTCCGGAGGTGTTTCCTGAAGATTTGACGGGACTTCCACCTCACAGACCAGTTGAGTTTGGAATAGATTTGGTCCCTGGAGCTGCACCCGTGGCCAAGGCACCCTATCGCCTTGCGCTGTCAGAAATTCAAGAATTGTCCGAACAACTTCAAGAGTTGTTAGCTAAAGGACTAATTCGTCCAAGTTCATCACTGTGGGGAGCTCCAATCCTATTTGTCAAGAAGAAAGACGGCTCTATGCGCATGTGTATTGATTACAGAGAATTGAACAAGTTGACTGTCAAGAACAGGTACCCTTTGCCTCGTATTGACGACTTGTTTGACCAACTGGAAGGTGCGTCACACTTTTCCAAGATTGATCTCAGATCTGGGTATCATCAACTCAGAGTCAGAGAGACGGACATTCCTAAAACAACCTTCAGAACTCGTTATGGACATTATGAGTTTTTGGTTATGCCGTTTGGCTTAACCAATGCACCTGCTGTGTTTATGGACTTAATGAATCGAGTATGTCGACCGTATCTTGACAAGTTTGTCATTGTATTCATTGATGACATACTGATCTACTCGAGAAATAAAGACGAACATGAAGGTCATCTGAGAACCATTTTACAACTACTCAAGGATCAAAAGTTGTACGCGAAATTCTCAAAATGTGAATTCTGGATTAGGGAAGTACACTTCTTGGGTCATGTAGTGAATATGGATGGAATCCACGTAGATCCATCTAAGATTGAAGCAATAAAGAAGTGGGAAGCCCCTAAGACTCCGACAGAAATCCGCCAGTTTCTTGGATTGGCTGGATATTACAGGAGATTTATCGAGAACTTCTCAAAGGTTGCTCAACCTTTGACGTTGTTGACTCAAAAGACCAAGGAATTTATTTGGCAGGATGCCCAAGAAAAGGCATTTCAAACGTTGAAAGACAAGCTATGTAATGCTCCTATTTTAGCGTTACCGAATGGAATTGAAAACTTCGTGGTATACTGTGACGCATCATATCAGGGCATGGGATGTGTGCTTATGCAGGAAGGTAAGGTCATTGCTTACGCTTGCAGACAACTCAAAATCCACGAAAAGAATTATACAACCCGCGATCTCGAACTCGGAGCGGTTGTTTTTGCCTTAAAGATTTGGAGGCACTACTTGTATGGTACCAAGTGTACGGTGTTCACAGATCACAAAAGTCTTCAGCATATCTTCGATCAGAAAATGCTGAATATGAGACAAAGACGATGGGTAGAATTACTCAGTGATTATGATTGTGAACTCAAATATCATCCAGGTAAAGAAAATGTGGTTGCTGACGCGCTGAGTAGAAAAGATAGGATTTCACTATCTGTCATAATAAGAGCAAGTTCTTATCTTGGCTCATCATTAAGGGATAGAGTTTTGGATGATCAAAGCGAGGCCCTACAGCCAGGGCGTATCGAGAAAGAAGCATTGTGGAATGCTGAACGTTTATTTGAATTGGATGGCGATGGGATCCGACATGTTAAGGGCAGAGTGTGGATTCCCAAGTATAATGGACTTAGAGAACTCTTGATGAACGAGAGTCATCGATCTAAGTATTCAATCCATCTTGGTGCTGACAAAATGTACCACGGATTAAAGGATTTTTATTGGTGGCCGGGTATGAAAAGAGATATCGCCACGTATGTATCAAAATGTTTAATTTGTTCTATGGTTAAGGTAGAGCACCAAAAGCCTTCTGAGCTGCTCCAGCAACCCCAAATTCCTGACTGGAAATGGGAACATATCACTATGGACTTCATTACGAAGTTACCTCGAACCCTGAAAGGATACGATACTATTTGGGTCATTGTTGATCGATTAACGAAGTCTGCACACTTCATTCCCATACGGGAGAATTGGAAGATAAAGAAATTATCTCAAGTATATATTGAAAAGATCGTGTCTCTTCATGGCGTTCCTGTGTCTATTATCTCTGATCGTGATGGTCGTTTCACTTCACAATCATGGAGATATTTTCAAGACGCCTTAGGCACTCAGTTGAATTTGAGTACGACTTACCATCCACAAACGGACGGGCAAAGTGAGCGTACCATTCAGACATTAGAAGACATGCTTCGGGCATGTGTTATTGATTTCAAAGGTAGTTGGGATACCTTTTTGCCGTTAGCTGAATTTTCGTATAATAACAGCTATCACACAAGCATTAAATGTGCGCCTTTTGAGGCTTTGTACGGACGAAAATGTAGATCGCCTGTTTGTTGGCTTGATGCTGGTGAGCGTCGTTTGTACAAATATGGACTGGTTCAGAAGACTACTGACCAGATTGTTGAAATTAGGGCACGACTGAAGGCGGCTCAGTATCGCCAAAAGAGCTATGCAGATCGTAGAAGGAAACCACTTGAGTTTCAAGTGGGAGACAAAGTCATGTTGAAAGTGTCACCTTGGAAAGGCACTGCACGTTTTGGCGTGCGAGGAAAACTTAGTCCTCGTTATATCGGACCATTTGAAATTGTTCAAAGGATTGGTTCCGTGGCATATAAGCTCGATTTACCCCAAGAGCTGGAACATGTTCATCCCACATTTCATATATCGAATCTAAGAAATGTTTGACTGATGAAACATTAGTTGTACCTGTCGAAGAGTTGCAAGTGAATGACTCTCTTCAATTCGTTGAGGAACCTGTTGAAATTCTAGACCAACAGCTCAAACAACTTAGATGTAGTCGTATCAAGTTGGTCAAAGTTCGTTGGAACTCAAAACATGGACCCGACTCGACTTGGGAACGTGAGGATTATATGAGAGATAAGTATCCTCATCTGTTTACTGAGCAAGACTTGATTTCGGGACGAAATCCTTAGAAGTCGGGGATGCTATGACAACTCATAATTTATTAGCAACGGGTTAGTCTTAATCTTGATCATTATTATAATTTCATCTAATTTAGAGATTATGACGTGGAAATTATTAGATAATTGAACATTTGATATAGTTCAATTAAACGTATCCTGATGACGTAGACTATTAGCTATTTAGACGAATGCCGAGTCTTAAAAATAACTTTAAATAAAGATTTAAAAGTTATGTATCGAACACAGTAAATAGACTGTCTAAACTTAATATTTTTAAAGTTTAGTTTGACGATATTTTATTGGCTTGTCTTAACTAAAATAAGACGAGGGAAAATACCTTTACTTTAAATTATAACCTTTTAGTCAAACGGTATTTAATCGTAAGCATTTTACCAAATTAGGGGTAAAGGAATATATCTAATTTGGCCACATGGGCCGAAATGTAAATGAAAGGCAGGGAGGGAAACACCAAACCCCACCCCCCCTCTCTTCTTTTTGATCGATCACACACACACACACAAAACACATATATCACACAAAACACACTCTCAAATTCAATCTCTCTATTCTTCTTTTAAATTGGTTTTGCAAAGGAAGGATTTAAGGATTTTAAGGCTATAATCAATTGAGTATTATCATCATCAACATCATCACCATCTTCATCTTCTTTATCAAATTCTTCAAGAACTTCAAATTGGTAAGAAATCTCTTTTAAACTTAAACTTTGATTTGAATTGATTCAATCTTAGTATTATTTCAGTTTTGGTAATTAGATTCATAGTCCTTGAATATGAAATGGGTTTTGGTTTTGTTGGATAAATGAAATTGATTAGAATTAGGTCTTTGAAATCAAAATGGTTGAATTTGTGTAATGGTTAGCGAAATGGTATTGTTTCCAGGTTATTGAACCTGTTGGTACTTGTTGAAATGAAAAGATTTGAAATGGAAACGATTTGGTTTGGCGAAAATGGTCAAAAACTGCACTTTCACTCGTGCAGGTCTGCATTCGCACCGCGACCTTCAGGTTTCGCGCCGCGATCTAGTTGTATTTGGCTTTCGCGCCGCGAATGGTTCACCTCGCGCCGCGAGTTTTTAGTCTGTTTGACATTTTTAGTTTTTGACAACTTGAACGTTTGAACTTGGTGAATATCTAATGGTACTTTAGACTACCTTATAATGACAATGTCATTGATATTACCAACTAAAGTTAAATAAAATGAAAGTTTAAATCACATTCTCGGTTATGGCATTCTAGGGTCTATAGCTAAGTAGTTCTACATAGGATACTTGTCGTTGTGAGCTTGGATCCTCACTATTGGTAATCATATCATAGGTTTTGGATAACGTGGAGAATTGACTGTGGATCTTCTCAAGTTATTAGCACCTTTTTAGCACTTTGAACGCTAAGGTGAGTTTATGGCGCCCTTTTCCTTTTACTTTGGGCCTGAAAAGCATGTGTTATTGTATACACGATTTGTTAAATAAATGATTGTTTGTGTGTATGCCATGTGATTTGGCTGCTTAGATCATTTACTTAAATTTGCCATGTTGACGGCTGTCGAAAATGTGTATACGTGTCATTTATTAATTGTTGAATGAAATGACGTTGAATTGCCGTGTGAGGGCTGATTAAATGGTTTCCTTGTATTTGAAAAACTAAAATGTTTCCCCTATTGGTTGTATTGTCGGATCTAGATATCTCGGCTGTCTTGGTTGTGGTCCGCACCCCATTGTCGAAGGGAAATCCTGTGCGAGGTTATGGTCCGCACCCCATTGTCGAAGGGAAATCCTGTGCGAGGCATATGCTGTCATTAGATCTAGATATACTGATTGACTTGATATAAGATGAGTTCAGATTTAGATATACTGGCTGTCTTGATATAAAGTAAAAGAGATGTGTCAGATTTGATATAGTGACTGTTTTGTTATAAAAGTGTTGTCAGATTTAGATATACTGACTGTCTTGATATAAAGTAAAAGAGATGTGTCAGATTTGATATAGTGACTGTTTTGTTATAAAAGTGTTGTCAGATTTAGATATACTGGCTGTCTTGATATAAAGTAAAAGAGATGTGTCAGATTTGATATAGTGACTGTTTTGTTATAAAAGTGTTGTCAGATTTAGATATACTGACTGTTCGATATAAGATAGTCAGATTTAGATATACTGGCTGTCTTGATATAAAGTAAAAGAGATGTGTCAGATTTGATATAGTGACTGTTTTGTTATAAAAGTGTTGTCAGATTTAGATATACTGACTGTCTTGATATAAAGTAAAAGAGATGTGTCAGATTTGATATAGTGACTGTTTTGTTATAAAAGTGTTGTCAGATTTAGATATACTGACTGTTGATATAAGATATGTCCAGATTTAGATATACTGGCTGTCTTGATATAAAGTAAAAGAGATGTGTCAGATTTGATATAGTGACTGTTTTGTTATAAAAGTGTTGTCAGATTTAGATATACTGGCTGTCTTGATATAAAGTAAAAGAGATGTGTCAGATTTGATATAGTGACTGTTTTGTTATAAAAGTGTTGTCAGATTTAGATATACTGACTGTCTTGATATAAAGTAAAAGAGATGTGTCAGATTTGATATAGTGACTGTTTTGTTATAAAAGTGTTGTCAGATTTAGATATACTGGCTGTCTTGATATAAAGTAAAAGAGATGTGTCAGATTTGATATAGTGACTGTTTTGTTATAAAAGTGTTGTCAGATTTAGATATACTGACTGTCTTGATATAAAGTAAAAGAGATGTGTCAGATTTGATATAGTGACTGTTTTGTTATAAAAGTGTTGTCAGATTTAGATATACTGGCTGTCTTGATATAAAGTAAAAGAGATGTGTCAGATTTGATATAGTGACTGTTTTGTTATAAAAGTGTTGTCAGATTTAGATATACTGGCTGTCTTGATATAAAGTAAAAGAGATGTGTCAGATTTGATATAGTGACTGTTTTGTTATAAAAGTGTTGTCAGATTTAGATATACTGACTGTCTGATATAAGATATGTCCAGATTTAGATATACTGGCTGTCTTGATATAAAGTAAAAGAGATGTGTCAGATTTGATATAGTGACTGTTTTGTTATAAAAGTGTTGTCAGATTTAGATATACTGGCTGTCTTGATATAAAGTAAAAGAGATGTGTCAGATTTGATATAGTGACTGTTTTGTTATAAAAGTGTTGTCAGATTTAGATATACTGACTGTCTTGATATAAAGTAAAAGAGATGTGTCAGATTTGATATAGTGACTGTTTTGTTATAAAAGTGTTGTCAGATTTAGATATACTGACTGTCCTGATATAAGATATGTCCAGATTTAGATATACTGGCTGTCTTGATATAAAGTAAAAGAGATGTGTCAGATTTGATATAGTGACTGTTTTGTTATAAAAGTGTTGTCAGATTTAGATATACTGGCTGTCTTGATATAAAGTAAAAGAGATGTGTCAGATTTGATATAGTGACTGTTTTGTTATAAAAGTGTTGTCAGATTTAGATATACTGACTGTCTGATATAAGATATGTCCAGATTTAGATATACTGGCTGTCTTGATATAAAGTAAAAGAGATGTGTCAGATTTGATATAGTGACTGTTTTGTTATAAAAGTGTTGTCAGATTTAGATATACTGGCTGTCTTGATATAAAGTAAAAGAGATGTGTCAGATTTGATATAGTGACTGTTTTGTTATAAAAGTGTTGTCAGATTTAGATATACTGACTGTCTTGATATAAAGTAAAAGAGATGTGTCAGATTTGATATAGTGACTGTTTTGTTATAAAAGTGTTGTCAGATTTAGATATACTGACTGTCCTGATATAAAGTAAAAGAGATGTGTCAGATTTGATATACTGACTGTTTTGTAATAAACTCGTATTTGGATTAATGGATGTAATCTCTATTTACCTTCTGATTAGTACGCAATTATTTGTTAACCCTGTACTTCCGATACAACGGGGTGTGACACTTTCTTCCTCTCAATTTGTTTCCCTTCACTTTTTTTTTATAGGTGCGGACCGAATTTTACAACAGAGGGTCTAGACTTTGTTGTTTTAACCTGGTCCACGCTAGAAATCTCCCTCATCCAATACCTAATAAGAAGACAAACCCTAATAGTCCGCCCAAATGCACGACAACTTATAATTAGAGTAAAATCTTGTCCGGGTCTTCCAAATGCAAACCCTCGTAGAGAGACTTTGTTAGCGCTTCATCAATTTCTTCCATATACAGTAGTGGATATGGTGAACGGATGTTCGTTGCGTCACATAAGCATTGTCATCCTTATCAAAGACTAACTAACAAGAAAAAGGAAAAAACAAGTATTCCTCACTACCCCATACCTTTCACTTCTTTTCCTTTTTCTCTCTTACTCTTTATCAGTTTCCCTCCTCTTCTTTCCTCCTTTTCTGTGCATGCCTACACAACCGTCTCCCTTTCCTTTGGTCTCATTGTATACCGCCTACTCTAAATATACTTGATAAGTTGTGATTATTAATGCCACATACAAATGAATACAGAAAAATAAACAAATAATAAACAGGGAATAAAAATAAAATTGAAGGAAAGATAACATTATAAAATTGCCGTATATTGACATAGTTATATGTATATTATAAATCGACGGTCTTGTCTAATAAACAATATTTAGGTACTATACCATTCATGTACCATGTGTTTTAAAGTATCATATAGTAATAGATTTCCACATATAAAAACAATAAAGAACGGAGGAGACAAACATGACTTCAGACTTTTAATTTTGAATGATGACACAATCATTGAAGATATGTTGCCCAAAACTATCTTTCTATATCATTTGTTTACCTTCTAAATATTTTCACTAACCATTTACATCAATTACTTTTACATCAGTTATCTACATCACTCAACGCCGTCTCCACCACCAACAGTCGCACCCACCACTACCATACCGCCGACGCCACGACCACTTCCGCATTGCGCGAGTACCGTGTTATCTTCTACATAAATAATTACGAGAGTAAGTACACGCGCGTTGCGGCGGTGAGATGGTGGGGTGATAGGTCATAAAGTGTGATAGGTCATAGAGTGTGATAGTCAAATGCCTTAGCCGTACGGGCTTCGCCCTCGGATTTAAAAATTCGTCGAAAGTATATCGAATGACATCTCTAATGAAAGAGCATGAAATTTTAAGAACACCCATATAATTTTTATAATTTATCGATGTACGGTTTTTGAGATAAAAGATTTTGAATAAATTAGAGGAATAAAATAATTTATGGAGGAGAGAGAAAAAATGAGTGGTTGAGATTTGAGGAGAGAGATGAAAAATGAAAGTTGAAAGTTGTGGGGTATTGATGTATGGTACATCATGCATTATCATGTGTACATTGTTGAAATTGAAAGTTGAAAGTTGAAACCTTATTTGCTTTATAATATAGTATAGATAAATAAAAGTGAAACTTTAAGTTTATATCTGAACATTATGAAATGACTAAATTAAATATTGCTCTGTAAATTTTATATAAATGTTTTGAAAACTAAAAGCTCAAAAATGAAACTAAAGAATCTAGTATTACTATACATTAGCATAGTACCCATGAATAGTGGCGGGTGTAGATGATTAAATCCTTATAAAGATTAACATAAAAGTCCTGCTAAAACCACTTTTGTAGAGAGAAAAAAAATATATGAGAAAATGGTTTCCAGTTCTTGGTTGAAAGACAATGGAAAATTGGAGAGAGAAGAATGTGAAGAGATGTTCTTGATTTAGGCATATGTAAGCTTGAGAATGACACTTTTGTAAGCTATAGCCTTTTAAAAGTGAATAAATGACCATATTATCCTTTTGAATGAATGATTTTGATTGATAATGTTAAATATGATGGTCCAGATTTTAACATAACTTAAACCTGAAAAGTCTTAAAATTCATAGACAAGGATAGTGCAAATACTTTATATACGAGTATAGATTCAAGTAAGGTTAGAAGTGACTTTCATTACTTTTAGTAATCTTTTTTTTCTCTCTTTTTGAAACAGCAATACAAGAATATATATAAAAATATATATAGAATCCAGCCCCCTTCTGATCCATTCATTTCTGCAAGCAGGGAGGATCCAGAGCGAAGCCCCCTCCTATTCGAGGCCGGGTGGCCTTGCCCCACAAGACTCATCACAACATTTTTTAACTCATCTTCGTCATTTCTTTTAAAATCTCATTAAATTCCCCCTCATAGATGGACCAAGTCCATAAAAAAGATTTTTTTTTTTTGTTATCAATGTGCAGTGTATGCATGCTAAAAATAAAACGAAACATCACATAATTTAAATATTTCTTGAAATTTTTACTGCAAGTATTGCAAAATGTGTAATGTTGGTTATGGTGAAGAAGATGATTATATATAATTGATTTTTACCTCAAGAATTTTGATATATCGAAAAAAAGTATATTAGAAATATGAATATGAAGTTGTTACATATTTAAACTTAGATGTGATTATGTGAAAACCTTACATGTTTTTTATTTGGGAAATGATCAATCTTCCTAAAAATCCTCCTAATACTTTAACTATTTGACAAGTGTCATCCACTAATTCTCTCTCTTAATCTCATTCTTTAAATTTGACAAATGTCACAATCTTATTATTAGGAGGTTTTTTAGGTCATTTGGTTAGGAGGATTAATCATTTCCCCTTTTATTTTATGGGGTTTATTTTTTTTTTTGATCGATGGGGTATAATTTTTTGGTGTTTTGAGGTTTAGGTTTTAGAGTTATTGTTATGGAACTAGTGTAACTTTGATGTGATTGTAATGTAACACATCACTTTAATTAGTATAATGATGTGACCATATATTAATTGTTAATGCTTTTATATTATTAGTTTGTTCCATGATGATTTCGTCAACTTATAATGAAGACAAACAATTATAGATTATCAACTAACCATTCAAAGAAAACTTTACAATTTGAAAATAGTGGATGAATTAAGTAACTACTAATACAAGAAAAAACAACTAAATTATTTCAAAATCTAACTTTATAATTAATTAGTAGGATTTTTAATTAGTTGGTTGGAAGACGGTTCCTTATTCTTACGTTCATGCTTCTTAAATGTTTAATCAAATTGTCACCCGGCCACTAAGGCTTCTATCCTTTTCTATTTTTCATTTTTCTTCTTCCACATGACATATAAAAACAAAATTGTTCCACTAGTATTATAAAGTAAGATAGGTTTGGAAAGTAAAGCTCACCTTCCTTTACATATAAAATAATGCATATCATGCATATATATACACATTACTTGCCTATAGACAAGCTTCAAATCTATAAGCAAATTAAACCATCGATCCGGCCATCTTCTTTTCAAAAATTTCTATAGTGGCTACAAATTAAGATCATCCTTCGAATCTTGAATCAAACCACCCTAGTTCCATCATGCAAGAGCAAGACACCATGAAAAATGATGAAAGCTTTGAGTTCTTTAGTGAAGAATGGTTGAAAAACAATAATAATTCAAACTTCATTCCAAATGAAGATATCTTATTTTGTGGAAATTTTATTTTCTCTAAACAACCTATTTCAAAAGACACACAAGAGTTTAAGAAACATGGTTATGAAAACACCAAAGTTGATATAAATTCGGGTTCTAGTCGGGATAGACATTATGCCAAGTTATTGTCCATGAACAAAGGTAGAAATTATGGTGGTGAACATGAAACAAAAAGGGTATTTCCGGCTTCGGCGTCTATGAAATCAAGGTGGTATTATTATGGGTTTAGATTGGCTGGCGTTCCGGCGGAAATGGACTTGGGTGCCATGAGAAGTAGGCAAAACCGACATCGAAAAACACATTCGGTTGGTTCACAAGATTGCGGAGAGAAGATGGACAATAATGGGGGTTTAAGGCATGGAAATAGGTTGAGTAGATTGATTAGAGACCTTAGTTGTGATGGCCAAACACAAGCCAACTCCATGGTGAAGGCTTCACTCGTTTACACCCCAAGGGTCTAATTAACCATTAATAATTCTTGTTGATTTTTTTTATTCTATTGTAGCATAAAAGTATGGAAGTGTGTAATTATTGGATCATATTATAAGACACGTGTTTTAAATAGTTTTAAGATCTAAAATGCATGTATTATATGAACTATGAAGTTTGCTACTGAAAATTAATTTTAGTCTTTTAGATAAGCTAGCGTCGTGATTAGTGGTTATAAGTTTCTCCTATATTAATATCGTTTGATTAATCGTATCTAAAATCATAATTATGTTGAATCATTTCAAATACAGGGAACGAGATTGCTTAAATATTTGTAATGTAATATATACAAATGCATAGTTTGAAGTCGAGAACTATTATTTGTTTTTTATAGTTATAATTGAAGCATTGAGTATTGGAACTCATGCGCGGCCTAACTAATTAATTCACCACACATTGTTGTATTGTATAGAAAACCCTTTATATATTGGAATTCAGAAGAGTCGTAACTTACCTTCCTAGCTAAATCTTCTTATTTTTGAGCCTACATTATATACTTATATTCTCCCGTAAACGAAATCAACTGGTAAATGTATATTTAGTTTTTCTCACATGTCTTGGGTTCGACTATTTGATGTGACAAATCTATGAGTTTTTTACCTGAATTACCTGTAGCAGCTTATGGTCTACATCTCATAGCTTAAAATACGCGCAAGGTTTCACCATTTTATGGTGAGGTTTCATCTGATTTCGAAAACGACTAACTGGTTAACTTCTTTTTATATCCTCCTTCCTTTCGTATTATTATTGACCTACAAGAAAAAATGAATAAATACTATTTTGGTAAATGTCTTTAATGAGAATTGATTTTTTTATTAAAAAATATTACACTATTCTTAAACTTAGACTTAATCCTTAAAAACAAAAAACTTTTACAAAGTCAATTAACCCCATATTTTGAATACAAATGTTATTAATAATATAATTATTGTTGGAAAACAAAAAAATGTAAATATTAATATAAATATATTAATATACTAATATATTTGGATAATGATCATCAATAATGACATCATCAATGTTCAATTTTAAAAATTGTAGGAGCTGTGATTGGTCAATAAATGATTCAATAAGTTGTATATATAAAGATAAAGCTAAGATAATAAAAAAAAATAAACTATCTAACTTAAACTAATAAGTGATATTTCAAAATTATACGCGGTAATGGTTTATATTATGAAAATCATCCAGAAGTTTACGTTTATAAATGCATGGAAAGGTAATCGCAATGGAAAAGAAAAGTTACATTTGAAAGAGAACACAACTTTGAGATGTATTTACACATAAAATAAGTTTTAGACAAATCGTTCATGTCATTAAAAATAGAGTTAATGACATAAATCGTCCCTGTGGTTTATCTAAATAGTCACGTTTCGTCCTTTAAAATCAAAAACCTCAAGGACAGTCCTTTATAGGAGGATAAGGATCACGTTTGGTCCTTTGACTTATTGATCGTCATCTCATCACCGTGAACACCCCCACGTGCTTCCCACGTGAAGGGTATTCTAGTCTTTTCTCTTCCTCCTTTTAAGTATCTTCTTCTTCCATTATCTTTTTCAAGATTTTGTTCTCATATTTATCTATAAAATCAATAATCAATAATCAATCTAATATTTTAAAAAAAGTAATCAAATATGACACAAAATCTAATACAATAACAATTAATATCTAATATCTTGGAAAATCAAAAACCCATAAAAATAATTTAAAACAAATTTATGTATGTGTGAAGCAAACCGTCCCTGTTGTATATAGGATACTCGTAATAATATGAACCCACTAACAACATCATCCATGACCATATTTAGCCCTAAGAATATCAACAACACATACATATACACCATGTAATGATTTAAAGAAAAAAAAAAGAAAAAAAGAGAAATCAAGATCTGGTTTTTATAAGGTTAGCAACACATACATCTCATATATCCTCGAACTTGATTGAATCGGAATAAATTCATGGTGGTGGATCTGATTAAACAGTGGACGGATGGATCGATGGTCGGAGAAAACTCACGCCGCCGGAAAACCCCTACCATAAAACCCACCATCGATCTATTTTTTTCAACAAACTTACCGATGCAATCCATACCCGAAACACTGACAAGATCATCTTCTCGTCCTACTGTTTAATGTCGTTTCATCAAGAATTGATGAAGAAGAATCAAGTATGGAATTTATTGTCAAAGCATGATCTTGTCGTTTCATTTTGATGAGTGAAAGTCGAAATGGAAGACATTTGTGTGTTTAATGAAAATGAAAAGATTATGAATCCACCGGATCTGTTGGGTCTTTGACAAGACAAAGAGCCACCAGATTGTTGGTTTTCCGGCGAGAGAAGAACCACCGCGTCCATTAAGAATCGGGTTTTCAACAAAACCAGGGCTGGACATACACTGTAACACCCGACGTTTAAAAATATGGGTTTTTAAAAATCTTTCACCTAACGGTGTTAAATTGCGGAAGTAAAGACCGTAAAAGTCAAAACCGGTAAAAACATTTCGGTTTCTGCGTTTAGTTGGTGTTACATGCCATATCAAACATTAGTTCAAATGAAAACCCAACGGTTGCCCAACATTAAACAACCGTTCACACATTATTACATAATTCGACATCAAAATGAAATGTATTCAAAAGTCTCCATAATAAGCAACTAGGGGTAGCTAAGGAATCTGCATGCTTTCTACCCACGCCCTCACGTTCTGCACCTACAAGTCCTTCAAGCTAAACCTGAGGGAACAACCACATTAAAGAAACAAGTGTTAGCTATAAGAATAGCTAAGTAAGACCACACTTAATTTAAAAGCATTTGTCCAATTAAAACATTTCTTCGTTAATAGACAAACTCATTAGGCACAACACACAACACACATAACTGCATAATAACTTCATATCAATTAGGATAATCATCCTAAATGTGCCTATCCTGCATTAGTTCACACATTGTCACACATATCTTCGTTTACTGCATATAAGTGTGCCCTGCATCACACCCGACTAGATGATCAACCAAAAGACTAATCATCGTAAAATTAACCCTTTTTAATTGCACTTTCATCATCTTTAACCATCCTATTAATCCTTTAATCCTTTACATCATAAATCAATCGTTTAATCACCCAAATAACATGAAATCGGTGAACGTTTAATCTAATAACCCAACCCAAACCCTTATGGCCTGGATTAAGACTAATATAAGACTCAAACAATCATATCTCAAAAGAGGAACACCTATATTACCTGTATTAGGTGATAAAGATCCAAGATCTAAGCAATGCACGATCGATTTGGCTCCAAAACGAATAGATCTAGCGAGAAACTTGAGGGGAAGGGAAGGGATCAGCTAGGGCTTGTTTAGGAGGAAGAAAATCTGCATAATGGCTCTCTAATGACAACCCCTAAGCCTCTAAACCCGTTTTTAACTTTGCACACATGTCAAAACTAGCCCCTAAGCTTCCTAATCCTTCATTATTGGTCACAAACTACTTTATTGACCATATACATCATTAATCCTTCATTAAATGTCACTACATAGACATTGATCTTCATATTACACACATTTATACTACATTAACATTTAGGCTTACAAGCCTCACACATAACACACATTAGCTACATATAAACATTAAATCTAAAATAGACTTAACGACACACGCAATATTGACTTAACGGCATTAGTCAACTAGTAAAGAAAAGTTTGGGATGTTACAATTACCTCCCCCTTAAGAGGATTCCGTCCCCGGAATCTCTTCATTAAGGAACAACTCGGGATACTTTTCCTTCATTACTGCTTCAGTTTCCCATGTTAAGCTTTCTCCATGGTTATGCTTCCACTTTATCAACACGAGGTCAATCACTTTTCGGCGTAACTTCTTTTGCTTTCTTCCAAGTATCGCTACTGGTTCGTCTACTATTCTCTTCATTGGGTCAATACTCACATCTTTAATAGGAATCACACTTGACTCCTCAGCTAAACATTTCCTCAAGTAGGATACATGGAAAGTGTTGTGAATTCCATCCAATTCTGGAGGTAATTCCAACTGATATGCCACGTCTTTAATGCGTTTCACAACTTTAAAAGGTCCAATGAAACGTGGACTCAACTTTCCTTTCTTTCCAAATCGAATAACTCCTTTCCAAGGTGATACTTTCAGCATCACTAAATCACCAACATTAAACTCAATCGGTCTCCTTTTCTTATCTGCATAAGTTTTCTGCCTTTCTCTTGCCACACGCAAAGCTTCTTTAGCTACATTAACCTTTTCAGAGGTAATTTCAATAATTTCGGGACCGGTCAACTGCTTTTCACCGGGCTCCATCCAACAACTTGGGGTCCTACACCTTCTTCCATATAACATCTCAAATGGTGGCATTCCAATGCTTGCATGGTGACTATTGTTGTAAGCAAACTCAATCATCCTTAAATGATCATCCCATGCTCCACCGTATTCAAGTACACATGTTCTCAACATATCCTCCAAGGTTTGAATGGTTCTCTCACTTTGCCCATCGGTTTGGGGATGATAGGCGGTACTCAAATTTATTCTACTACCCAACTCCCGTTGGAGACCCTTCCAAAAGTTTGACACAAACCTCGAGTCTCGATCCGAAACAATAGATAAAGGAACTCCATGTTTCGCAACTACTTCATCAATATACATCTTTGCCATCTTCGTTAAAGGCACATCTTGTCGGGTAGCTAGAAAATGAGCACTCTTCGTCAATCTATCTACAATTACCCATATCATATCATTCCCTTTCGGCGTTTTAGGTAGCTTCGTTACAAAGTCCATGGTAATATGATCCCATTTCCACTCGGGAATGTCTAGTTGATGCAACAAACCATACGGCTTTTGATGGTCCGTTTTCACACGTGCACACGTCAAACACTTTGCTACAAAATGAGCTACTTCTCCTTTAATATCCGGCCACCAATAAATCGGCTTCAAATCTGCATACATTTTGGTGACACCGGGATGAACCGAATATCTACTTCTATGGGCTTCCTCAAGGATCAATTCTCGGTTACCATCAAGCAATGGCACCCAAATTCGACCCTTGTATGTTTTGAACCCACGGCTATTAGTCTCCATCACAAGACGTTTCTTCTTTCCAATACTTTCATTGTCAATGTTATCCTTCATCAATGCCCTCACTTGTGCTTCTTTAATTCGATCAAGTAGCCCCGACTTGGCTTGAACTTGCATGCTCATCAACCTACAAGAAGAACTTTGCACCTTCCTACTTAGTGCATCCGCCACTACATTGGCTTTACCCGGATGGTATTTGATCTCACAATCATAATCCTTAAGTAATTCCATCCACCTCCTTTGTCTCACGTTCATCTCCTTTTGATTAAAGACATACTGCAAACTTTTATGATCGGTAAACAAAGTGCATTTTGTACCATAAAGGTAATGTCTCCACAATTTTAATGCAAATACAACTGCGGCCAATTCAAGATCATGGGTAGGGTAATTCTTCTCATGTGGTTTCAACTGGCGGGAAGCATAGGCGATCACTTTGTCCCTCTGCATCAGTACACAACCCAAACCCGTGATAGATGCATCACTATACACAATCAAATCATCGGTACCTTCAGGTAAGGCAAGTATAGAAGCTTCACACAACTTCTTCTTCAACGTTTGAAATGCATTCTCCTGCTTATCGGTCCACTCAAACTTTACTCCTTTCTTCGTTAGTTCAGTCATAGGCTTGGCTATTCGGGAGAAATCCTGAATGAACCTTCTATAATATCTAGCCAAACCAAGAAAACTTTTAATCTCAGTAGGAGTCTTTGGCTGCTCCCACTTTGAAACAGCTTCAATCTTTGAAGGATCTACTTTAATACCTTCTGATGAGATAACATGACCAAGGAACTGCACCTCTCGAAGCCAAAACTCACATTTAGAAAACTTGGCACACAACTTCTTCTCCCTCAACACCTCCAAAACTGCTTTCAAGTGCTCACGGTGCTCATCTTCTGACTTAGAATAGATCAAAATATCGTCAATAAACACAATAACAAAATGATCTAGAAAGGGACGGCATACCCGATTCATTAAATCCATAAACGCGGCTGGAGCATTAGTCAACCCAAATGGCATGACCAAAAACTCATAATGACCATATCTAGTCCGGAAAGCTGTCTTTGCTACATCCTCCTTCTTAACCTTCAATTGATGATAACCGGACCGTAAGTCTATCTTTGAAAAATATGAAGCACCATGTAATTGATCAAAGAGATCATCAATTCGCGGAAGAGGATATTTATTCTTAACCGTTCGCTTATTCAACTCACGGTAGTCTATGCACATGCGCATAGATCCATCCTTCTTTTTAACAAAGAGAACTGGAGCTCCCCAAGGCGAGGAACTAGGTTGTATGAAACCTTTGTCAAGTAATTCCTGAAGTTGGGACATTAACTCTTTCATTTCTGTAGGAGCTAATCGGTAAGGTGCTTTAGCAACAGGTGTAGCACCGGGAATAAGATCTATCTGAAAAGTAACTTCACGGTCAGGAGGGATACCGGGAAGATCTTCGGGAAACACATCGGGAAAATCGGATACTACATCAACACTAGCAATAGAAGGCTTCTCCTTTCTCACATCAATAACATAGGCCAAGAAATGACTCTTATTCTTCCTTATACATTTAATAGCCTTCGTCATACTAATGATCTTTATTCCCCCTCTCTTCTTATCTCCATAAACCGTTACCACATTACCATCGGATGTAGGAAACCGAATAATCTTTTGGGAACACAAAATATTAGCTTCATTTCTAGACAACCAATCCATACCAATCACTACATCAAAACCGGCTAAAGTAGTAGGCAATAACTGGACCGGAAACAAACGACCTTCAATCTCAATGTCACAATCATCATAACCCACACGTATATCACTAACCGTACCATTAGCAATTTCCACCTCTATCGAGCAATCTAAAGGGGTAGTGACTCTTCCTAGCTTAGGAGCAAATAAAGTAGACACAAACGACCTATTTGCACCCGAATCAAATAAAACAGAAGCAGGTTTTGAATTAACAAGGAAAGTACCACTTACCACCTCGTCGTTGTTCTTAGCATCATCAACAGTCATTTGCAAGGCTCTCACTTTTGAAGTCATCATCCAACCTCTTTGACTCCTTAATAGCTGCCGATAAAGTCACATGTTGTCTACATAATCCACGATAATTAACGGGAAGACCATCACAATAAGCCTCAATTTGGTCCTCCTGCCTTCGAACCAAGTGTCCAACAAACTTCAACTTCTCCATAAACGAGTGTGCATAATCAGAAATTGCACCGGGTTTAGCAACCAACGATCTAAACTCCTTTTCAATTAACCTTAACTCACGCGTTCCCATATACTCCTCTAGAAACTTCTCCTTAAATGTTCCCCAAGGCATAACTGCAAGTACCTCAGGAGCCATAGACACTGTAGTAGCCCTCCACCAATTACGGGCATTCTTCTTCAACATCCTACTAGCACACAAAACCTTCATATCATCCGGACAATAGCAAGATGCAAAAACTACCTCAATGTCCTCGATCCACTTCATAGCACCCACTGCATTTTGGGTACCATCAAACTCCTTGGCACCACATTTCTGAAAACTTTCATATTTGAAGTTAGTAACACGAGGTGCATTAACAACTCCAAGTCCTCCACCATTAACTTCATTAACACCCACGGCTGCCATGGATGGTTCAACACTTTGGGAGGGATTAGAGTAATTCCCTTCCGAACGCTCACCCCTTTGTTCACTCCAATCCTTTCTGCATTTCTTTTCAACATCCTACTAGCACACAAAACCTTCATATCATCCGGACAATAGCAAGATGCAAAAACTACCTCAATGTCCTCGATCCACTCCATAGCACCCACTGCATTTTGGGTACCATCAAACTCCTTGGCACCACATTTCTGAAAACTTTCATATTTGAAGTTAGTAACACGAGGTGCATTAACAACTCCAAGTCCTCCACCATTATTCTTCATTTGTGGGCAATCGGCAATAAGATGACCCGTTTCTTGACACTTGTAGCAACGAACCTTGTCCCTACATTCTGTTGCAAGATGTCCCGACTTTCCACACTTATGACACCTTCTTGTCTTGTCAGAACATTGGCCTTCATGAACACTCTTGCAAAAAGCACACCAAGACCCATTCTTCTTTTTATCTTTGTCACCACTTGAGCTAGAATTCCCACGAAACTTCTTATTATTGTTATTAGATGACCAATTTGACCCTCTTTTGAACCCTGCTTTCTTGTCATCAACCTTCACCACAACTTTCTCACTTTTGAAGTCATCATCCAACCTCTTTGACTCCTTAATAGCCGCCGATAAAGTCACATGTTGTCTACATAATCCACGATAATTAACGGGAAGACCATCACAATAAGCCTCAATTTGGTCCTCCTGCCTTCGAACCAAGTGTCCAACAAACTTCAACTTCTCCATAAACCGTTACCACATTACCATCGGATGTAGGAAACCGAATAATCTTTTGGGAACACAAAATATTAGCTTCATTTCTAGACAACCAATCCATACCAATCACTACATCAAAACCGGCTAAAGTAGTAGGCAATAACTGGACCGGAAACAAACGACCTTCAATCTCAATGTCACAATCATCATAACCCACACGTATATCACTAACCGTACCATTAGCAATTTCCACCTCTATCGAGCAATCTAAAGGGGTAGTGACTCTTCCTAGCTTAGGAGCAAATAAAGTAGACACAAACGACCTATTTGCACCCGAATCAAATAAAACAGAAGCAGGTTTTGAATTAACAAGGAAAGTACCACTTACCACCTCGTCGTTGTTCTTAGCATCATCAACAGTCATTTGCAAGGCTCTCACCTTTGTTGCTGAAGTAGCTGCTTTCTTCCCGTCATTCTTCATTTGTGGGCAATCGGCAATAAGATGACCCGTTTCTTGACACTTGTAGCAACGAACCTTGTCCCTACATTCTGTTGCAAGATGTCCCGACTTTCCACACTTATGACACCTTCTTGTCTTGTCAGAACATTGGCCTTCATGAACACTCTTGCAAAAAGCACACCAAGACCCATTCTTCTTTTTATCTTTGTCACCACTTGAGCTAGAATTCCCACGAAACTTCTTATTATTGTTATTAGATGACCAATTTGACCCTCTTTTGAACCCTGCTTTCTTGTCATCAACCTTCACCACAACTTTCTCACTTTTGAAGTCATCATCCAACCTCTTTGACTCCTTAATAGCTGCCGATAAAGTCACATGTTGTCTACATAATCCACGATAATTAACGGGAAGACCATCACAATAAGCCTCAATTTGGTCCTCCTGCCTTCGAACCAAGTGTCCAACAAACTTCAACTTCTCCATAAACGAGTGTGCATAATCAGAAATTGCACCGGGTTTAGCAACCAACGATCTAAACTCCTTTTCAATTAACCTTAACTCACGCGTTCCCACATACTCCTCTAGAAACTTCTCCTTAAATGTTCCCCAAGGCATAACTGCAAGTACCTCAGGAGCCATAGACACTGTAGTAGCCCTCCACCAATTACGGGCATTCTTCTTCAACATCCTACTAGCACACAAAACCTTCATATCATCCGGACAATAGCAAGATGCAAAAACTACCTCAATGTCCTCGATCCACTTCATAGCACCCACTGCATTTTGGGTACCATCAAACTCCTTGGCACCACATTTCTGAAAACTTTCATATTTGAAGTTAGTAACACGAGGTGCATTAACAACTCCAAGTCCTCCACCATTAACTTCATTAACACCCACGGCTGCCATGGATGGTTCAACACTTTGGGAGGGATTAGAGTAATTCCCTTCCGAACGCTCACCCCTTTGTTCACTCCCAATCCTTTCTGCATTTCTTTCAGCCCTCAATTGAGCTAATTCCTCTTCATTTCTCATTAAGAGAGCTCGGATAGCTCTCAATTCTTCATGTAATTGGGCTTGATTGGGAACCTGCTCTATTACCGGGTTTGCCCTATCCACTTCAGAGGCGGTTGGTGGATCACCAAGACGGCGATTTTGTACACGGGGTTGCCTTTGCTCTACTTCATTTCCAGCCCCGTTTCCATTAGGAGGAATACCACCACCATTTCCTCCTGCTCTCTGGTTACTAGCTCTAGTGTTTGCCATTAATTCTACAAAGCAACGACGACGGTTAGCAAGAATTAAAGAGTGACTACATATGTTAAGGCTCTACTACATATAACTACATTATCACACACAATAAACAAGCCTTAAATCACACTCTCACTCACTCTCCAACCCGTCTTAGAGCATTCCACTTCATTAGCTAGGCATCCTACTTAAGCCGAACCTACTTCTCATCGGTCTAAGTCCAAAGTCCTACGGCATAAGTCGAATTTTGGTTCACTTAAACCAATTCTTTGATACCAACTTGTAACACCCGACGTTTAAAAATATGGGTTTTCAAAAATCTTTCACCTAACGGTGTTAAATTGCGGAAGTAAAGACCGTAAAAGTCAAAACCGGTAAAAACATTTCGGTTTCTGCGTTTAGTTGGTGTTACATGCCATATCAAACATTAGTTCAAATGAAAACCCAACGGTTGCCCAACATTAAACAACCGTTCACACATTATTACATAAATTCGACATCAAAATAAAATGTATTCAAAAGTCTCCATAATAAGCAACTAGGGGTAGCTAAGGAATCTGCATGCTTTCTACCCACGCCCTCACGTTCTGCACCTACAAGTCCTTCAAGCTAAACCTGAGGGAACAACCACATTAAAGAAACAAGTGTTAGCTATAAGAATAGCTAAGTAAGACCACACTTAATTTAAAAGCATTTGTCCAATTAAAACATTTCTTCGTTAATAGACAAACTCATTAGGCACAACACACAACACACATAACTGCATAATAACTTCATATCAATTAGGATAATCATCCTAAATGTGCCTATCCTGCATTAGTCCACACATTGTCACACATATCTTCGTTTACTGCATATAAGTGTGCCCTGCATCACACCCGACTAGATGATCAACCAAAAGACTAATCATCGTACGTCGTTAAGGAATGGCAAGCCAATCCAAGAGTAATCCGTATGTGGAGGTTGGTCAAACCCCTCGTATTACTCGCCCTGCATTATAAAGACCATGTTGCAAGGAGCCACCCAAGCAACAACTACGTCAACGTACTCGTCCGGCTAAGACTTGTACGGGTTAAGCTTAACACTTTCCCTGCATTATAAAGACCATGTTGCAAGGAGCCACCCAAGCAACAACTACGTCAACGTACTCGTCCGGCTAAGACTTGTACGGGTTAAGCTTAACACTTTCCCTGCATTATATTTACGAGCTCGATTTCACACATAATAGTTTAGGCAACACACATAACCTAAACATAATCACACATTACCTTCATTTCGTTTGAGCCCTTAAACGTGCAAGTGACATGGCATCCTACCAAGTCTAGTGAACCAGGTGTACAAGCCATGTAGTATGCATATGTCACACATTAACTCCATTTCTACATTTCACACATAATAAGATACTTCGTAATTCTACATAAACTGCATAACAATACACTACATTAAACAATACTTTATTTCACTACATTAGGGTCTGCATTTCAGGTCTCATGGTCAACTACATGTCCCATAATACCTCCCGTGTAACCCGAGATACCCACATATATCATAAGTTACCGTTAAGGAAGTTATAAGTATGAAACCTTTGCTTGTTGAACCCTCAGCGTGACAAAAGTAGTGTATCTTACCTTGATACAGCTTAACAACAAGCTACAAGCACAATACAACGATGACTAGGTGTCTCCAATAACCTAGAACAAGTATAAGATCGAAATATAAGCTAAACGACACATTTTGTGAAATCTGGACATGTGGTGCGCCGCACCTTCCATGTGGTGCGTCGCACCAATCCTCCAGGGAAAATCTATCAACAATGGGTGCGCCGCACCTACCCTTTGGTGCGTCGCACCAATCTTCCAGGGAATTTAGATTAAGACCAGGTGCGCCGCACCAGCCCTTGGTGCGTCGCATATCAGGGTTCACCAAAAACCCAAACTGGGCTGTGGTGCGCCGCACCACTCCTTTGGTGCGCCGCACCTGGGGTGCAGACCAGCAAACCAATTTTTGTTCTTTGATCAAACGATTTCCATACGAACCCATACCCCAAATCCAACCTGGGGACCTAAAATTAACCCTTTTTAATTGCACTTTCATCATCTTTAACCATCCTATTAATCCTTTAATCCTTTACATCATAAATCAATCGTTTAATCACCCAAATAACATGAAATCGGTGAACGTTTAATCTAATAACCCAACCCAAACCCTTATGGCCTGGATTAAGACTAATATAAGACTCAAACAATCATATCTCAAAAGAGGAACACCTATATTACCTGTATTAGGTGATAAAGATCCAAGATCTAAGCAATGCACGATCGATTTGGCTCCAAAACGAATAGATCTAGCGAGAAACTTGAGGGGAAGGGAAGGGATCAGCTAGGGCTTGTTTAGGAGGAAGAAAATCTGCATAATGGCTCTCTAATGACAACCCCTAAGCCTCTAAACCCGTTTTTAACTTTGCACACATGTCAAAACTAGCCCCTAAGCTTCCTAATCCTTCATTATTGGTCACAACTACTTTATTGACCATATACATCATTAATCCTTCATTAAATGTCACTACATAGACATTGATCTTCATATTACACACATTTATACTACATTAACATTTAGGCTTACAAGCCTCACACATAACACACATTAGCTACATATAAACATTAAATCTAAAATAGACTTAACGACACACGCAATATTGACTTAACGGCATTAGTCAACTAGTAAAGAAAAGTTTGGGATGTTACATACACATAAACACCGACTGGCTGTGGATTTAAGTAGTCTGCCGGAGTTATTTCTCCGACGGAGATGGCAGCGGTGATGGTGGTGGCCATTTTAGAAGAAGAAGAGAAGATGATGGTGGTGTAGACTGATTGATCTTCAATATATAGATCGAGAATTCAATTTTGGTTTCATGAAGTCCTCCACAACAGCCACCATCGAAACCAGTACTATTACGATGGTGGTGGTGGATCGATATAGAGAAGATGATGATGATGGTGAATTCATCAAAGAGATTTCATTTTTTTGATATTGGTGAATTCAATCTGATTGTTATGAAATATATGAGATTGGGATGAGATTTGGATTTTGGAGATGAAAAAGATTTCTTAAATTTTGGTGAAAATGGAAGTAGAGATTTTTATGAAAGTGGATATTTGAGTTTTTATTTCCAATAATGTTATTTTTTTGTACAATACAGATATATAGAGATTAGATATAATCAATAATAATGATGAATGTTCAAAAAAAGATATAATCTAAAAGTATCATGTTTGGTCTTTAGTTATGGAAAAGACTTGTATACCCTTCACGTGGGAGGCACATGAAGGTATTGACGGAGAAAAGATGACGGTCAACAAGTCAAAGGACTAAACATGAACCTTATCCTCCTACAAATGACTATCCTTGAGGTTTTTGATCTTAAAGGATGAAACATGACTATTTTGTTAAACCACATGGACGATTTGTGCCATTAACTCTTAAAAATATTTAGACTAAATAAAAAAATTGACAATCCGATCATTATATAGCTCGTGCTACAAATGAAATTATTATACTCTATCTATTAATTAGTCAAACAAAGAAACAATACTAGTTCTTCCTAAATTAGGTCGTGTCAAATGATTGTGTTTCAAGCTATACTACCCACAGGATTAAACAATCTTGATCAAATATAAAACGGGGTGTTTAAAAAAAACTGTTTCTATTTATTTAATGGATAACCTCATAACGTGTTTTAATACATTTTGAAGGTTATGTATCATTGCCTAGAAGTCATAGCGTGATCACAGCGCTTATTTAGTGGTTGGGCAATGGCTTCCAAACTACTAATGATAACCTATAATTTTATAGAGTTGTTCAACCTATACATATTTTGGTATATAAAAATACCCACTTTAATTGATAAATAAATAAATAATAAAGGGGAAAACTTAGGTAAAACATGCAGTATCTATCTTAGGTAAAACATGTGTATTTCAGGGGGGATTATGTAAAATTCAGGAGGGGTTATGTATGTTTATCAAATTCAAAGGTTTAATTTGTAACTTTTTTTAACATGATAGTACCTAAGAGAGGTAAAGTCATGTAGTACGAATCATTTTCCCATCAATAAAATGTCAATAGTTATAGTATAAGTATAAGTATCTACCAATAAACTAAAACATGATTGAGATGTTCTTGAAACGACACGTGGCGTAATCCTTGATCGACATGTGTCCTTTTAATTTATTTATTTTTATTAAATTAGCTTTTTTAATTGTATATAGATTCAATTTCCTTATTAGACTTGGAATTAAACTCTAACTCTTGGCTTATAAATACAAAACACATTATAACCTTATTTGATTGATTGTTTTCTCATTAATAAAATTGTCTCTTTTTCTTTTTCAATTCTTCAACTTCCATTACTTATTATATTACTTATAATAATATAAGTTATTAACATGAAGACTTCAAAAATTTGATTTAATTTATCGTGTTTTAATACATTTTGAAGGTTATGTATCATTGCCTAGAAGTCATAGCGTGATCACAGCGCTTATTTAGTGGTTGGGCAATGGCTTCCAAACTACTAATGATAACCTATAATTTTATAGAGTTGTTCAACCTATACATATTTTGGTATATAAAAATACCCACTTTAATTGATAAATAAATAAATAATAAAGGGGAAAACTTAGGTAAAACATGCAGAACTATCTTAGGTAAAACATGTGTATTTCAGGGGATTATGTAAAATTCAGGGGGGTTATGTATGTTTATCAAATTCAAAGGTTTAATTTGTAACTTTTTTTAACATGACAGTACCTAAGATAGGTAAAGTCATGTAGTACGAATCATTTTCCCATCAATAAAATGTCAATAGTTATAGTATAAGTATAAGTATCTACCAATAAACTAAAATATGATTGAGATGTTCTTGAAACGACACGTGGCGTAATCCTTGATCGACATGTGTCCTTTTAATTTATTTATTTTTATTAAATTAGCTTTTTTAATTGTATATAGATTCAATTTCCTTATTAGACTTGGAATTAAACTCTAACTCTTGGCTTATAAATACAAAACACATTATAACCTTATTTGATTGATCGTTTTCTCATTAATAAAATTGTCTCTTTTTCTTTTTCAATTCTTCAACTCCTATTACTTATATTACTTATAATAAGTTATTAACATGAAGACTTCAAAATTTGAGTTTACGATCCGAAATCACAAGGCTATTTGTCGTCATCCACTATGCTTACAAGTTTCGATTTTGATGTGATTGTAAAAATTTAAGGTAAATCCAAAACTTTAACTAAACATATATTATATTTATCATTACTCATTACCTTTTATTATAACTTAACTTCGATCATCGGTTTACTTTAACCACAATTTATTTCATACTCACGAATCATATATAAGGCATATTTGAATTTTTTATGATACAATCTATATATCTACCGTACATCGTACGGGCATTAGGACTAGTATATGTATATTAGGACTAGTATAAATATAAATTAAGGTAGACGAATTGAATAGATTAGAAAATATAAGCAACCTTGAAGGTCGTACAAATACGAAGCTGTTACCTTTGGGCTTCAATTCCTCTTAAGCTAGCTATTTCATAATCTATAGTCAATAACCGTTCAAGTTTATATTTTCTATATTCTAAATAATCAAGGTCACATACTATGTCATGACAACTTTTTAAGATACATATGCAACTGTTATTTTAAATCAAAACTTTAGCAACTTGGTAACAAGCTGCGGAAAGAAAACCACTTTAAAGTTGACAAAAGTCCATTAAGAAGATATAATTGGGTACATATATATTTGTACGGCGTTTCTTTTATTTAGTTTATCCGGAATAGGCGAGTCTTTGGTTCAGATATATGAGGTTTAATCGGCGGGTTATATCGTTGCCCATTCAAAAAAAGTTAAACTTCATTGTTTTATTTATCGATATCGTTGTCTGCCAGCAAAACTTCTAGGAATACATTATTGCTAAAATTGAGGCGATTTATAGAACTTGGTGAGTCCATAACATAATCTACCTTGTCGTAAACACGACCAAGGATTGGCATGTAGATAACAAGCCAAAACGGCATTACAATGATGCAATATAAGCCCCCAGCTAAATTGTTACTAAGTGCCCCTATAAGCCCATCAACTAAGAAAAGGCGAAGCCATGTTTTTTTCTGTTTTTAATCCACTTGTGGAATTTGGTTATTCTTCATGTCGGGTGTTCTAGTACCGCTGAACAAAGCAAGAGACCGTTAAATCAACCTCATATCGAGTTTACTAGATATGACGACGATACGAAGTTTCCAACGAAATTCACCTTTCAAAAAACATATCGAGTTAACTAGACAATATTCAATTATCGTCGAATAATTGCAAATGGATTTCTTCTGTTTTTAATTACGGGGGTTGATATTTTAGCCGTCTCAGTATACGTGCCCAAATTCTTTTCTTTCAAAGCCACGATCATTTATATTGCCTCTAACTATAGAACATCTACTACATTAAGTCAATAAATACTTCAATGCCATAAGACCTGTTTGTTTTTTTAACCACTAAATGATTAAATAATGTTTCTACTTATCATGTCAATACATTTGATTTTATAATTTCTTAAGTCAAAACAACCTATTTTTGTTGACTTAAGTATTTTTTTTATTAAGTCCATTAAGTTCTAAACAAACGGGACCTATGTCCGTTATCCTAGTCTAATAGGACGACTCGATTTGGGCTAATCGAGTTGGCACCATTCTTTGAATGTGTTGGCATCCACAACGTACTCAATATACTTAACAACCTTGGAAATGAGAGTTTGAGGGCTTAACCTTAAATTTTATTCAAATCATTAACGATGGATTTCAAGTTAAGTAATAGCCCAAGTCAGGCTCTCAACCCAGCTATTGTTGTTTCATTCACTATACCTCCTAAAAAATATTTTCACAAAGATAACTTAAAACAAAAAGCCCAAATCTTAAATGGATGGTAGCCCATAATTTAAAAGAAGGTAGCCCAAAAGAACAAATTACGATGTTACATAAAATCATCAAAAGTTCAAAACTGCTAAAATGGATGCGGACATCATACGTACATGTGTCTTTCGCATGCGGTTATAATTTGTAAAAATGTCTACTAATGAATCAGTGACATCAGGCTAATGAAATCCGTTGCGTGTCAAGTTTTTGTAACAAAAATACAGAAGAGAAAAAAAATGGAACTGTGTGAACAAAAACATCCATTGGTTACTAAACAATGAAGTTTCACTACTTTTTTGTAGAACGAAAAAATAAAAATAACCCCCAATGCAAAAAATGTTACCCAAAATAGAGAAAACTTCTCTAAATGGTATCCTTCTCTACCTCTAATAATTTGTTGCAGCGGAAGGCCAAATTTTTTGTCTTACTTTCAACAAAAGATATTGTTAAAAGATTGCAAGATTTTTTATTCTTCTGTTGCAGGTGTTTCAACTTTTATCAACATTTTTATATATGTGTGTTGGTTACTTGTTGTATATAGATTAAATTAGATATTTTTTCGTCGTTATCGTTATCATTTGATGTACAGATGATTTGATAAGGTAATGGGGAAGAAAGGGGGTTGGATTTCTGCATGGAAGAAAGCTTTTGTATCTTCTAGCAATAATGATTCCAAAGATAAGAAAGAAAAGGTATATTGACATATTGATATATGATATGAAAATAGTCTGATATGTATATGTATATGCATATAATAATGTGTTATATAATGCCAATGTTGTGAGATGGAGTAACTTTTTTTTTTTTGTTGTGATTTGATATTCTAGAATCCCCTTAAAACTGCTTCAAAGAAAACATGGTTTGGAAAACAAAAGAATGTTGAATCAGAATCATCTCAATCTGAAACTGCATTCGCGACCCCAGCACTTCATTCTCCTCCACCCGAACGGGAAGATGACTTGAAGTTTGCAGGACCCGAGGCAGAAACGAGTAAACAAAAAGAGACGGAGAATGAGCAAAGCAAGCCCATAGAAGAAGAGAACGAGCCGAATAAGCCTATAAAAGAAGTTGAGAAAAAGAAACCCGTGAAACAAGAGAATGAGCAGAAGAAACCCGGCTCCAAAATGGCATATGCTACTGCAAGGGCAGCAGTAGCAGCAGCAGCTTTGAGACGTTTCTTGGGTAAATCCAAGGAAGAAGTGGCTGCAATTAAGATTCAGACAGCTTTTCGTCGTTTTTTGGTAATGTTATTTATGTGAAACATGTCGTTTGTGTTCTTCTAATGAAACATGTCGTTTGTCTCGTTGTAAGTATGCTAATATAAGGCATATGGTTGTTGGTTTTTTGTTACTTAAAGGCAAGAAGAAAGTTACGGGCTTTAAAAGGGTTTGTGAGGTTAAAAGTGTTGGTTCAAAGCCAGTCAGTCAAACGACAAGCTGTAACGACCTTAAGATGTATGCAGACTCTGGCACGTGTACAGTCTCAGGTTCGAGCAAGGAGGATTCGAATGTCTGAAGAGAACCAGGCTTTACAACGACAGCTTATGCAGAAACGCGAGAGAGAGCTTGATCACATGAAATCCTATGTAAGTTTTCGCACCTTACCAAAACATCTTGATCACAGTAGAATTTTAGTTGGTTTTTTCGTGTTCGTGGCCAGTTAGTTTGATTTATGGGTGCCACTTTCGGCACGTTACTTATAAATGAGATCTGGGTTGTATACAATCTCCAACGGGTCAAAAGGGTGTCATCAAAAAATAGCTTAAATAAAACATGTCAAAAGTCACTAAAAGTGCATTATTAATGCAAAAAACCTCCCAAATCATGTTCTTCACAATAGTTTATGAGTTATTGAAATAGTATGCTTTTTTAATCAAATGTAATTGGAATTTTTACAAAAGCTTTTGAATCACTTGGATAAAATGTATTTTGGGTAATCCTGACCCGTCACATAAATCATATGTTTTGTCTTACCCAACCCACCCATTTTGCTACCTCTAGTTTGAATTTGTTTTTAATAGAACAATGTTTTGAACCGTCCAACCTAGACAAACAACTTATGCTCAAAGAATAGCTGTTATAACTATTCGTGTTTTTGTGGTTAAACGTCATAGGCATAATAATGCTTATAGATCATGTATAAGTTAAAAAAATTGTTGCTTTTGTTGAATGATCATAATTTGGGCTCAAATGTTTTAATCAGTTGGGCAACGAATGGGATAATACTCGAAGATCAAAAGAGCAAATAGAAGCAAGCATACAAAACAAAGAAGAAGCTACTGCACGAAGAGAACGGGCTCTAGCTTATGCACAAACTCAACAACAAATGTGGAGGAACCAATCAAAGTCTGCAAACCCAACTTTCATGGATCCAAACAATCCACATTGGGGCTGGAGTTGGTTAGACCGATGGATGGCAGCCCGACCATGGGAATCTCAAACGCCAAATGACAACGAACATCAGCCAGTCAAACTGACCCGTTCATCATCTGTTGGTGACGTAAGCAAGAGACTAGACCGGTCACCCTCCATGTCATCACCACGATCACCGTCTGTATCCAATAGAAGACCAACACCAGCTAGCCCAAAAAGCATAAATGACCATACCCCGTCTCCAAGAAACCGTAGGCATAGCATCTCTTCAAGTTCTTCATTTCGTGAAGTATCTTCACCTCGTGTGTCATCACCTCGTGTTTCTTCACCACGTGTTTCTTCACCTAAGTCGACTAAAACCAAGTCCATGATACCAACTCCAACCCAGAGCCCGAGTCGTAGTCCTAGTCCTAGCCCATTAGGTTCGGCTAAGAAAGGGACCACTGAAAAGAAATCTACTGTTGGGCCAGCTAAAAAACGCCTGTCTTTATCAGGTGCAGCAGCTGGTACTGCAGCTGCTCGTAGGTTATCAGGGTCGAATAAGGGGGGTTCAGGTTTTCGTTAAGGATGTCGAAAGTGTCATTTACGACTTGTTCAAGTGGTCGTTTTTTCAAGCAATATGAGATTAAAATGTACATGTATCCAATGTATATAAGAAATTTGTAATACATAGTTTGTATGATATATGTATTCATTATTTTTCAGTTAATGGCTTGGGTTGTTCTGTATGTTAACTGTAAACTACCTTTAATCAATTAGTGAGTACTTACATATTTGCCCGATATAAGTTTGGTTCAAATAAAAAAACTATAATAGTAGACTATAAATGTGAAAAATGACACGAGTTTAAATCATATTAAAAGTGTGTTAAACACTTTACTTTTTAATTCACATGTAATAGAACAAGAATTTTTTGTACGGATGGGAATAAAACCCAAACGGTTTGGTGCATCTCGGAATTTTACCCAAAACATTTGCAAAACTAGGAAGTCCGGTGTCTAAGACACCGCACTTCACCACGTCCTCAGAAGTCCGGTGTCTAAGACACTGCACTTGGCGTACTTTTTGCAGAAGTCCGGTATTGTAGTTACCGCACTTCATTTTTTTTTCCAACCGGATTATGCCACATGCTTTTCTGAGTTAATGTCTTTCTAGACAAAAGTTGCAGCAATGAAACAGCAGCACCATGTGGGGATAAGTACGGTGTCCTAGACACCGGAATTCATGAACGCGGCAAAGTCCGATGTCTTAGACACCGGACTTCCTAGTTTTGCAAATTTTTTGAGTGAAAATCTCAGATGTACCAACTGCTTGGTTTTTATTCCCATCCGTACAAAAAATTCAATAGAACAAAGTTGTGAAACTAAAGATATGTTTGTTGAATGGAAATTATTAATCACATATTCATTAGCATGTAATTTGATAGTTTTTGACATTATTATTACCTTTGTGATACTATCATCTAGATGTAAGCTTGATAATATGTTTAGGAATATAAAAACAAAAAACATAAAGAAGAAACAAAAAGGTCGATATGTCCGAGTGGTTAAGGAGACAGACTTGAAATCTGTTGGGCTTTGCCCGCGCAGGTTCGAACCCTGCTGTCGACGATTACATTTTAATTTGTTTATAGAGTAAAAAGGTATTTGTATATAGAGTAACCCAAAGAAATATTATGAAGTCTTTTGTAAAAGGAGATGAACCTGTTTATTTTATCACATACGATATGTTTTAGACTTTATATACTTTATTGTGTTCGTCTTATAATTAGTTATAACCTCCGATTAAAACTCTATAGCGATTTCATTACTTTTTAATCGTTATTATGATGACATATGGATTAAGCGAAGCACATATACGCGAGATGTAACCATATTATGTGGTAATAAATAATGTCACGTACGTCCAATGATAAATGTACCGTAAATCAAAGGAGTAGAAACAATCCGGGTCGAGGAACCATCAAACAAATATTGGAGCTACTGATTAATAGTTGAAAACCTCGTAGGTTATTATGTTTGTTCACAAAATATATATAAATAAAAAGGTTAATGCCCGGGAACCCCTTAATCCCGTGAAGGAATTTTTCCTTTCAGTCTAGCGACCATGCAACGCTGACTAGCGGTGAGACCCCAGAAACCTTGGTTGGGGAACGAAGATTCGAACCCCCGCCTATTTCAGCACTAAGCTTGGTTGGGCTGTAACCCAATGGTTTCGCAAAATATATATGACGTACAATGAAACATGACTCTAAAGTCCTTAAAGCCCATCTATATAATTGGGTCGGGCTCATACACTAAAAGTACATTTTGCTAACAACTTTCACTTTAAATTCCTGATAACAAAAAGACCAAATATAAGGAGTAAAAGATTACAAGTACAACTTCTAAATAGAATGTCTTGAAGTTGGAGTTGGAGTAAGAAAACAAGAGCAAATGTCAATGAGCAAAGACTGCGCAACAACTAGACTAAAAACCAAATAAATTACATATTTTGGTCCAATAAACTTTCTTCCACTTTTCATAAGGTTCCCATTATGTACCAAAATGATTTGGGATTAATGGTATTTGATTTGTTGACTAAACCTCATAAGTGGGAAGTTTAGTGGCTTCAATATAGCAAGAGACAATTGGGGTATACACGTGTTTTGTCATATTAGGAGAATTTTCACATTATAATAGTAATTTGGATGAAATTGTTGGGTTCATGCTTTTTTTTGCCAAATTAGCAACTTTAATGAAAACGTGTATGCAATATTGCAATACATGTATGCTTGATTATGATAGTTGAGGATGTTCATCACTTCTTTTCTATTAAATCTTGCATATTGCAATGAAACTTTGTATCATAGTAATCTCTATATTAATATTTCCGGTATATGAATAATCTCTTTATTGAATATGAAATAAAAATAATAATTCTCTGAATTTGAAACTAAATGTAAAGTTTTTCAAAGTTATTATGGAAAGTATTAAAAAAAAATTAAAATTTATTTATTCACTTTGTCTCCGTTTATCTTTTTACAATTTTGATGTCTTATAAAACTATATATCAAACTTCAATTTCCAGTCTTTTTGATCCATTTGTAACATGGTTACCATAAAACACAATAAAATCTTGTTTCACCCACATATAAAATAACATAATTAAACTTGTGAACTAGTGACATAAATACTTTACTATTATAGTAACATATTTGCTGTTAAAAAAAATTAAATTAAATTGTGTGCTTGTTTAATTTCTTTTAATAACTTAAGCAAAAATCTATTTGATAGAAAGATTAAATTTTTATATAACCTGTAAAAAATGTGTATCTAGTTTTATAATAATATGTTATTAGCCAATTAAGCTCTATATCTAAAAAGAATGGATTCTTAATAACTTCGCTACTTGTTAACAATAATTGATCTTGCATTTGTGTAAGATGTTGGATGGGCACACCCACAACCAATATTGCCAACATGACTTCATCTTTTCATACCAAATTAACTAGTTGGGTGATATGAAGTCCAGAAAAAGTTCCTTTGTAAAAGAGACCAAAGTCAACAACAATGAGTGCATTTGATAAAGAACAAATATCCAATATAAAGTAATAATAATTCATTCCAGTCATATATAGATATAGTCCAATACACACAGAAAATTAGAATGTCGATCAGCCTGGTATAACGTCGATGTGTAGGTGCACTATTCCACGGTGGGGCTGTAGAGACATACGTACTATTTATTCTGATTATTATCTTACGGTCTATAATAATATAAAGAAAAAACAAAATTATCACCACAGTCCACTTATGTTCGATACAAAGAAAACTGTTTTACTTTTGCTTGCACGTACAACTGTGCTTACTAAATCTTACCAACAATTAAACTCGAAAACGAGTTTATCTTTAAAAAACTTTGACTTTGATAACTGTTTTACATAATACTATCAAATACTTAAGGATTTCTCTAGGATTTTCGTTTAAAGTAAAAAAATACCGTTTTAAAAGGTGTATAGACGTAGACAAGCACAAGCTTACCTTTTAGTAAAAAATCCTCTAACTTACAAAAAAAAAAATAAGGATTGTACACTTAACCTTATCAAAAGCAAGAGTTTTTTTACATTTGATTCAAACCTTGTTTTTTTTATTTCTTTTTTTACTTCAAGATTTTCATTGAAGTATCAATATATTTCTTTATCATCTACAAAAAGGACAAAGAGGGACATATGCATGTTACAAAAACACGGTTTCCGTTTGTGTAACCTGTTGGGTCCCATTCCGTTAGGTTAAGAATCAAATCTACAAAATATGTTCCCACATTCAATTCAATTCAATTCTTTGCCCCGTTTTATACAAAATATTTGGTGTAAAATATTCTATTCATTTTTACAATACACGTATGTCTGAGATGTAACTCAATACTCTCAAAAAAACTCCTATTAATCCATCCCTATAAATGTCAGAAGTAAGAGTACTTGAACCTAGATGTATTTTTTCAAGGTCAAAGTTTTGAGTATCGTTACCAATTAAGTTACATGAAATTTTTAATGGCTATTTTTTGATTTGAAAGTTATTCTTCTTTTTTAGAGTAGTTGGTTTTTTGTGAGTTAATTTACAAAGTTTGTCAATCGTTCTTAAAGTTTTGTCTATTCAATGAAAAATAATAACCACAAATGTAAAAACGATTACTAAACTTATGTATCATAAATTCATAATGGACTATTGCAAGAGCCCATAATTGTAGACGCCTTATGCGACCATGCCACTTGAAAGACGACCCTGACCAGCCTGTCCGTAACTTCAATACTTCTTATATATGTTTGGCTAGGGGATTGCCAATTCGTAAATGAGAATTTGTATGGAAGTTCCGAAAGTTGTATACGAATATACTTCGAGTGCCTTATTTAGTGTTTTTTTTTCCGAACATACAGTCGGTACGACATCAGATAAACCTTACCGTATAATGGTGAAGTCTTGCACGTATCCTAGACAACGAGATATTGACTAAAGGCTGTTACAAGTATTCGGATGGAAAAACCCCAAGGTTTGTCATCCCTAAAGATCGAATTCAAGATCGTTGATAAAACCGGGAGTGCCTCTAACCAGCTAGGTTAAACATCATTGGTGCCTTATTTAGTGTTAGGTATTTTATTTCATTAAATGCAAACAGTTAAGGTATCTATTCAAAGCAATTTTAACATAATTTACCAAACAACACCCGAGTATAATATCGAAACTCGAATTCGTTGGATTATACATAAACGTTTACGTCTACTTGTAACTTGTAAGTGCAACATTAGACTAAAAAGGAGAAACTTTTAGATTACTTTATAGATTTATTTATATTTATGATTATGAATATATAATGCTATACAATAAAGATTCTTTTAGAATGTAAATTGGTAAAGTATTGTATTAAAAAGTGCTGGTTGTTGCAAATTATAGAGTGTCGGCTGTCGACGCCTTTGTTTATACATGTTTGGACTAAACATAATAAGTTAAATCTGTTATTATTTGTCCGTAAAAAACAAAATTTGTTATTATCTAATGACTAGTGAAATCTAGCCTAATTATCCTCTTAATATATGACACTTGTATATATAAATCAATAGATAAAATTAAGAGAGGGTAAGTGGATTCTAAATGTCATATTATAAGGTTCTTAAGATAATTATAGCTCAGTGGTTGAGCACCAGCTTTATATGCTGGAGGTCTCGAGTTCGAGACATGAGAAAGACATTTCAAAGAATTTCACAAATAAAGTCTTCCAGTGAAGCAAGTTTGAGTACTGCATAATTTAATGTTGTGCCTTCAGTCGGTTTAGTTGGGGGTTTTCCTCCTACTAAATAGTGAGGGTGATGGGACTCTTTAGCGCGGACCCGATTAAAACAACGTAAGCTAGATCCTCTGTTGCTAGCAAATGATACACACCTTTTAAATAAAAAATTATAAGGATATATCCTTTTCCGTTTAAACTACTGTATTTGGTAATTTTTATTTTTAAAACGGTTGAATATCTATATATATATCTAAAAGTAGGATCAAGGAGTGGAAAAATTTAGCACTTTTTAGTCTTTCATTTATGGGTACTTAATGAGATTATTAGGGTACTTAATAGGGTTAATTACTTTAATAAGGTATATTTGTGGTTTTGTTTATTGCATGATGTATTTTGCATTCATATTGGGCTGATATATTAGTTAATAAATGATGTAGTTCGTTTTGTTTACCCGATAATTGAAATGTTTGTGTCAGTATCTTACTATTATGTGTTAATGACTTAATGGGCTTTATTTATAGAACCCAACTATTCATATTCCCACCAGATTAATACATACGGTTAGTATTCAATCGAAACAAGTTTATTTGGGATTTTGTAGTTTCTAAATCCCCATTCAATTCATCTTCTTCAAGACGGCACATGTCTCATGTCTTATGAAACACTCAACACCTCACCACGCCCCCACAACCAACAGCCCACCACCGCAGTCCCTCCGGCCGACCATCATAAATGGTAAGGATCTTACATCTAACACAACTCAATTATCCAACCTCTTGAAGGGTTATTCTCGAAGCTTATTATACCACAAAAGCAGGTTTCTAATGATTTATATCTTTCTCTGAATATAATCCTTTTTCGTGTTTAATTTCTGATTAATTGCTAACTGCTTAGAGTAGCAACATCTTGTTTTTCTTTTCTTATTTGTTTTAAAGTTATTTATTGTCAGTTGTTGTGTGGTTTATTGCGAAAGCTTTTATATTTTTTCTTTTTTCTCTATATTCACAGATTAGTAGTTCTTGCAACATTTGTGGTAGGGGTGATGCCATTTTATGTCCAAAGATGGTTATCAAAGCTTGGTAACACGGTCAGTTTTATCCACCTGCTGTTTGTTTAGTTTTTGAATTTTTAGTATTTATTGTCAGTTGTTGTGTGGTTTATTGCGAAAGCTTTTATATTTTTTCTTTTTTCTCTATATTCACAGATTAGTAGTTCTTGCAACATTTGTGGTAGGGGTGATGCCATTTTATGTCCAAAGATGGTTATCAAAGCTTGGTAACACGGTCAGTTTTATCCACCTGCTGTTTGTTTAGTTTTTGAATTTTTAGTATTATATTTGTCATATTCTTTGATGTAAAAGTTTTGAACGGGTACGGCTTTTTCTCCATCAAATCTTTAAATAATTGACAACCTTTGTAATTGAAATTTGATGTGGTTTTCTGTAACATCCCGAACTTTTTATTTAACAGTTGACTTGTGCCGGTAAGTCAACATAACGTGTCGTTAAGTCTATTTTAGATTTAATGCTTATATGTGGTTTATGTGTTTTATATGTGAGACTTGAAAGTCTTAATGCATGATATAAAAATATGTTTATGAAGTAATTATATGCCTATTAGGAGTGATTAATGAAGTATTTAGGTAGTATATGGTCCTTAGAGGAGTTTTTGACTAGTATTGAGCTATATGGAAGCCTAGGGGCCAAATTGGACATATGGTGAAACCCAAAAACGGGTTTAGGGTCTCATGAGGAGTCATTTGAGTGTCATTATCAGATCTATTAGTTTCCTCTCAAGCCCTAACCCACCCCCTTTCATCCCTAATCAATTCTTGAGCAAAAAGGCGATCAAAAGTGCGTTTTGGAAGTGTTTAATCTAGCTTTTCTCGTTCCTATTGTGAGTTGCAGGTATAGAAGGTATAATTTTATTGATTTCTGATCCTTTTGATTATAAGAGTCATTAGGAATTATAATTGGACATTAGGGAATCAATTAATGTGTAATTAGTGATGGTTTTGATGAAATAAGGCATGTATGATTTTCCTAAAGGTTGATATGGTTTGTTAAGGCCTTAATATGAAGGATTTTGATGTTTTGAAACTGAGTTTTTGACCTGGAAAGGGTTGGGTTCGATTTGATGGCATAATCGATTTTGGTAGTGCAGAATCGGGGCCAGTTGCGGCGCAACGAAGTGCTTGAGCTGCGGCGCAACTCTATGTTGCGGCGCAACGAAGTCTTGAGTTGCGGCGCAACGAAGTGCTTGAGCTGCGGCGCAACTCACCAGTTTTCAGAAAATGATATTGTTTTGAACCGTAACCTCGTTTTGACACATAGCTTACTCCTGAACTTAGAGTGTGTCCTTAGATATGTAATTTCAGATTATGGTCTTAATGACTAGCGTTTTAATGGCCGCTTACTAATCATAGGTAGACAAGAGTTGTGGCTTTGTTCGGTAACTTAGCTATCCTTTATTGCGTGCTACGTTGAGGTAAGATACACTACTTTGACACGCTGAGGGATTCAACAAAAGCATGGTTTCAGAATATAACTTCTCTACTCTTATCTTGTGTACTTAAGGGTAATCGGGATATATGGGAGGTTATATGGGATATGTATTTGACTTATGAGACCTGAAATGCATTTTCCCTTTATATGCAATGCAAAGTTATGTTATGAGATGATATGCAATGTAATGAAATGTGATGCAAGTATATGATGATTATGATGTGCATGAATATGTGGCTTGGTCATCTAGTCCACTAGACTTTGTAGGTTGCCATGTCACGTGCACGTTTAAGGGCCCAAACGTAAAAGATGATTATATGTTATGTTTAGGTAACTTTGTCACCTAAACTATATGTGATGAAATCGAGCTCGTATATATGATGAAGTGTTAAGCTTAACCCGTATTCACCTTATCCGGGTGGGTGCGTATATGTTGTTGCTTGGGTGGCTCCTTGCAACTTAATTACGTGGTTTGAGTATCTCCGGGTGGAGTGATTACCCACCAATGTCTTGAACATACGGACTACTCCTGGAGTGGCTTGCCATTCCTTAACGACACTTGATGGACCGCCTTATGGCTTATCCATCTAGTCGGGTGTGAGGTTCCCGTTAGGTCTTATGACCGCCTACACACAAACTTACACCTATATGATATGCGTGACGTAAGTCACACCTTATATGACGATATGTGATGATATGAAATGATGAAACGATGGATAGGCACATTTAGGATGATTAATCCTAATATGAAATGATGTTGATGATATGATATGATGTTGATGATATGATATGATGTTGATGCTATGTAATATGTGCCTTTAATATGAAAAGCTGCTTTACCAAGTTTTAATGGGACTAATGATTTATTACCTTAGTGTTATCTTACTTAGCTAATTCGTTAGCTAACACTTGTTTCTTGAAATATGTTGTCCCCTCAAGTTTAGCAAGCTAGATGGAGTTTGATGGTGAATAAAGAGCGAGATGGGTAGATTATATGAAGATGCTTAGTCACCCATAGACGCTGCTCATTTTAGACATTTATTCCTTTATGACACTTATGTTTTGATATGACTTGTATACGGTTGTTTTGTGTTGGGCAACCGTAGGATTTCCATTTATTCTATTTCTATGATGTGATGAGTAACACCACTTCTTATGAACAAATCAAACTAGATTTTATGGTTTGAACTTTTGAAATGTTTATCCGCATTCTTTAACACCGTTAGGTGAAAAGTTTTTTTGGAAATCCATATTTTTAAACGACGGGTGTTACATTTTCTGAATTATTTTTTTAGTGCAGATTCAAGAATTTTTATTTGTTGGCTTTAAGTAGATATATTGAATGGGTGTTCTATTTAATGTTTTTCTTCTTGGATTAAATCTCAAATTCAAGGTACTTCTGTTTTAGCTATTTTGTTTAATAGCCTATTAACGTGTGAATGTTTGTTTTTGTTTTTTTAGTCGCCGATGCACCCGAGGTCTTCAATGAAACCAGGTATATATATCTGTGGTTGATAGGGTAGTCTTAATATGTCTAGCCTTAAAGAAAGAGTTGAGCATATGGATGACCACCACATACATCATTCCATCCGTCAATATTTATTAGATCCGTGTTGTTTGTCAATATACAGCTTAATCATCAGTTCAAAACAAAGTTGCAAAGACGAATACATGGTCATGCACCTAGATGCCGCGATTTTCCCTCTTAATGAGGAAAAAGTCGTTCAAATAGTTGCAGCTACGCTCGGGAAACACTTTGTATTCACGGTAAATTCTGTTTTTTTTTATTGCTTTTTTTAGTCGCCGATGCACCCGAGGTCTTAAATGAAACCAGGTATATATATCTGTGGTTGATAGAGTAGTCTTAATATGTCTAGCCTTAAAGAAAGAGTTGAGCATATGGATGACCACCACATACATCATTCCATCCGTCAATATTTATTAGATCCGTGTTGTTTGTCAATATACAGCTTAATCATCAGTTCAAAACAAAGTTGCAAAGACGAATACATGGTCATGCACCTAGATGCCGCGATTTTCCCTCTTAATGAGGAAAAAGTCGTTCAAATAGTTGCAGCTACGCTCGGGAAACACTTTGTATTCACGGTAAATTCTGTTTTTAAATGTTTTCATTGCTTAAATAGCATGGTAATGTTTAAACTTCAAAAAGGAAGGAGGCCCTTCGTAAGGAATGAACAGTTTAGTTTGGCTTTTTTCCCTTTTATTTTGGCAATAGTCTAATTTGGCCCAAAAGGAATTCCAGCACTTATCTTCACGTTTCATTTAGTTAAGCAAAGTAGTGTTGTCCCTTAATTGAAAGGAACAAAAGCTTTTTTTCTTGAAGAACTTTACAAATAAACAAATAACTTTCACGATCAGACAACATAGGTACCGGTGGATGTACAATGGTAAGCATGCTTTCGAGTCTGTATATGTGGATGATGAGTTGGTGGGTTGGGATAAGATCAAAATGGACAATTTCTTGGTTGTACGCAAAACGGGTCAGGTAGGGCCGTGTTGACGCGAAAAACATTTTCGCCGAAGCTCATTATTATAACTTTTGTCGCTACAGATCACTTAATGACCACTAGCCTAGCAATTCAAAAGGATACCAATAAAGATAGTAGTTTTACCTATAATAAATTTGGCATTACTAAGTATGACCAGCATTCACCATATGTTGGGCTAAATTATGAAGCAAGGGCAGTACCCAGGGTGGTATAAGGACTTGAGGAATATAAATAACATTTTATGGATTAAGGATTCTTATTACTTGCATCAGGTGATCCAGATGAAGGCCTTAGCAAACTAGAAAGGCACTCATCCAGCCCATCAGGTTCCACCGATTTGCTGAAAGAATTCAATGTAAGATAACAATGATATATATTATTATCTCATGTAGATATTTCTAGCTTTCTAGAAAAATAACGATTAAAGGTGGAAAAATGGTTGGTCGATAAAGTTCGGGACTTCGGGTAACAATTCAACACAAGTTCGGGGCATGAGGATAACTTTTGATGCACATCAGCTCAGTTTGGATTGGGGTGACCCGAACACTTTTTGTCCAAAACTTTAGAATATATAGACATAAGTTTTGTGTCCATGTATGAGTCGTAATATAAATTTTTTAGTAAAACGTTCTAGAATTGTATGCATTTCTTAAGATTTAGGGACTTGATAGTACTATTAGGATAAAGTCTTGATCGTAACTTCACATTTGCTGTATTGCAAACTTTGAAATTATATTACCGGGACCTTATGTAATAATTACCATGCCAACCACCTCTTTTATAATCCTTTCTATAGGTGAAAATAACAAGACCAGACTATTACCTGCAATTCACAGTTAGTTGCAATAAAGAGAACTATTGTTTATTACCAAAGTCCTTTTTAAATGTATTTTTCTTTAGGGCTATTTGGATATGAGTTTTGAATGTGATGTATCCATATCTCAAGTTATCTTTCCTTTCTGTTCTTACTATCATGAAATAGTCAATATGGATAAAGCAAATGAGATCTGATTATTTTGAATTCTACACAACTGCAGGGTCTGAATTACTTTGAAGTTGACCCAGACATTTATCATTTCAGGTACATAGCATGAAAGGGATTAGAAGTATTTTGTGATCGCCTTAAAATCAAGATATTGAACTTAGGCATCACAATTTAGGTACAATGAGGAGTAACTCTCCTGATTCATTTCTTTTTTGGCCACTATATGTTTTGTTGGACTGCTTTCTATTTGTTCGAAAATATATCTTGGGAAATTTGGTGATTGTTGCGATGCACTCTGTATTAGGCTTATAAATAGGATTCGAGTTTTTCTTGGGAAATTGAACACAGATTTAAACTTATCAATGTAAAACATAACATATTGATGTAAAATGGGTAAATATAGTAAGTGACATAGTGGAACGGGTTTTTTATAAGGACTATTAGAAGAAATAAAGAATGGAAGTAGATGCCTCCTTTTGTATTTCATTAGGTGTGTATTTGGAATGTACTTTACTTATTGTCATACTCATCATCATACTTTAAGTTAGAAGAAAGAGGAGAATAGATATATGAAACTTGGTCCATGTAGCATGTTCTCTGTAACAGTTCGTACTCTGTGACAGTCTTATTGTTGTATGCTACAGGTACACCACTTTTGCTTCGTTGGTGTTTCCAATTTTGTTTATGTAATAAGATATATGAAACTTAGCATTGATGGCGTGATCATCGTAAGAGTAAAGTCAGGTATATCAGTATTATATCAGGTACATCAGATTTATTCGTTTATTTTACTAATCGAAGTTAGTCAATTCTGCTGACCAAGTTTGTTTTCTTTCCGCTTATCGACCCATATCAGATATAGACAAAAACCGTATTCTTATGTTTGCGAAAACGGGAATCTCAGTGCAACAAATGATGAGGCTTTTGGAACTTGAGAAATGTGTGGAGCCTGGATTTCTTCCATTTACTGAGAAAGATGTAAGAAATTTGATACAATCGTTTAGAAAAATGGATTTAGAGGAGGAGAGCATTGATTTACTCGGCATGTGTAGAAATATAAAAGATAAGGATCATAGTTTTCAGTTTGAATATAAGCTTGATTTAAGTAGCCGGCTGGAAAACATTGCATGGTCATATGCATCATCTGTTCAATCATATGAAATATTTGGTGATGCAGTGGTGCTTGACACTACACATCAATTCAATGCTTTTGATATGCCACGTGGGATATGGGTTGGAGTGAATAATTATGACATGTCTTGCTTGTTTTGGTCGTGCACTTTTGCGTGAGGAGAACTTGAAATCATATTCATGGGCTTTCAATTCATGTGCTAAATATCTGCCAGCTTTGAATGCCGATATTCTTTCTAAAATCAGATTCCCTTTTTTTGGTGGGAACATTATTATACGTGTGAAACAAAATGGACATGGAGAGCGAATCAGAGTGGAATTCAACACATATATTTCACTGAGTGTCGATCTTTTAACTGCTTTTAAGCGTCAACTACAATTTCTTGAGGTTGTAGACAGATTCTGAGTCCCTCAATTTCTCAAAACTCTCAATTATATTATGTACTTAACGTGTCAACTATGTAAAGTGGTAGGAAATGATGTGTCGATCCACCAACGTATTGGATTGTACAGTTACAACATGACTCGAGTAATATTTTCTTTTGTTCTTTACTTTTCTATGAAGAATTTTGCACTGTTCTTTCGTGTGTTAAATATCCGTCAGCTTTGATTGTCTATATTCTTTCTAAAATCATATTCCTTTTTCTTTGGGGAACAAGGTTTTATTATTCGTGTGAAACAAAATGGTCATGGAGCAGGAATCAGAGTGAAATCACACATATATTTCACTGAGTGTCGATCTTTTAACTGCTTTACATAATTTCACTGAGTGTCGATCTTTTAACTGCTTCTAAGCATCAACAGCAATTTCTTGTGGTTGTAGACAGAAATCGTTGGCTTTATGAAGGCCGGGCCTTGCAATGGGCAATTTATAGGTAAGTTCACAGCTCATTTATCTATTAACTAATTGTAACACCCTTCGTTTAAAAATACGGGTTTCCAAAAATTTTCGCCTAACGGCGTCAAAATAAAGCGGAAGAAACATTAAAAGTCCAAACCAATTAAAATCGGTTTGGTTTACTTATTCAATGGTGTTACTAATCGCATCATCAAAACAAGTTTAATAGAAACCCGTCGGCTGTCCAACACAAAACAACCGACTACATAATAATCCAACTCCATTAAAGACAAACATAAACAAATGTCTATAAAAGTTCAGCATCTATGGGTAGCTAAGGACTTCATCAAGCTATCTACCCATTCCTCGCTCTTCTTCATCAACTACCTCAGCTACGCTAAACCTGAGGGAGCAACACATTTCAAAAGACAAGTGTTAGCTAACGAATTAGCTAAGTAAGATAACACTCAAGTTATAAAACATTTGTCCATTTCAAACATTATGGATTTGAATACTTCATTAAGGCACAACACACATCAAACACACAATACTTCATAATAGGATGAACCACCCTAAATGTGCCTATCCTGCTTTACTTCATCACACACATATAACCACATAACTGCTTTCTACATTAACTGCTTTACTACGTTTTAACTGCTTTACTACATTTTAACTGCTTTACTACGTTTTAACTGCTTTACTACATTTTAACTGCTTTACTACGTTTTAACTGCTTTACTACGTTTTAACTGCTTTACTACATTTTAACTGCTTTACTACATTTTAACTGCTTTACTACATTTTAACTGCTTTACTACGTTTTTAACTGCTTTACTACGTTTTAACTGCTTTACTACATTTTAACTGCTTTACTACGTTTTAACTGCTTTACTACGTTTAACTGTTTTACTATGTTTTAACTGCTTTACTACTTTTAACTGCTTTACTACGTTTTAACTGCTTTACTACGTTTTAACTGCTTTACTACGTTTTAACTGCTTTACTACGTTTAACTGCTTTACTACATTAACTGCTTTACTACGTTTTAACTGCTTTACTACGTTTTAACTGCTTTACTACGTTTTAACTGCTTTACTACGTTTTAACTGCTTTACTACGTTTTAACTGCTTTACTACGTTTTAACTACTTTACTACGTTTAACTGCTTTACTACGGTTTAACTGCTTTACTACGTTTTAACTGCTTTACTACGTTTTAACTGCTTTACTACGTTTTAACTGCTTTACTACGTTATAACTGCTTTCTACATTAACTACTTTACTACGTTTTTAACTGCTTTACTACGTTTTAACTGCTTTACTACGTTTTAACTGCTTTACTACGTTTTAACTGCTTTACTACGGTTTAACTGCTTTACTACGTTTTAACTGCTTTACTACGTTTTAACTGCTTTACTACGTTTTAACTGCTTTACTACGTTTTAACTGCTTTACTACGTTTTAACTGCTTTACTACGTTTTAACTGCTTTACTACGTTTTAACTGCTTTACTACGTTTTAACTGCTTTACTACGTTTTAACTGCTTTACTACGTTTTAACTGCTTTACTACGTTTTAACTGCTTTACTACGTTTTAACTGCTTTACTACGTTTTAACTGCTTTACTACGTTTTAACTGCTTTACTACGTTTTAACTGCTTTACTACGTTTTAACTGCTTTACTACGTTTTAACTGCTTTACTACGTTTTAACTGCTTTACTACGTTTTAACTGCTTTACTACGTTTTAACTGCTTTACTACGTTTTAACTGCTTTACTACGTTTTAACTGCTTTACTACGTTTTAACTGCTTTACTACGTTTTAACTGCTTTACTACGTTTTAACTGCTTTACTACGTTTTAACTGCTTTACTACGTTTTAACTGCTTTACTACGTTTTAACTGCTTTACTACGTTTTAACTGCTTTACTACGTTTTAACTGCTTTACTACGTTATAACTGCTTTCTACATTAACTACTTTACTACGTTTTTAACTGCTTTACTACGTTTTAACTGCTTTACTACGTTTTAACTGCTTTACTACGTTTTAACTGCTTTACTACGGTTTAACTGCTTTACTACGTTTTAACTGCTTTACTACGTTTTAACTGCTTTACTACTTTAACTGCTTTCTACATTAACTGCTTTACTACGTTTTTAACTGCTTTACTACGTTTTAACTGCTTTACTACGTTTTAACTGCTTTACTACGTTTTAACTGCTTTACTACGGTTTAACTGCTTTACTACGTTTAACTGCTTTACTACTTTTAACTGCTTTACTACGTTTTAACTGCTTTACTACGTTTTAACTGCTTTACTACGTTTTAACTGCTTTACTACGTTTTAACTGCTTTACTACGTTTTAACTACTTTACTACGTTTTAACTACTTTACTACGTTTAACTGCTTTACTACGTTTTAACTGCTTTAATACGTTTTAACTGCGTCACTACGTTTTAACTGCTTTACTACGTTTTAACTGCTTTACTACGTTTTAACTGCTTTACTACGTTTTAACTGCTTTACTACGTTTTAACTGCTTTACTACGTTTTAACTGCTTTACTACGTTTTAACTGCTTTACTACGTTTTAACTGCTTTACTACGTTTTAACTGCTTTACTACGTTTTAACTGCTTTACTACGTTTTAACTGCTTTACTACGTTTTAACTGCTTTACTACGTTTTAACTGCTTTACTACGTTTTAACTGCTTTACTACGTTTTAACTGCTTTACTACGTTTTAACTGCTTTACTACGTTTTAACTGCTTTACTACGTTTAACTGCTTTACTACGTTTTAACTGCTTTACTACGTTTTAACTGCTTTACTACGTTTTAAACATTTACTACGTTTTAACTGCTTTTACGTTTTGGGCCCTTAAACGTGCACGTGTCATGGCAACTTAGCAAGTCTAGTGGACTAGATGAGCAAGCCATATAAACATGCACAACATCAATCAATAAGACATTCAAGTCTCACACGTATAACACATTAACTACACATAAGCATACAAATCTATCGACGACTTAACGACTCTAGTCAACCGTTAAATAAAAAGATTGGGATATTACAATTACCTCCCCCTTAAGAGGATTCCGTCCCCGGAATCTCATCAAAAAGGAACAACTCTGGATATTTCTCTTTCATCACCGACTCGGTTTCCCAAGTGAGACTTTCTCCATGGTTGTGCTTCCACTTGATCAACACAAGGTCAATCATCTTCCTGTGTAGCTTCTTTTGCTTCCTTCCAAGTATCGCTATTGGTTCTTCAATCATCCTTTTACTTGGATCAATGCTCACATCTTCAATAGGAATCACACTTGACTCCTCGGCTAAACATTTCCTCAAATAGGATACATGAAATGTGTTGTGAATTCCATCCAATTCTGGAGGTAATTCCAACTGATATGCTACATCTTTAATACGCTTCAGAACTTTAAATGGCCCAATAAATCTTGGACTCAATTTACCTTTCTTTCCAAAACGAATGACTCCTTTCCATGGGGATACTTTCAGCATCACCATGTCACCAACTTCAAACTCAACCGGCCTTCTTTTCTTGTCGGCATAAGTTTTCTGTCTTTCTCTTGCCACACGAAGAGCTTCTTTAGCAATATTAACTTTCTCCGCTGTGAGCTCTATAATTTCAGGACCTGTAATTTGCTTTTCACCGGGCTCCATCCAACAACTTGGAGTCCTACACTTTCTACCATAAAGCATTTCAAATGGCGGCATTCCAATGCTTGAGTGGTAGCTATTATTATAAGCAAACTCAATCATTTTCAAATCATTATAATGCAAATAACTCCTTTATTAAGCCACTCATGATTTGTATTATTAAAACAAACGTTATTTCGACATCAATTGACGTTTGAAGGATTTTCGGCTTAGAATTTTGATAGGGGATCAAAGGGGTGGCTAGGGCTTGAGAGAAAAGTTATATTTCTGCAAATGATGAACTAATGGCTCCCTAAGACCCTAAGCCCGTTTTTGACTTTCACACCATGTCAAAATTGGTCCCTAAGCTTCATAAAGTCATATTTCTTGCCCAAAACACCTCTATGGACTATATACAACTCATTAAACACTTTGAACACCTCAAAAAGGCATTTAACTACATCTTAACCACATTACTACATCAATCAATAAGACATTCAAGTCTCACACGTATAACACATTAACTACACATAAGCATACAAATCTATCGACGACTTAACGACTCTAGTCAACCGTTAAATAAAAAGATTGGGATATTACAATTACCTCCCCCTTAAGAGGATTCCGTCCCCGGAATCTCATCAAAAAGGAACAACTCTGGATATTTCTCTTTCATCACCGACTCGGTTTCCCAAGTGAGACTTTCTCCATGGTTGTGCTTCCACTTGATCAACACAAGGTCAATCATCTTCCTGTGTAGCTTCTTTTGCTTCCTTCCAAGTATCGCTATTGGTTCTTCAATCATCCTTTTACTTGGATCAATGCTCACATCTTCAATAGGAATCACACTTGACTCCTCGGCTAAACATTTCCTCAAATAGGATACATGAAATGTGTTGTGAATTCCATCCAATTCTGGAGGTAATTCCAACTGATATGCTACATCTTTAATACGCTTCAGAACTTTAAATGGCCCAATAAATCTTGGACTCAATTTACCTTTCTTTCCAAAACGAATGACTCCTTTCCATGGGGATACTTTCAGCATCACCATGTCACCAACTTCAAACTCAACCGGCCTTCTTTTCTTGTCGGCATAAGTTTTCTGTCTTTCTCTTGCCACACGAAGAGCTTCTTTAGCAATATTAACTTTCTCCGCTGTGAGCTCTATAATTTCAGGACCTGTAATTTGCTTTTCACCGGGCTCCATCCAACAACTTGGAGTCCTACACTTTCTACCATAAAGCATTTCAAATGGCGGCATTCCAATGCTTGAGTGGTAGCTATTATTATAAGCAAACTCAATCATTTTCAAATGATCGTCCCATGCTCCACCATACTCCAATACACAAGCCCTCAACATATCCTCCAATGTTTGTATCGTCCTCTCACTTTGCCCATCGGTTTGAGGATGATAGGCGGTGCTCAAATTCACTCTAGTACCCAATGCTTTTTGGAGACCTTTCCAAAAGCTAGATACAAACCTCGTGTCTCGATCCGAAACGATAGATAATGGAACACCATGCATTGAGACAACTTCATCTATATACATCTTTGCCATCTTGGTCAATGGCACATCTTGGCGCGTTGCCAAGAAATGAGCACTCTTGGCGTTAGTCAATTTATGTTGTATATTTGTGTTTGTAAGTTAAAATTTGATAATGTTGTCCACGTTCGTACATATAATAACGTTTGAAAAAGAAACAATTCAAGCCGTGCATCACACGGGTCTTCACTCTAGTTATAACTAAAAATTTACCCACAAGTCAAAACTATTGTATCGATATGAAAAAAATTACTAGAGTAGTGAATTTTATTGGGAAAAAAAATGCTCGCACAATAAATGTGAGGAAGTCATTTAATTTTATAGGCAAACAAAGGTTTACCAACAATCCAACAAAATTCTACAAAGTAGTGTATTTTATTGGGGGAAAAAAACTAAAATAAGGAGAATGATATATTATCTTACATAAAAAGCTTAATAATCATCCTAATAATTATAAAACATGACATGAGAAATAAATGAAAACTTACAATGGTTTATTTTGTTTAACAACACAAAGTATTATTAACAAAATAAACGACATCTAACAAGATAATATAGGTAAGATATAAAAAAAAATCTAAAAACATGACGCATTACAAAGGCTAGATTATTTTCGTAAGTTATAACTGCTAAAACTGCATAATGTGTGTAGAAAAGGCATGCTAACTACAATGACATGAGAATAAACCAATAAAAGGGGTTGTGCCATTAGAAAATTACGTTGTTTAAAGTAGTTATCAAATGTTTGAGTAGTGTGATAGATTTAATCTCAAAGATTGTATATAATTTAAAAAATGGTTTAATCCTTCGGGGTGTCTAGATCGTGTGCAGTGGCGGTACTAAAGGGGGGGGGGGGGGGGGGGGGGGGGGGGGGGGGGGCTTGGGCCCAGTGGCGGTACTAAAGGGGGGCAAGGGGGTCCAATGCCCCCCTCAAAATTTAAATTTTGTCATGTATTTTTAGAATTTTCATGGATTTTAAAAAATTTTGTATAGGTTTTTAACATTTTGCCCCTTTTAGATTTATTTTTCATGAATTTTCTAATTTTGCCCCCTTTTGGATTTTTTTTTGGTACCGCCTCTGATCGTGTGGGGATTTGGATGGAAGTATTGTACCGACATCATATGACTCATACGGGGTGAGTTGATGGGTATTCAATTATGATACCGGAGCTAGGGTTCCCCACTACGTTTTTTTATATTAAAATGATTGTAATAGTTAATTAGTTATGAATATTTATAAAGATACACTCTTAAAGCATCTGGGTTAAAAATAAAGAAAACATATAGCATCGAGTTATAATAATTTAATTCGGTCTTGACAACTTCTAGAATGAGCTGGGTTACAAATGTTCTTATAACTTTTGAAGCAATTACTTTGTCAATGTGGGACTAGCCCACTTGTTAGAGGCTTATGTCTCTTGGGGAAAAGACCAAGATTCAAATCTTGGCATAGGAGAATTTGGGGTAACTTAGGAGTAGATTAAATATGGTGTAATAATTTGCTGTTAAAAAAAAAATAAAACTTTTGAAGCAAATTGTCAACTTCTACTATATTCATTCTCTACTCCCCGTTGTCATATTTAAATTCTGATCTTTTATACCAGAGACCAAAACGTTTATTATCTCATCTGAAGTAGTGAGAGTTTACATTATTTTATGTTATGCAAATATTTTTGTATAATGGTAGTCAAAATTTCTTTGTTTTTTATATATATAAATGCGACTAATTTTGTTAAGATTATAACGATATTTACAAATCGATCTGTTGATATATGACAAGTCAAATGTTGAGATTAAAAAAATATATAAGTAAATCTATACATTAACATCAATCAAATGGGTATTTTTTTTAAAAGGAACCGATCAGTACACTACCAGATTTTGACAATACACCACCAAACATGCTTTACATTATTATACAATACAACATTGTAAAGCACGTTTGGTAATGCATTGCCAAAAATTAGTGGTGTAGAGATAATCTCCCTTTTTTAACCATCAAATTAAAGCCTCGAATCGTGTTGAGTATGTTCCATTAATTTGTTACACTACTTCTCGTTTTGCTTGTAATTATGTTTTATAATGTGATCTCTAGTAGCTTGCTAGTAAATCATGATTATATATAAAGTTATTTTACCGTTTTAAAAAATGATATTACTTACTGAAAGTCAATGGCCATATGGCCCGGGATTTCACTTGCTCCCGACTTGTTGGATCAATTTTAAGCCAATTGAAAACCATACTTTATAGGGGAATTTCGTACATTTTTTCCCCTTAAATGTCAACATAATTTATTTATCCTGAACTCATTATCTTTTTCCATTTGAACATCCTAAACTCAAAATCTTTTATATATTCATTCAATACAAACTAACATGTTAATCTCTATTCGACTCATAATATCTCATTTTTAAAATCAAAATATAAGGCACTTGCGAACCTGTCAGATGTTGGGATGTGCAGAAAAACGAATAAATAACCGAATAATAATAAATCTCTGAAAATGTGTAAATCACTTTCAGATTTAATATATTTGACGGTTCACCTCAAAATATTCAATCGGATATAATCAGATATTATGTTCTATATGTGTTGAGACAGAAAACCATAAGAAGAATGATGACCAACAAAATAATTTGGGGGGGGGGGGTGTTTCCAAGTTAGAAAAGAAAAAAACACCCTTAAAGTTTCGAAACTTAATTTTTCGAGACATTTTTATCATAACACTTTAATGGAAATAAAAGCTCGATCCCAGTCAGAGGAAGAGGCGTTGCTTCGGATCCTCGTTCTTTAGGGGCTTCGCACCTTCGGTTATAATAAATTTAAATAGGCGTGCACTCGCACCTCCAATCCTATATGATGTCTTATTATGACAATATTAACCAAACAAGTTAATCTAATTATACTAATATCCACCGTCACATTTTTTAAAAATTATGTATATGGAACTATATAAACTATTTTTGTGTATCAATTTTTCTAAGTGTTGTTGTTATTATTATTATTATTATTAAAAGTAACTTATAATATCGTTTTTCACGGGGTATGAGTCTCAATACCATCTTTGACGGTATATCGGGGAAGTTGAGATTTAAACAATCTTACCTCTTCTTATTAATATTATTTTTTCTAAATATCATTTTTTTAAACTAAAACTTATTTTTTATGTCTATCTTATGATAATACTGTAATAGACATCATGTCATAACAAAACTTTCATATTTCGAAATACCTATTTGATCATTATAGTGATAATTTGATAGCCGATTGACATGACAAGCAAAACATGACGAAAACCAAAAATAGTTATGAACTTATGACGTTTTATACAGTCAAATAAAGTTATAATTTATCTAAATTGATATATAAGAAACAATTTAATTACCTACATGGACATTTAAAAAAAAATTACATTGCTATTATATGACATCGTACATGTAAAAAATGTGAACAATATATTTTGTATTCTACCTCTAATTTTTTGAGGGCTTTTTGTTACTCAGTTATAATACTCTGTTTTGGCGGGATTAGTAACTTTATAACATTATTATTGCTGTACGCGCTGTTTAGTTGTGTTAATGGATGTTCTATTTTATCCATATATTTTTAGTCAAGACTTTGTGATATAATGACAAGTAGATTAGTTATACAAAGTCAATAATTTGACAAAAACTAACCAAAAATGAAGAATTTAACTATATTGATCTAACCACATGGTAGGTACTAGGCAGGGGTGAGTATAGATTGTTTTGGCCCAAAATGGAAAAGTTTGTATTCTGTTTTTGTTCATTGGTTTTGGTTTCTTGTTCAGTTTTGTTTTTTATAACACTTTTAATTTATTATGTTATCAATAAAACATTCAATGTTAAGCACAATATGATAAAAAATAAACTAAGATGATTTTTTAATTAATTTTATCTTTTAAAGATTGAAACTGGTAAAATATTTTGTAAGGTGAATTGAACTTGTCGTACATTGTCATTTATAATATATAATAATTGATTTTATTTTATACGATAAAAATGAAAAAAACCCCCAAATATCTTAGCATAATTACTAAGCATAAATAATAGATATAATTATAAGATGATATATATAATAATATATATATATAATATATATATATATATATATATATATATATATATATAGTGAAGGGATCAAGTGAGAACCAACATATATGGTGAGAACCGTGAGAACCACTAAAAAACCATCTCTAAGGGCTTTGCCCTTAGAGTTAAGTGCTACGTCCGTACCGTATACAACCGTCACCATCTTTTGGATCGCCGCCCATCAAATCCATACCATTCTCATATGCGTCCGGTGACAACACCTTTAGAACGGATGAGGGCAACGCCCGTACCGTATACATACGTTTTCAACGCGTAACCCATATGATTTTTTACAAAAAAAAATTTTATTTTTTTTTTTTTTTTTTTGGAATGGGTTTTTGTTAAAAGACAATAAAAAACAAAAAAAAGTTTCAAAAAATGAAAAATAAAAATAAAAAAAATAAAAACCACACAAAAAAGGAGAAAGAGGGAGGGAAACTAGTGGTTCTCACGGTTCTCTCCATATATATATAGATAGATAAATTGAAAATATGTGTTTTTGGTTCGGTTCAGTTAACTTTTCGGCAAAATGAGACCAAAAAATTCAGTTTATAGAAAACCAAAATTAAGTAGATCAGTTTGATTTGAAATTTTTTCTTTCTACCTGAATTTTTTTATTTGACTCGGTTTTTGAATTATTAGTTCGGTTTTACTAACCCTTAATTATATATCACTCTTAATGGTAATGGTAGGTCACCTATATAAGCTATAGTTCAACAATGACTTCAAAACATTTACTTTGCTTTCCTTTTGTTTTAGTACAAGTCAAAGACATATATACTTAAAATTGTTATTTTAATCTGTTGATGTCAACATATTTATATTTAAAGAACAAAGAATTTACCGAATATCTAAAACAAGATCGAAAGATCTTTAATTGATACGTGAATTTTATTTAAGCAGCACATGTCATTTTTAGCTTTATCTATATTTAAAATTTATATATTATTGTATTTATTGTTATCATAGCTTATTATTATAATCCATATGACATGGATATCATTAGGTTAATAACACAATGGTAAAGAAGTTTCTTCATGAGAGTTTGGATTTGGAGAGACTTAAGTTCAAGCCTTAGTATACAAGGTTTTTCCCTAATATGTATTGGGTGAGTGGGCTCGACCCGGTTAAAACAACATAATTTAGACCTTCTGTTATGATATTCGATTGCACGTGTCAATAATAATAATAATAATCCATATGACATGATGTTGAAATTCTCAAACGACATAAATCATATTTAATTATTATGACTTTTATATCTTAGAGTCATATCATTAGATATTGATTAATATACTAAGTTATGAAGATCATATAATTTAATTTCTCTATTCCCGTTTGTGGGATTATTAGCAACATACATTCTGATTAAGTTTAATAATTTTTAATACACTACATTGATCTTTATGTTGTTAGGAAAAGTCTTGTGCCACTTGATCATACCAGTTCTCTCTTCTAAACGGGCCGGGTTTGAACGATAGATATACCATCAACTCTTGAATTCATCATATCCAAATAGACTCAAGACTGCTAAGATTTGCATTATCATCAAAGAAAATTATGTTCTCATAAAGGTTATGATGTTGTGGTGATGATGAGACTGGTGGAAGAAGTGGTGGCTGTTGATGTTCTATTTGCTTGCGGATTAGAGTTAAGACACTCGATTGTCGACATTGCAAATTGACCATTTCTGCTTTTGCCTTTGCTAACTCGGCTTGGAGGTCACTTATTTGCTTTTGAAGGTGACAAATTGTGCCTGCACAACCATAAACAGGGTCTCGAAGTCTTGCATTCGCTTCGTACACCATACTGCTAACTGCATCTAATCGATGCGATTCGGGAAGTTCCTATATGAAAAAGATATTTGCATTGTCAATATTGGCGCCATCATTCAAAAAAGAATAAAAGAATCCATAAACTTTAGTTTCTTTGAATATATAGAAATAACCAAACTTTATTAGTAATAGTAATAGTAATAATAGACACTTAGTGGGTCAAACATGTAAAAGTAACGATTTAACATTTTAGCTACTTTAAAACTTTAGTTGAAGCAACAACTTGTTCGTTTTTCGATTTACCCTTATAAAGTAATCTTTGAAAAACCGTATTCGGTGGAAGAAGAGTTGTCGGGCATTTATCAAACAAATTTGCCCCAATGTTGGTAGCCTTTTGGCGGGAACATGCAACATAAAAACGAATGTCAACATCAGAAATCAAGTTTCGTCTCACATTTTTAAATTATAATGTTATGTAATTTATTTCTTCTGTTCCACGTGAGATGGGTAGAACCTTAAAAAATTATGAAGAGACCAAAACCCCTAATTGTCCTACTGATTTCCTGCCACTATATTACAACACATTTGAAGTAACACATAAAACTTCCTGGACTATAAAACCAATAACAAATGAAAGGTTAGGATTGAGTAATCAAACATAAAATAAAAAAATCAACAATCACATGGTTTAAAAAAGGAATAAACAATCACATGTGAAAAAAAAAAACATACATATTGTCATGTCTATGGTCAAATGTGAACATTTCAATGTAACTCACATTGAGTTATCAAGGGAAAAAAAGTAAATCCGTAAATTTCAGCCACTTTTATGCTTGCATATACTCTATTAATTAATGAATTTTCTCCAACAATGAATTACCAACATAATTATATAAAAAAAAATGTACCTGCAACAATTTAATAATGTTACTTGCTCCAAATACTCTATGCGCGATGGTGAACTTGTGAGGGTCAGTTGGAGGAAAATAAGGTGCCAACATGCATTTTTCGATACACCTACGTCGCAGTATCTTACAAGCCGCACAAGGAGTAAGCACCACTCGGTGAGACGGCTGATGAGCTAAAACACTTGTGGGACTAAGTTGAGACGACAATGTCGAATGAGAGTTAGAGTTTTCGGATTCTTCGGTAGGAGTCGAAATAGTCATTGGTGTAGAGAGGGTGGTTTTTAGACAACTTTCCATGTTAATTTTCCTAAAGAGAGAAAAATGTAGAGTTAAGAATTCAAAAATATAGATAGAAGTGTGGCTTTGTTAATTTTGGCAAAAGAGAGTGGTGTAATATATATAGAAGGAAAATGAAAGTGGATTGTGGTTAAGATGACGTCAATGATTGTTCATTGGATGCTGTAGTGACGTCATTTTTCTAGGAACGTTTTTTGTTGTGACCTGTTGCGGCGGGGTTTCAAAGTCAACAAACATGTCCCCATGTTAAAAATGACCAAATTAAGGTCGTCAAACCTCGTTACATTTCACACCTTTTTATAAAATTTCATGTTTTTTGGTTTGTAGATGAAAAGGAAAAGGAAAAGAAAATTAAATTGCAACGAAAGAATAATGAAATTGACGCGCGTACAGTTTATGCATACAGTACGTATTAATTGGTTTTGTTGATCACGGTAACTTTTATACGGCAGTAAATTTTTTATAGATTATCAGGTAGATTGTGAAAATGATTATAATCTTTTTATTTTATTTTATTTATAGTTTTTTTTTTTAATCTCACAACAAACAATTACCGTAAACTATTATACTTGCATAGTGTTTTATCTTTTAATTGTATCAAACTAATTAGGGGCTTCTTTATTAAACTTGATACTAAGATCATCATTTATAAAAAAAAAATGCCCATTTTTAATAGATAAATTTAGTAAAGAATATCAATAAATGCAAAAGATATCTTAATATAACAATAACAAAAAGCACTTGTCCTAATAGTTAATTAACTAATGAAGTCTTGATTTCCGACTTTGTCCACTTAATAAATCCAAAAAATTTATGTGAAGCCATAAGTTACAACAATACATGCTCTTGTTAAGGTTGGTATGGAAAAGTGGAATGTAGAGTCATATAACTCTATCTATACCCGACGATAGACTGATTTTTTTTTTTTTAAACAGTTAGTCGGTATTCGACATCAGGGAACACCTCACCGTATAATGGTGAAGCTCTGCACGTACTCTAGACTACGAGATGTAAACCATAAGCCGTTACAGGTGATTCAGGGAAAAAACCCACAGACTTTTCACTCCTAAGAGTCAAACCCAAGACATGTGGGAAAAACCAGAGATGCATCTGCCAGTTGAGCTAGCTTCATTTCAGATTGACATCTACCAAAGATGAGTGCCAATAAATACAAGTCGTAGACAAGCATAGCCGTGTATGTGTGTGTATGAATATAATGATACAGATGGTACATGCCTACAAAAAGGGAAAAAAACCATATTTGCATATAGATAGCAAATAGAATTTAAACATAACAATATATGTGTGAGAAAAAAGGAGTGAAAAATTATAGGTTGTGTCTTTAGCGACACACATCACTTCTTTAGTTTGTGGGCCTAATAATAAAAATTTCCTCAATGTTAAACATATAATAAAAATATCAAATAATATACGAATGGGTTATTTAGGTCACCCATTTTTTGTGTGTTAAACCCATATACAAACTATACAAAGCATTTGGGTTCGGGTTAACCCGAATACCCCATCAAAACCTGAACAAGATGACCCATATGACTGCAGACCATTCTGGTTGGGTTATTTGGATATGATTATTTTTGACACTCCTAATACAAGCTTGGTTTTAATGTGGTAGAGGGTGGTGCCCTTTTATTGATTTCAAATAAATTAGTACCACTTTTATTGTCGTAAAATTAAAGTTACATTTTTATTATAAAAAAACGTTAAATCGTAATTTTAGGCGACTTGCGCTCTTGTCTATGTCAGTGGCCTAAGAGCGAACTAATAAATTAGAGTCTATTAAAATCAAGTTTTACTTAAACAACAAATCAAAATAAACAGCCAGATTAAAATTAAACCATTCCGTCTAATAAAAATAACACTCAAGGATCTACTCGGTTTTATTTCATTAAAGATAATGCAACTCGAAAACCTAATTCCCTCACATTCACTTATCTCAAAATTACCCAACATCAGATTCAAACATTATATGTTTTGCTTTCAGGATTCATCAAAAAGTTTCGTATCAATCAAATTTAAATTATAAAGGGAAATAGTTTGGTGAACTTTGAAAGTATCCAGTTCATTTGCATATTGCAACCACTTTCAACCAATTTGTTACAATTTTACATATCAAACCTTCAACTATTAAACAAATACTTAATAATCCAACCTTTCAAATTATCTAAAATATAACTATCAAAACCAAATGTGACATATATAATGGAAAAACAAAAAAACACAAACGGAAATATGAAATATACAAATCATCACGTGTGTACATACATATTTGTCGATGGTCGGATTATTGTTTATAAGATATATTTTTATAAATGAACAAATATATAATAGATACTTACAGATGATATATACTCCACCAATAAATAACTTACTATATATGCACCACGGACTGAACAAGGATTAATATCCGTGCATTAATGTGTAATTGTGTTTTCGAATGTCTTAAAAAGCGGAAGTAGTTTTTGGGGGAAAAATAAAATTAGTAAAATATTGACGGATTAGAAGGTTAATGAGAAAATGATAACATGATGAAAGGTTAGAAGCCAAATTTGAAGAAAACAAAACTTAAACTTAGAAGACCTTATTATCTCTAGTTAGGTTTTCTCTTATGATAGAAAAATTAGAACTACAACTTTGAAAGTTAGAAAGCTAAGTATAAAAAAAAAAGAGATCATAAATGAACAAGACTACATAGTCTCCAACCAATATTTTTTCCAGACAAAATTGCAAACTAAAATACATTACAAAAGATACTACGAGTAATTCATGTGTGTTCAAAAGATGAATGACACTATAGTTTCTAGTGGCTTCCAAAGGAGAATGAAGGTATCCTCATCGATCATTTCTAAATCTGTCTCACAATTTCCATATATTATGTATCTCTTTAATCATACCTCAACTGTAATAAAAAATCTGGTAGTTAGAAAAGAATTAGGATTCTTTAAAGTTACCTATAAAGTTGGATCAACTTCAGAAATCTCAATCCGTTAGAAAAGTAAGAAAATATTAAAGCTAGGGAATGCCACGTGGAATGATCTAAAACACCCTGGGGAGTGCCGACAATATAAAAACTACGCACAAATCTCTAGACAAATATGGGTGCCACATGGGCATCATAGCAAAGGGCCCAACAGGCCCAACTAACTACATCCTACGTTGCATCTTTTTTCATTATGAGAGACGAGAGAGTACGGAAACGAGCTAAAAATATATGTCCAAACACTTATTTGATCAATAGACACTTGAGTATGTACCTATAGACATCACAAATCTATGAGAAAAAAGAAGATTGTAATAGATCGAATTACCCTACCAACATACTAATTCCTTAGGCTGGTTTTCAATGAGTTTTGACATTTAACCAATTTAGTCGTAGGAAATTAAGAATGAGCGTAGACTGTTCACGAATCATTTGAAGTCATTTACTTATCAAAAAATCCAAATGCGTAAATATATTTTTGATGCTTTAGTTAAACGAATAACGGATAACATTCTTTTATGTTCGGTTGATGAACAATTATGAGATTCAATCAACAATCTATACAGAATTCACATACTTTTAAGTATGTGATTAAGTATTAGACTGAAGTGACAACTTACAACTGAAATATAGTTAAAATTAGAAATGGTTGAAAATGATCTAATACATTTTTTTGTTAGTGACTATAAATACAAAAAATTAAAAACCAAAACAATCAATCAACCACTTTCTAGTGGATGCAGTATAAAAGACCCTCGACTAGCTTAGAAAGCAAGTTAATGATGTCACGAATAGTTAAAGATCACATGATCAAATGGTTTGCAATTCAAAAAGGGGAAATGTTCAACAACCAAAAATATCATACTGCCTGCAACCTTGCAACAAACAAATATTTCACATGTTTAAAACATAAATGACAAAGCTTTGTCAAATGTGTATATTATTTGAAGATGGATTTGTGTACAGTTTCTTATCTAATTGCTGCTGCTGAAGGTTTCAATAAATTGAAAGTTTTTATTCTGAGAAATGTCACCAGGAAAATTAATCGACACTTGATGAGTGTTCAAGAAACATTTGTTTGTCTCTCAGTTTACCTTATTTCATTTCGCTGCGTTCTATTATCGATTTTGGATGAGATGAAAAAATATGTGCGTGTGTCGTTTTCGAGTACTAAAACAAGAAAACTTTTGATGATGTTATCTAAATAACGATGTGGATTAAAAACGATAAGAGATGTAAAATCTGTAATGTTATAGCATAGTAGTTATGTTAAAATTATATGTCTAATATAAACTTTAGGGTTATAATTGAACATTCTTCTAACTTCAGGGTTGAGTATTATGCAGGAATGCTATTGTTGATATTGGAAGGACTGTTTGTGCACAAAGGGAAAAGAGGAGGGAGGAGTAGTGCAACCTTTCTTGGAGTATAAATACATCGTTATAACCCGTTTAGGGTTTCAGATCATTCAATCATCGAATATATCAAAAACACACATATTCTCTTTGATTTTTTCTCTCATATTTGTTTCTGTAATTCTTGTTAAGATTGATTCATCTTAATCAATCTTTCGACTGATCATCTTGATCATATTATTGTAATAATCGAACTCTATAAGTCGGTATATACAGCCGACTGATTAATTTCTTAATCGAATAACAAACAATAATAATAATAATTGTTGATCTTCGATTTCGTTCATGGTATCAGAGCCAGGTTTACTCTGATCGGTGATTTCTGGTTAAGGTTTTTTGATTTAGGGCGTATTTCGATTTCGAAACCCTAGATCTAAGAAACCCTAATTTTTGGGGTTTTCTGGTTTACGATCTTGTTGATTCCGCTGCTTATCGATTCTGATCCTTCTTCTTCTTGACTAAGTGAATCAAGAAGAAAATTAGGGTTCCTTATTTTTTTTTTTTTTTTTTTTTTTTTTTTTTTTTTTTTTTTTTTTTTTTTTTTTTTTTTTTTCTTCCTATTTTTTTTTTTTTGGTATATTTTCTGATTGATTTTTTTTTTTTTTGATTTAGGGCGTATTTCGATTTCGAAACCCTAGATCTAAGAAACCCTAATTTTTGGGGTTTTCTGGTTTACGATCTTGTTGATTCCGCTGCTTATCGATTCTGATCCTTCTTCTTCTTGACTAAGTGAATCACCCCCCCCCCCCCCCCCCCCCCCCCCCCCCCCCCCCCCCCCCCCCCCCCCCCCCCCCCCCCCCGCTAGGAAGAAGTTAGGGTTTCTTCATATTCAGATCCTGATTGTTCTTCTTGACTAAGTGAATCAAGAAGAAAATTAGGGTTCCTTATTTTTTTTCCAGCCGAAAGCACTGTATTGTTGATCTTCTACTTCTTCTACTTCTAATTTTTTTTTATTCTATTCTCACAAAATCAATTGTGTTAATACTTGACCGGTCTCCTTTGAGAGGCTTGGAATCCTGTCACTGACACTTTTGAGGGATTAGAATTATTTTCTCAAAAATATATATATATATATATATTTTTAATATTACTGTCTTATTTGACTTTTGATTAGAATTATTTTCTCAAATATATATATATTTTCTTAATTTTACTGTTCTTATTTGATTTCTTGATTGCTTTTTAAGTGTTTTGGTGATTTACTTGATTATTTGATTTGTTGAGTATATTTGGTGTTAAGTGTTTACTTGTTATCTGATTATTGATGGCTCCTGATGCTGGTAGTGGTTCAAAACCTACTACTGTTAGTAATCTAGATTTTGGTGATCCTTTATATATGCATCCGACTGATACTAGTGGTGCTCCTATTCTATCTTTCAAATTAACTGGAACTGAAAATTATAATGTGTGGTCATGTGCTATGTTGCTTGCTTTGGAAACTAAAAATAAAGTAGGTTTTATAGATGGTACATGTGAAAAAAATGAAGATGATTATGTTCTTGCTAAACAATGGGATAGGTGCAACTCTGTGGTTCTTTCTTGGATTTTAGGATCTGTTAGTCAAGAATTGTATATGGGACAGATTTTTTCTAAAGTTGCTAGTGAAGTTTGGAATGACTTAAAAGAAACTTATGACAAGGTTGATGGTTCTGTTATGTTCAATTTACATCATAAAATTAACACATTGTGTCAAAATGGTTCTTCTTTGTCAGAGTATTATCACAAGTTAAATACATTCTGGAAACAGTTTGATGCTATGGTTAAATTGCCTGTGTGTACTTGTAAAGCTGCTAAAGAATTTAAAACACATCATGATTTAATAAGGTTAATGCAGTTTCTTATGGGTCTTGATGAGGTGTATATGTCTGTTAGAAGTACTATTCTTACAAGGGATCCTTTGCCTGATGTGAAATCTGCTTATGCTTTGATATCTAGAGAAGAATCACATAGAAATACAAGTTCTTTGAATCATGCTAAACCTTCTAATTCTGCTTTTGTGTCAAAGTTTCATGATCCTAAAAAGAAGTTTGTTAGAAATGATAATCTTGTTTGTGCTAATCCTGCATGTGGTTTAAAAGGTCATACTATTGACAAATGTTATAAACTTGTTGGTTATCCAGATGCTTATAAGAAGAAGTCTAATTTTCAAAATCAAAACAGAAATTATACAAGTCATAATGTTGTGAATGATAAAACCAGTAATTGGTGTGATAAAAATAATTTGTCTGGTTCTGAAAATGGTTCTAATTCTTCTTCTGTGACTAATTCTGGTTTACCTTTCACTAATGAACAACTGGCAAAGCTTATGAGTTTGTTAAATGAGAATCAGGATTCTAAAGGAAAGACACAAGCTAATATGGCAGGTGCTATTTTTAATGCCTTTATGTCTTCAACTTATTTTAATTCAAATGTTCAGTTTGATACTTTGATTAGTTTAATTAATTGGATCATTAATTCTGGTGCAAACCAACACATGTGTGCTTCTGATAAAGATATGATCAATGTGATTGATGTATCTGCTTTAAATCTTACTGTGAATCATCCTAATGGTACATCTGCACAAATTACTAAAATTGGAGATTTAAGAATCACAGATCATATTACATTGTTTGATGTTCTTGTTGTACCTGAATATAATGTAAATCTTCTATCTGTTCACAAAGCAAATAGAGACAGTAAACTGTTCTTTGGTTTCTCTGAATATGCATGCTATATACAGGATTTGAGAACAATGAGAAGTTTGGGGACTGGTAGAGTTCATGGTGGTCTATATTTGTTAAATCTTGGTAAGGTTTGTGCTAATAATGTTAATATTAATTCTGTATCAAATTGCAATGTGTCTGCTGATTTGTGGCATTCAAGATTAGGTCATCCATCTTATAATGTTCTGCATGTGTTAAAATCTAAACTTAAACTTGGTATGATTGATGATTCTCTGCCATGTGATACTTGTCATAAAGCTAAGCAAACTAGACAACCTTTTCCTCTAAGTGATCACAAGTCATTAAGTGTAGGTGATTTAATACATCTTGATGTGTGGGGTCCTTATAGGAAACCTAGTAAAGAAGGATACAAATATTTTTTAACTATTGTTGATGATTTTTCAAGAGCAGTTTGGGTTTACATGTTAACAAATAAAACTGAAGTATTTGAAAACATAAATTCTTTTATAAGGATGATTAACACACAATTTGGAAAGAATGTTAAAATAATTAGGTCTGACAATGGGACTGAGTTTGTTAACTGGAACATGGATAAAATGTTTAAACAATTTGGTATTATACATCAAACTACTTGTGCTTATACACCCCAACAAAATGGGGTGGCTGAAAGAAAGCATAGACATTTGTTGAATGTGGCTAGGGCTCTTCTCTTTCAGGGAGGGATTCCTCTATACATGTGGCCTGAGTGTGTTTACACTGCTGTTTATTTAATTAATAGGACTCCTTCTTCTGTGTTAAAAGGAAAATCTCCTTATGAACTTGTGTTTGGTTTTGAACCTGCCTTATCTCATCTTAGAAATTTTGGTTGTCTTTGTTATGCAACTGTTTTGAATAATGATAATAAGTTTTCTAAGAGAGCTGAAAAATGTGTTTTACTTGGTTATTCAAATTCAAAGAAGGGATATAAACTGTACAGTTTAGATGATAAAACTATTTTGTTTGCCAGAGATGTGAAGTTTTATGAACAAATATTTCCTTTTAAAATGAGTACAAGTGATTGTTCTAATGAAGAGTTATGCAATTTTTTTGACAGGATTGAGGTGATTGTTGAGTCCACTGGACCCAATGATGATAATTTAAACAAAACTGATTGTGATGGCAGAGCCACCATTGACATTGGTAGTACACATGAATCTGCCAATGACAATGGAGGCACAGCAACACATGATGACAACACCAATGAGGTGTTGCAAGGTGGGAATAATGATAATTCTGAGGGTGTTCATATGGTTGATCATGAGATCACTAATGATACTATTCCAGTGGATACTCTCAATCTTAGGAGGTCTAATAGAACCACTAATGTTCCTAGAAATTTAAATGATTATGTGCTTGATGGTAAAGTTAAATATGGTATTGACAGAGTTGTGAATTATTCTAACTTGAGTTCAAATGTGGTTAATTTCTTGTCTAGCATTAATAAAAATGTTGAACCATCTACTTATAATCAAGCTGCCAAAGATCCAAAATGGGTTGAGGCAATGAATCTTGAAATGGAAGCTTTGTATAGGAACAATACCTGGGTTTTAACTGATCTTCCTGAAGGAAGAGAACCCATAGGTTGTAAGTGGGTATATAAAATTAAGTATAAGTCTTCTGGAGAAATTGAAAGGTATAAAGCTAGATTAGTAGCTAAGGGGTATAACCAAAAGGAAGGTATAGATTATGAAGAGACTTTTTCACCTGTTGTTAAAATGGTTACTG
>CM067167.1:293261981-293361981 GCA_034093135.1 Erigeron breviscapus | reverse complement strand
CCCAAGATTTTTTTTTGAGATAAATAAATTAACTTTTTTTGTAGTTTTGACATTAAAATAATTTCCTAGTATTTTGTTTTTAGATATGGAGTTATTTTAGTTGGAACCTTAGTGGCTAGCGGGTATATTACCAACTTATTCTTGGAGGGACGTGGCATAAGGGGAAACATGCCAGACATTTTCTCCTTTGTGAATCACATTTTTCACTTCATCTAAATTCTTTACACCTCTTCTTCCTTTTTCATCTTAATCTTTCAATTCAAGTGTTCTAGTTTCAAGATTAAATCAAAATCCCTAAACTTTTAACTGAAAGAGATATTCATAAATATCAAGAATTATACAATTATCTTCATATTGGTTTAGTCCAAATTGCCTTTAAGCCTTTAACTCTTCAAGGTCTACCTGAGAGTTTCATAGCTGTATTACGTGATGGACGTAATAGAAATTGGAAACAATCATTAATAGGGATCATTCAATCTAGTTTGTCACATGGCCCAGTATATTTAGCTTAACTGAAGAATATGAAATTCCAAAAGATATTGATCTTTTGAATAAATGGACTATTCCAAAAATTCAACCAAAAGTTATATATGAACTCCGTACTTTTGAAGAATTAGGTTTCATTCAGACTGTTAAAACTACTGAAGAAACTTTAACTTTAGATAATAATGAAATGATAATAAAACTTTTAACTGAAAGAGATATTCATAAATATCAAGAATTATACAATTATCTTCATATTGGTTTAGTCCAAATTGCCTTTAAGCCTTTAACTCTTCAAGGTCTACCTGAGAGTTTCATAGCTGTATTACGTGATGGACGTAATAGAAATTGGAAACAATCATTAATAGGAATTATTCAATCTAGTTTGTCACATGGCCCAGTATATTTTAATGTTTATCCAAACCTTCAGTTATCCTTAACTGATGTTAATATACTAGATTCTTTAACATTAAATGTTAAAACTCATGGTTATATTTATATTCCTGGTTCTGAGTTTATATGTATATGTTATAGGATATATTATAAACCTCTTACTACAATGAATCCTAGATGTAAAAGAATTAATAAACCAATAAATGAAACAGTTCTAATAGAAACTAATTTTGATATGTCAAAAATATCAACAAGAAAAACAATTAAATGGGAAGAAATAGAATTTCCAGAAAATTGGGTATTAGAAGGAGCAGTGCCTCCACAACCAATAATTAATAGTAAATTAACTAACATAATCCAAACCTCTGATGGTACAGTCCAAATAGAATTTGAGGAAGAGCAAAATGAAGATAAACAATTAAGCTCAATTGTAGGTAGAAGCAAATCTAATAGGTCTTCATACTCTTATATATCACCAATAGATTATAGAGTTGAATTACCCTCAAGAGCTTCGACTTCTTATTATAAAGAAGAAGAATTCCCAAATAAAATAAAAAGTTTAAAAATTAATGAAAATAATATTGTTAAAGAAATAAATAAAAGTGAGGATCCTACTATCTCGGAAATGGATTTTAATATTTAATGGATTTAGAACAAAATTTAGATTTTAGTCCAGGATCAGCTACAAGAAGATTGATAGCTGATGAATTTAATCAAGATAAATGGAAACCATCCAAAATATGGCTTTTTGAGAATTTCTCAAAAGAAGAAAGAAAAAATTTTCAAGAAGAATTTTATAACTATTTAATAAAAATAAACAAAATAATATATTTTGTACCATGGTTTGTTGATAACTATATAATAAATTTTATTTGTACCCTTGAAAGAGATTACAAACTTAATAATGGACAAATGTTAAAAACAATATATCCTCCTCAAAGTCCATTCCAAATTGAAAAGGAAAATGTTAATTTAAACTTTGCTGCATACAAAAAATTATTTGAAAATAATACATTAGGTGTCACAATAGACCATGTGAACAATTTATTACAACAAAATAATTTCACTAATTTATATTTAGTGGTCTTAGGAGAACAAATAGGTTGAATACAAAAAAGAATTGAAGATTTAATAAAAAATATAAAATACAAAAATGATATAGTAGTAAGTGAAGCTACTACCAGTATTCAACCACCTCCAGAAATCAATGATTTTAAAATAAAATCTACAACAACAGACATAGAAAAATTATTAACCGAAAAATTTAAAAGTTTTAATATTAATGTAATAGACAAGGATGATGATTTCTCCGAAGACGAATTTAATAATGAGATTAATAAATTAGAAGGATTTTCAAATAAATATTCTAGTAAACCTTCTCAAAGATTATATTATTATCCAAGGCCGACCCCACAAGATGTCCTGCATGAAGAACAAGAATACGTGTAAATAATAGTTACAATGGTAAAAATATTTATGAATGGAATATTGATGGTTATACTGAGAGACAAATTTATAATATAGTACATAGAATGATGATGTATTGTACAATTTGTAAAAATAATGGAAATAATGATAAAACCGTAGCAAGTATGATAGTTGCAGGTTTTACAGGTCAATTAAAAGGATGGTGGGATTGTTAGGTCGGAAATTGACCAAGTATAATTTGTTCAGAAATAGCTTGAAGTTTAGTGAAGACGTCTGTACAGAATTCTGAGATGTCTCAGAATTCCTTCACTGAAGCTTCACTTCAGTTCAGATCAAGGCAAATCTGAAGCATTCATTCTGAAGTCAAAGACTGAAGTATGAAGAAGAGAATCATCTCAGAAGCAAGCAAAGAGTGATTCTACCAGATCGAAGACTGAAGCATCTCAGTATAAAGTATTAACAACACTTTACACTGATTACAAGGAAGACTTTATACTTTACATACCTTTACCCAGTTAATAGATTTATCTATTAATAAAAGGTACAAGTTAAAAGTATAGGTTTGGAACATAGTACTATAAGTCACATCAACTGACTTATATACTCTTCCTTTTATAAGCATGTAAGGAATTAGGTTTAATTCCTTAAATGCTTACAACCACATTTGTACGATCTTGTCCACATCATCATGGACTTGGTCTATAAATACAAAGTCTTCTCACCACTTGCAAAAAGCTTGAAACTTTAGCATTGCAACTTGTGAGATATACTCTAAGTAAACTTACGAGTATTTCCAAGTTATTTAGATCACTTGTTTTTCAGGATTGTTTAGATACTTACACTTGGGTGTTTATCTTTGTTCCGCAACAATCCTTGTATTTGTTTATATATCAATAAATCAAATACATTAGAAAGGAAACAACGTGTCTCAATGCTACATACTTGACTATACATATAAATATCTTTATATAGTTTCAGCCTCCTTTTTGTTCTTACATTTTATATCAAGTTAATTGTTTCTTGTTATCCATATCTGGATCATAGACTGAACTTGTCCATCAAGATCAGTTGTACTTGCCAGTCGGGTTTAATTAACCATCTATTGTTTGGGACTTACAATTGGTATCAGAGCAGCAAGGTTGAATTTTATCAATTCATTAACCTTTGATCTGCATAGATGGCTGACTTTGAACAAGAACGACCTGACCCTAATAATGCTACCCCACCCCCTCTCATCAACAACAATATACCATCACACAATGTTCACGTACACTTTCCAAATAATCCTGTTCCCAAGTTTGATGGGAACAGTGAAAACTTTCAAACATGGAAAGCGTGCATGCTTAAGTATATTGCTGGTGTTGAGAGACATTTACCAGATATCTTAAAAGAAAGACCCTTTGTCCCTATGAATGCTTCTACTGTTGTCAGAAATGCCGATGGGACTCCTAGGCAGTCACCTAAGGAGAAGGATCATTGGTCTGAGGAAGATCATAGACTTGTAGACCTGGACACCAAGTTACAAAATATGATTTTATACGCTGTTCCAGAAACCCTTATTCCCACTCTTGTTTTACTTGAAAATTCCAAATTAATGTGGGAGGAACTAATGACACAGTTTGAAGGCACGAATGAGACAATTGTCACAAGAAAAGTTGCTTTAAACAAAAGATATGAGTCTTTCTTTGCTATCCCTGGGGAGTCTTTAACTCAAACCTACATCAGATTTACAAATCTGGTAAACCAACTGAAAGCCCTGGGTGTAACCAAAGACAAAGAAATTTTGTGACATTTTACCTTCTAAATGGGAAAATTTAATCTTGGTCTTGAGACAAGGCAAAACCTTGCACAGTCATACTCTTGCTTCCCTTTATGGAGCCTTCAGATATACTGAAGAGAACAAAGCTGAAAGAGCCTTGGCTAAGCAGGATGCCAAGAATCATGTTTCTACCAGTTCTAGTACGGTTCAGTATTCTGAACCACATAGTACTGCTTTACTATCTTCTGAGAGTGATGTATTTGACTCAATGAAGAAGATGGTTTCTGAAATGTTAAAAACTGGTGTCTCTGCTAATGTCACTCATGATTGTGATGAGAATGACAATGATGATCTGGTTGCCATGCTGGCTAAAACGTTCAATCGTTTTAAGGCCAAATCAAATCGATCTGGCAAACCCTTTGCTTCCAGTGCTTCTATTGACAAGTCCAATCTTGAATGCTTTAAATGCGGCAAGAAAGGACATTTCATGAAGGAATGCAGATCTAGTCAACCATCATCATCACAATCTGCTCCTAACCATTCTATTTTTCAGAAGTCTGATGACAGCTATAAGGCCAAATACAAGAAGTTAAAGGCACATATGGCTCTTCTGGCACAAGACAACTCAAGCAACAGTTGTATGATTGCCAAAACTGAAAAATGGGAAGATTCTGATGAATCATCTGATGATGAAGAAGAAGTTAGGGACATGTGTTTCATGGCAGAAGAAGATCAAGGTCATTTGGTCAAATCCGATGTTGAATCTGGTCGCTGGGTGGATATAGTGATGAAAAAGGTCAGTAATTTTGGCTATGAAGAAAATGAGGAACACAAACTGGACCTTTTGGTTCTTTTAGAGGCTGACATCTCCTTTGTTGAGACAGTGCGTTCAGAAAGCCTAAAAATGTTTGAAAACAATGCCTCTGAACTGAACGCTAGTCATGCCAGATTGAAAGAACTGAAAGATGTTCATTTGGCTCTAAAAAGTTATCAGTCTATGGTTGCCACTTTAGAGTTGGAAAAAGAAGAGTTAAAAACCATCCTTGAAAAAGAGCAGAAAATAATTAAGTCTTGGATGAGTGCACCAAAACCAGATGCTGCAATTAAAATACTTTTGCAAATCAAAAAACAGCATATGAATCTGGTGATCTTCACATGGCATCTATAATCACTGATTTAGATGCACTTCCAAAGGAAATGAAACCTGAAATTATTTTTCCTAAAGTTGGCAAACAGAAAACTGTGACTGATAGAGTCCAGGAACAATCTGAGGGTAAATCTGAAACAGCTCAGACAACTGGTTCAGAAAGAAAGGCTAAAACCAAAAAGCCATCCCCTCAGACTTCATCTAAGGTCTCCAAAGGCCAAAAGAAGAAGAAAAATATCTCCCCCACTGAGCCTTCTACCTCAGATTCTGGTAAGGCTCAGGTGTCTAATGAAGAATCAATTTTGTTAAGGTTAGAAAGTCAATTTCAACTATTAGCTAGACAAGTGCAGAGTTGTAATGCACGTTTAAAAAATGTTGAAACTCCTCCTCTTCAACCTAAACAAAACACAAAACCTTTTTCCAAGCAAACCAAGAAGAAATCTGAAAAGAAAAAGGTTGAAAACCCCATCAAACCAACTATTTTTCTGTCATCTGAAATAATGACTGAAATCCCCTTTGATCCTTCTGTTCCTTATGAACCAAAGAAATATGAGACTGCTAAGGGAGAGTCTAGTGAACCCATCCAAAGATGGGTTCCCAAAAAGAACTAATCTTTGATTGTGTGCAGGGAGACCGAAAGAAGAACATATGGTTTCTGGACAGTGCTGCTGGCCGAACCATGACTGGTTATCAGACCCTTCTAGAGGAATATAGGGTGCAAGAGGGGCCCTCAATAGTTTTTGGAAATGATGGAAATGGAAAAACTGAGGGATATGGTGTGGTAAATAATGGTCAAGTCAAATTCACACGTGTTGCATATGTGAACGGTTTGAAATATAACCTAATCAGTGTCAGTCAACTGTGTGATGATGGCTTCAAGGTTCTATTTGATATTTCACAAGGCACCATATTCAACAGAGATGGAAAGGTGGTACTGATTGCACCAAGGAAGGGAAACATTTATGTCATTGATATGAATCCTTCTACCTCTGAACAATGTTTCTACTCAAAGGCAGATGAAGACACAAATTGGTTGTGGCACAAGAGACTATCCCATCTGAACTTCAAGAACATTAATAAGTTGTCAAGAAACAACTTGTTGATGGGATACCCTCTATGTCTTTCAACAAAGACAAGCCATGTCCAGGTTGTGAAATGGGTAAGCAGAAAAGAGCTTCATTCAAGACAAAGCAAAGCTTTAGTATTACTGAACCTCTTCATATGCTTCACATGGACCTTTTTGGACCAGTGAATGTTCAGACCAGAGCAGGAAAGAAATACACCCTTGTCATCGTAGATGAATATTCAAGATATTGTTGGGTGATTTTCCTCAAGTCCAAAAGTGAAGCTGCTGCTGAAATCATTGCTCTCATCAAACAAATTGAACTCAAGCACAAGCGAAAAGTTTGTCAGCTCAGAAGTGACAATGGCACTGAATTCAGAAATGCCACTCTGGAGTCCTTCTGCACTGAAACTGGCATATCTCAGAACTTCTCCTCAGCACACACACCAGAGCAGAATGGTGTTGTAGAAAGAAAGAACCGTACGCTGATTGAAGCTGCTAGAAGCATGTTGAATGAATCTGGTCTTCCCAAGAATTTCTGGGCTGAAGCTGTTGCAACTGCTTGCTACATTCAGAACAGATCTGTCTATGTCAAAAGACACAAGAAGACCTCCTACGAAGTACTCAGAAATAGAAAGCCTAATATTGGATACTTCCATGTATTTGGGTGTCCAGTATACATTCTGAATGATTCTAGTCAGCTTGGAAAATTTGACGCAAAAGCTGATGAAGGATACTTCCTAGGATATTCATCAAATCGCAAAGCCTTTAGAGTCTTTAACAAGAGACTTGAAAAGGTTGATGAGTCAATTCATGTTACCTTTGATGAATCCAATTCTGCAATCTTTAAAAATTCCATTCCTGTACCACCCTCAGAAAGTCCAATGAGTTTTGGTGATTCTGATCCTATTACTGAAATTGATCAGTCACCTGAACCTGCTTCTGAACATCTCCGTTCAGAACCAACAATAAAAAAGCCTAGCAACATTCCATTTTATCCTCCAGTCAGTTTCAAACTGCCTTCTGAACTGACTATTGGATCAGATGTACATGCTGCTTCTCCTCTGATATCAGGCTCCACTGAGCAACCTCATTCTGAAGAATTTCATGATGCAAGTCATGATCTGCAGGAAGAAGAAGGAGCTGCAGATGTATTTTCTGAAGCTCCTCCTGAAGTTACTCAGAGAAGCTCTTGCACTGACATCAGTATTCATCCTGGTCAATACTCTAAATGGACAAAAGCACATCCAATCGAGCAAATTATTGGAGAGTCCAGTAGAGGGGTTCAGACCAGAAGAGCCACAAGCGATCAATGCTTAAACGTCAGCTTCTTATCTCTAATTGAACCCAAGAAGATTGACGAGGCAATGCAAGACCCAAGCTGGGTTGAAGCCATGCAAGATGAGCTCAACCAGTTTAAAAGAAACGATGTATGGGAACTCGTTCCTTGTCCCAGTAACCTAAAGAAGGAACCAATTGGGACAAGATGGGTCTTCAGAAACAAGATGGATGAAGATGGTCATATCATCAGAAACAAAGCAAGACTTGTTGCAAAAGGATATGCACAAGAAGAGGGAATAGATTTTGATGAAACTTTTGCACCAGTTGCTAGACTTGAAGCTATCAGAATTTTCTTAGCTTTTGCAGCTCATCATCAATTTAAAGTCTATCAAATGGATGTCAAAAGTGCATTCCTGAATGGAGAACTAGAAGAAGTCGTTTATGTGTATCAACCACCAGGGTTCATCAATGAAGAAAAACCACATTGGGTGTACAGACTGAACAAAGCCTTATATGGTCTGAGACAAGCACCCAGAGCCTGGTATGATACTCTTACTAAACATCTTCTTAAAAATGGTTTTAAACGTGGTGCAATCGATAACACTTTGTTCATATTGCATGATAAAAGTGATATCCTTTTAGTACAAATTTATGTTGATGATATTGTGTTTGGTTCTACAAATGAGAAGATGTGTGAAAAATTTTCTAAAATCATGTCTTCTGAGTATGAAATGAGTATGATGGGTGAACTGACATATTTTCTGGGACTTCAAGTAAAACAAACTGAAGATGGTATTTTCATAAACCAAGAAAAATATGTCAGAGATTTACTAAAGAAATATCAATTTGATTCAGTCTCATCAAAAGATACTCCTATTTCTGCTCCATTAACTTTGGATTCTGATCCACATGGAAAACCAGTGGACCATACAAAATATCGTGGTATGGTTGGTTCACTGATGTATTTAACTGCAAGTAGACCAGACATAATGTTTGCAACATGCCTTTGTGCTAGATTTCAGTCTGATCCCAGAGAAGCACATGCAAATGCTGTTAAAAGGATCTTCAGATACCTTAAAGGTGTCCCCAGACTGGGTCTTTGGTATCCCAAAGGCTCTAGTCTAGATCTAATGGGTTATTCAGATTCTGATCATGCAGGTTGCAAGATAGACAGGAAAAGTACCACTGGTGGGTGTCATTTCCTTGGTGGCAAATTAGTAAGCTGGACTAGTAAGAAACAGACTGCAGTATCACTATCCACTGCAGAAGCTGAGTACATTTCTGCAGCAAGTTGTTGTGCTCAGATTCTATGGATGAAAAACCAGCTGACTGATTATGGTGTTACTTACTCAAAGACTCCAATCTTTTGTGATAACACTAGTGCCATTGCCATATCTCACAATCCTGTGATGCACTCGAAAACCAAGCACATCGACCTCAGGTATCATTTCATTCGTGATCATATTCTGAAAGGAGATATTGAATTGCACTTTATTCCCACTGATAAGCAACTCGCTGATGTTTTCACAAAACCTTTAGATGTCAAAACCTTTAAACATCTAGTCAGTGAGTTGGGTATGTTAAATCCTTAGACTGGAAATCTTATTATGAACGCCTCAGTGACACTGATCTGGTTCACCAGTCTGAGCGATCCATGTAATTTTTGCTCGCCTAGCTATCGAACGCCTTTGTGATACTATCTTGGCACTTATTAATTCATGGATCATCACTTCAGGGGGAATGTTAAATATTTTTCAAACTTTAAAATAAACCTTCATTTTTAAGGAGGAACTTTTTGCTCAGAAAAATGTATTTAACTGCAAGTAGACCAGACATAATGTTTGCAACATGCCTTTGTGCTAGATTTCAGTCTGATCCCAGAGAAGCACATGCAAATGCTGTTAAAAGGATCTTCAGATACCTTAAAGGTGTCCCCAGACTGGGTCTTTGGTATCCCAAAGGCTCTAGTCTAGATCTAATGGGTTATTCAGATTCTGATCATGCAGGTTGCAAGATAGACAGGAAAAGTACCACTGGTGGGTGTCATTTCCTTGGTGGCAAATTAGTAAGCTGGACTAGTAAGAAACAGACTGCAGTATCACTATCCACTGCAGAAGCTGAGTACATTTCTGCAGCAAGTTGTTGTGCTCAGATTCTATGGATGAAAAACCAGCTGACTGATTATGGTGTTACTTACTCAAAGACTCCAATCTTTTGTGATAACACTAGTGCCATTGCCATATCTCACAATCCTGTGATGCACTCGAAAACCAAGCACATCGACCTCAGGTATCATTTCATTCGTGATCATATTCTGAAAGGAGATATTGAATTGCACTTTATTCCCACTGATAAGCAACTCGCTGATGTTTTCACAAAACCTTTAGATGTCAAAACCTTTAAACATCTAGTCAGTGAGTTGGGTATGTTAAATCCTTAGACTGGAAATCTTATTATGAACGCCTCAGTGACACTGATCTGGTTCACCAGTCTGAGCGATCCATGTAATTTTTGCTCGCCTAGCTATCGAACGCCTTTGTGATACTATCTTGGCACTTATTAATTCATGGATCATCACTTCAGGGGGAATGTTAAATATTTTTCAAACTTTAAAATAAACCTTCATTTTTAAGGAGGAACTTTTTGCTCAGAAAAATGTATTTAACTGAAGCTCTTCAGAAAATCAAAATATTTCAGTTGAATTTTATTAACTGAGATGGTTCAGATCTCTTTGGAACTAACCATGCTCAGAATTTATTGTGTTATCACTGAAATACAACAATTCTTTCAAGATATTTTTTTTTGATACTTGGTCAATTGTGTGTACACGTGACCTACTGCATACTATGTTTTTAACTTACGTTGGTCATGCTTATGTGTCACACAAGTTGCGCCGTAAAAGGAAAAGAAATGAGTACTTTTTCTGAAAAAGTGTTGCAGGGTGGGGTCACTCAAACGGCTTTGCATTTAATGCTGATTTGACCCCAGAAATCATTTTAGGATCTCAAACCCAATCAAAATCATTTTCGAATATAAAATATTTTATGAGTCTTGGGTTTTGAAATTCAAAAAATTATTTTTTAATTGTTTTTAGTTGGAAAATCACTTTGTATTCCATCTTAAATTCACAATTCCTTCTCATTCTTTCATTTACTTCGTTTTTCATTTACTTCCCAATCATCAATCTCTCTCATATTTACTCTCAAAATTCCTTAACTCTTCATATTCCTTTCACTTTCACTCTTCGATTCTTAAAATGTCTAAATCATCATCTTCTTCTTCACACAAATCACTCATAAATCTTGATTACACTCCATCGAGTGATGTGAAAACATCTGCCACATGGCCAAAGAATTTCACACCTTCTCAAATTCGTTTTAATATGAGCAATTTCTTGGCTCAATTAAATGTGAAATCTAAAACGCTAATGGGAAGAATCAATAATTTCTGGGAGCAATCCCCTTTCCATTATGCGCTGACAGCAAATCCTCAGGCAATGTATCATCGATACTTGCTTGAATTCTGGTACACTGCTGTGGTGAGTAAAGATGAGCAATCCATCTCCTTCACTCTCAATGAGGGCACCAAGAAGTGTGTTATCACTCTTGAGGGGTTCAGAAATTCCCTTCATCTGAACTACCTCGAACCTTCCCAAGTGTTTGTTAAAAGACTCAAAGGAGTCAATTTCAGGGAGGTTCTAGTCGCCACCGGTCATGGCGACATGGAGGATGCTGATGGTAATTTGAAGACCTCCGGACACATCTTTATGTCTGGATTTGGTAATTGCTGGAGGTTCTTCTGGACCCAGATTGTGGAAAGTCTTGGTGGCAACCATGGAGGGTTGGACCAACTTTCACTACCCCAAGTTGAGATGGGGTATTATATTTGGAATGGGATACAGGCAGATTTTGCTGAGATTCTTTTCTCTCAGCTCATCACAAAATTGAAAGGAAAAAGAAGCCTGCATATCGCCTTTCCAAGATTTCTAAGCCTGTGTTTTATGGATATACTTGGAGAAGCTTATGATGAAGCTGGACCTGAAGCTTCTGTACCTGAATATGGAAGAGATTTCTCAAAGGCATCTACTGCTGAAAATGAGCCTGAACTCTCCTCTGCAATGCTTCAGGTATTCAATAAAACTGTCTCAGCCACACTAGCTGGTTCAGAAAGGTCACTAAGTGGGCTACAAAAGAATGTAGGACCCGTTAGTCGACCTAAAGAAATGTTGACAATCATTGAATCTGGTGACGATGCAACTGCTTCTGCAGCTGTTGAACCAGAATCTGGTGAGGGTACTAGTGACCCAAACCAGGGCATATCTGACCAGATTGTAAAAGTGAATGCTTTCTGGGATGACGATGAGCTACCTCAGGAGAATCTTGATTCTCTTGCTGACTTTGAGTTTGACGAGGAACTATTGGAGGCGAATCAATCTGATTCTGAGCCAGCCCCCATCCTCGCAAACGCCCCTCCTCCTCCCCCAGAAATCCAACCAGAACAAGACAATGAGCCTTATGTTCCACCACCACCATCTCACCAAAATCCAATCTTTCCACCAGGTACCACTCCCGCATATGTAACCGATCCATCTTTCACTCCATCACTTCAATTTCTTCACCCCCAAATTCACAACATACCACCACCAATCAACTATGATGCCCCCTCAGAGAAGGACTTGGATTCTGAGACAGAATCTGAGAGTCCAACTGACATTCAAATGAAAGGTACTTAAAAATCAAAAATGATCCAAGAGTGCAAAAGGCTTTGGTGGATATGCTGGAATATGAATGTGGGATGAACTACTCTCCTCTGCAATGCTTCAGGTATTCAATAAAACTGTCTCAGCCACACTAGCTGGTTCAGAAAGGTCACTAAGTGGGCTACAAAAGAATGTAGGACCCGTTAGTCGACCTAAAGAAATGTTGACAATCATTGAATCTGGTGACGATGCAACTGCTTCTGCAGCTGTTGAACCAGAATCTGGTGAGGGTACTAGTGACCCAAACCAGGGCATATCTGACCAGATTGTAAAAGTGAATGCTTTCTGGGATGACGATGAGCTACCTCAGGAGAATCTTGATTCTCTTGCTGACTTTGAGTTTGACGAGGAACTATTGGAGGCGAATCAATCTGATTCTGAGCCAGCCCCCATCCTCGCAAACGCCCCTCCTCCTCCCCCTGCTTCTTTCACTGAAGAAGATAGAAAGATGTTGAAGGACTTAAAAGATCAAGAAGCACTGAACCTTAGTTCTTCATTCAGACTAAAGGCTCAGTTTGCTACAATGGCAAAAGGTATTTGTGATTGCCTAGAACAACAAAGTTGGGAACCACTGAAGGCAATTAAATCTACTGTTGATCTTTATGCTAGAATGCCTTCAGAGATTCCCAAAGGGGGAAGTGGTGTGCCTATTGGTTTGCTTGCTAGTACTCAAGAGATAATTGAAGCAACCAAGAAGCACACTGAGGTACCTTCTGGTAGTGCCTCAGTTCAGGGGGAACAAGTTCAGAAGAAAGATAAGGGAAAAGGAAAGGCTCTAGAAGGAGAAGAACCAAAGCAAGGTTCTAAGGGTTCTGGAATCATTGTTGGTGAGAATGTGGACGAGCACGGCTATCCCTTGCACAATCTTGAAGCTGATAGCAAGAAGTTGGAAACATTGCAAAAGCAGGTTTCCAACCAATTTATTATGTGGAGGGAGAACAAAGAAAGAGAAAGGGAACAACATCTGAAGATGGGAACCCTTGATCACATAGATGCTGCAGCTCTTGGGTTATCACTGGAAAGGTACTTAAAAATCAAAAATGATCCAAGAGTGCAAAAGGCTTTGGTGGATATGCTGGAATATGAATGTGGGATGAACTACTCTCCTCTGGAACAAAAGTTGGAAAGTCTGGCCTTTAAGTTATCCATTGAAGACTTAAAGAAAAATAGAGAAAAAGAAATGGCGATCAAAAGGAAGGAAATTCTGGCCGAAGTTCAGAAAGTAGAAAAAGAGTTGTTCAGACCACCCACAAAGCCCAGAACTGGAACAAGGACTGCAAAGAAAGATTCTCGTGATGTTGTCTTTACTTCACTCAAACCAATATCTGATGATGCTGCTGAGACCCAAAGAAAACATGAAAAGGTTCAGTATGATCACTATATGAACCATCGATCGCATCCAGCCAAAATCATTGATATGGAAGTTACAAAGGCTGATGGATTGAAGTTATTTGACTTGATTGTGAAAAGAGAAGGTAGGGCAGCTGAAGAATACAATCAAGTTTCAGTTCACGAATTTGGGATTTCTGAGCACAGGGAGATGATCCAGGTTCTGAAAGGGAAACCAAAATCTGCCTTGACTGGTGCATGGTTAGCAAGAATACAACAAAAGATGCAAGCCAAGGTAGAGATTGAAGGAAGGCTGTTTGGCAAAAAGGATCACTCTCCACTGAAGAGAAAACCTACTGAGGCACCTTCTGGTTCAAGGCCTGCCAAGAAGTAGTTTCTCTTCAGACTATCATGTACTTGTAAAGAATTTACATTTGTAACTATCATTTCAGTTTGTATATATATGTTGCATGTTGTAATCAATAAGTAGATGATAGGTTTAAGTTAGAAAACCACAAGTAAAATTCTGAGACATCAATGATCTATAAGATGTACTTATGAAAATTTTTACAACTTAAACAAAAACTTGTATTTCAGACTTACAAACTTGTATAGATAGAAGTCTGGAATGCATGCACTATTTCAGAACAAATAGGGGGAATTTGTTAGGTCGGAAATCGACCAAGTATAATTTGTTCAGAAATAGCTTGAAGTTTAGTGAAGACGTCTGTACAGAATTCTGAGATGTCTCAGAATTCCTTCACTGAAGCTTCACTTCAGTTCAGATCAAGGAAAATCTGAAGCATTCATTCTGAAGTCAAAGACTGAAGTATGAAGAAGAGAATCATCTCAGAAGCAAGCAAAGAGTGATTCTACCAGATCGAAGACTGAAGCATCTCAGTATAAAGTATTAACAACACTTTACACTGATTACGAGGAAGACTTTATACTTTACATATCTTTACCCAGTTAATAGATTTATCTATTAATAAAAGGTACAAGTTAAAAGTATAGGTTTGGAACATAGTACTATAAGTCACATCAACTGACTTATATACTTTTCCTTTTATAAGCATGTAAGGAATTAGGTTTAATTCCTTAAATGCTTACAACCACATTTGTACGATCTTGTCCACATCATCATGGACTTGGTCTATAAATACAAAGTCTTCTCACCACTTGCAAAAAGCTTGAAACTTTAGCATTGCAACTTGTGAGATATACTCTAAGTAAACTTACGAGTATTTCCAAGTTATTTAGATCACTTGTTTTTCAGGATTGTTTAGATACTTACACTTGGGTGTTTATCTTTGTTCCGCAACAATCCTTGTATTTGTTTATATATCAATAAATCAAATACATTAGAAAGGAAACAACGTGTCTCAATGCTACATACTTGACTATACATATAAATATCTTTATATAGTTTCAGCCTCCTTTTTGTTCTTACATTTTATATCAAGTTAATTGTTTCTTGTTATCCATATCTGGATCGTAGACTGAACTTGTCCATCAAGATCAGTTGTACTTGCCAGTCGGGTTTAATTAACCATCTATTGTTTGGGACTTACAGGGATAATTATCTTACCACCGCAGATCAAACTCAAATACTAAATACAGTTAAGGAAGAAAATGGTACGACAAAAATGAATGCAGTTTATTCACTAATAATTAATATTATAGAACACTTTACGGGTAGATGGTCAGATAATTCTGTAAATATTAGAATTTTGCTAAATAACTTAAAATGTCCAACCTTAACCTCATTTAGATGGTATAAAGATACATTTTTAAGTAGGGTAATGGAATTACCAGATTCTAATACGTTTCATTGGAAGTCTAAATTTATAGACGGTCTCCCTAATTTATTTGTTGAAAGAGTTAGAAGAACTCTTAGAGGAACTGAGACAACAATAAATTATGATAAGTATACGTATGGAAAATTAATTGGCACATGCGTCCAAGAAGGATTAGCATTATGCAATGAAATAAAGTTAAATCAACAAATAAAAAGACATAGCTTTTTAGAAAGAAAACAAATGGGAAGTTTTTGTGACCAATTTGGTATGGAAAGCAAAAATACAACAAAGGAAAAATATGTTCCACAAAACAAAAATTATAAACGAAAAAGAAATTATAATAAACCCTCCAAAATAAAAAGGAGAGAAAAGACAGAGGAGGGAAAGAATAAAAGACAAAAAGACTATAATAATAAGCCAAAAACATGTTATAGATGTGGCAAGATAGGCCACTATGCAAATAAATGCAGAGTAAAAAAAAAGATTAATAATCTCAATATAGATGAAGATTTAAAAGAAGGTTTAATGAGAATCTTATTAAATTCATCAGATTCCGAAACTGAAAATGAATCTGAATATATAGATTCAGAAGAAGAAATAAATTGTATAAAAGAAGAAGACTTTATATCTGAAGAAGAAGAAATAAATTGTATAAAAGAAGAAGACTTTATATCTGAAGAAGAAGAAATAAATTGTATAAAAGAAGAAGACTTTATATCTGCAGAAGAAGAAATAAATTGTATAAAAGAAAAAGACTTTATATCTGAAGAAGAAGAAAACTCTTGCAATAATAATTGCTGTCAAAATAAAGACGAAAAATATGATATTTATGAAATACAAGCTCAATTTGAAGATTTAAAAGAAGGTTTAATGAGAATCTTATTAAATTCATCAGATTCAGGAACCGAAAATGAATCTGAATATATAGATTCAGAAGAAGAAATAAATTGTATAAAAGAAGAAGACTTTATATCTGAAGAAGAAGAAAATTCTTGCAATAATAATTGCTGTCAAAATAAAGACGAAAAATATGATATTTATGAAATACAAGCTCAATTTGAAGATTTAAAAGAAGGTTTAATGAGAATCTTATTAAACTCATCAGATTCAGGAACGAAAATGAATCTGAATATATAGAAGAAGAAGAAAATTCTTGCAATAATAATTGCTGTCAAAATAAAGACGAAAAATATGATATTTATGAAATACAAGCTCAATTTGAAGATTTAAAAATTAATGTTTCAAATAGTGAAACTTTAGATGTACTAAAAATGGTCCAAGATGAAGAGGTAAGATCAAAAATTATTAGCCATTTATCTAAAGATGGAGAAGGATCATCAAATGATTCAGAACCCTATACAATGTCTGAAGTATATAAAATACTTAGACAAAAACAAAAGGACAAAATGTCTACTAATGTCTCCATGCAAGATTTAATACATGAAATAAATAATCTAAAAATGAAATTAATAATCTCAAAAACAATAATAATAAATTAGATAATAGAATTACTATTTTAGAAACAAAAGACAAAATGTCTACTAATGTCTCCATGCAAGATTTAATACATGAAATAAATAATTTAAAAATGAAATTAATAATCTCAAAAACAATAATAATAAATTAGATAATAGAATTACTATTTTAGAAACAAAAGGAAAATTTCCAACAATAGAAGAAAATAAACAACTTATTCCAAATAAGGAAGATGATTTTCTAGCTACACTATAAATGGTGACATCAAGAAAATGGTTTGTTAAGATCAATCTATTAATTGATAATCATTATAGAAAAGAATTTATAGCTTTAGTTGATAGTGGAGCAGATCTAAATTGTTTACAAGAAAGATTAATTCCTACTAAATATTTTCAAATAATTACACACTCATTAAGCACAGCAAGTGGAGAAAAAATGAATATTAAATATAAATTACAAAATGTTAAAATATGCAAAAATAATGTTTGCATACCAACTAGTTTTATACTTATCAAAAATATGACAAATCAAATGATTCTAGGCACTCCTTTTATTGAGAAAATATTCCCAATACAAAGGGTTAATACAAACGGAATCACAGGAACTTTTAATAATAAAGAAATAACTTTCGAATTTATTACTCAACCTTTTACAAGAGCACTCTTAGAAGTAAAAGATTTGCTAATAGCAAAAAATAAGCAAGTTAATTTTCTTAAAGAAGAAATTAATATTAACACTATTGAAGAAAAATTAGAAAATCCCAAATTAAAAGAAAAAATTAAATTACTAACCAATCAATTTACTCTAAAAATTTGTGATGATCATCCAAATGCATTTTGGAATAGAAAAAAGCATATTGTAAATCTTCCATATGAAGATGAATTTCATCAAAGTAAAATACCTACAAAAGCTAGGCCTTGTCAAATGAACTCTCAATACCTTGATCTATGTAAAAAGGAAATTGACACTTATAGACAAAAAATTAATAAGAAACTCTAAATCTCCATGGTCATGTACTGCTTTTTATGTTAATAAACATGCAGAGAAAGAAAGAGGAGCTCGTTAGTTATAAATTATAAGCCCTTAAATAAAGTTTTAAAATGGATTAGATATCCAATCCCTAATAAAAAAAGATTTATTAGATAGATTACATGAGGCATTAATTTTCTCTAAGTTTGACTTAAAGTCAGGATATTGGCAAATCTAAATTAGCGAGAATAATACTTATAAAACTGCTTTTAATGTCCCTTTTGGACAATATGAATGGAATGTTATGCCATTTGGGCTTAAAAATGCCCCGTTGGAATTTCAAAAAATTATGAATGACATTTTTAATCCTTATAGTGATTTTATTATAGTCTATATTGATGATATCCTAGTATTTTCGAAAGATATTGAAACACATTTTAAACATCTCCAAATATTTGAGAAAATTATAATTAATAATGGCCTAGTAATTTCTAAATCAAAAATGATGCTTTTTCAAACAAATGTTAGATTCCTTGGCCATAATATTGAAAAGAAAAAAATAATACCTATTAATAGGAGTATAGAATTTTCTACAAAATTTCCGGATAAAATTTTGGTTAAAACTCAATTACAAAGATTTTTGGGAAGTTTAAATTATATTTCTCTATTTTACAAAAACCTTTCTCAAGATACTGCTATCTTATATGATAGATTAAAGAAAGTTCCATCTCCTTGGACTGATGAGCATACTGAAACAGTCCAGAAAATTAAACAAAGGGTTAAAAATATCCATTGTTTAACATTGGCAAATCCTAATTGGAAAAAGATTATAGAAACAGATGCCTCTGATATAGGATACGGAGGAATTTTAAAACAAATTGATGAAAATAAACAAGAATATTTGATTAGATTCCATTCGGGAAAATGGAACAACGCACAAAAGAATGAGTTGAGGTTGAATGCTTATGAGAATTCTAGGCTCTACAAAGAAAGGACTAAGGTTTGGCATGATCGTAGGATTAGAAAGAAGGATTTTAAAGTCGGTGATAAAGTTTTGTTGTTCCTTTCCAAGTATAAGTTCAAGCAACCCAAGTTGACTTCTAGGTGGACCGGCCCTTTTGTGATCAAACATGTCTATCCGTCTGGTTATGTTGAATTGTTTAAATCGGATGGAGCTACTTTTATTGTTAATGGTCACAGGTTGAAGCTTTATCATGAAAAAGAGGAAAATGTGGGAGTCGTCGTTGACGAGCTTCCATTTTTCGGAATGGATCAATGAAGAAAGGACTGTGAGTCGAGCTAAAGACTCGTAAATAAATTAAGCGCTTCGCGGGAGGCAACCCGTGTTTCTTGTTTTCATTATTGTTTATTTGTCATTGATAATGTGTTTTAATAAGAATTGCAGGTAGGAGCCGCTCTCATGCCTTCGGTAAGTCGTTTCAAAGGTGAAAAAAAGGTAAGTGTGGGGGGGTGAATTGCGCCGCAACTCTCAGCTGCGCCGCAATGTTTCTGTTGGGTTGCGCCGCAACTAAGGAAGTTGCGCCGCAACCTATCCTTCTGTTTTTCAGTTGCGCCGCAGGTTGTTGTTGCGCCGCAACGTGTCATGTTTCAGAAAAATCGAAAATCTAAAAAAAAAAAAAAAAAAAAAAAATAAATATTTAAATTCAAAAATAAGGCATTGCGCCGCAACGGGTGGGGTTGCGCCGCAACCCGGGTCAAACCGGGTCAACAGAGTTATTAAAAGGGGGATCGGTTGGTGAGACTCACACACACTTACACTTTTCAATTATTGAGATCCTCCTTCTCCTCTCAAACTTTCCAGCCGATCCATCACTATTTTTCTTCTTTTCTTCTCTTAAATCTTCAATCTTTCTTTTTGTTAATCATCATAATGACAAGAACGGGAAAGGTATGTGATTCTTTAACCTCTCTTGTTGATTTTAATTAGTTAAGTTAATAATGTTCTTGCATACATTCGAATTTATATAGATTTTATGCTTAATTTGCTTCTTAAGTTCGAATTTGTGAGGGATTTGCAAGAACAATGAGGGTTTGGTTGTTTTGTTTGAAGGATTGATGATTTGTTTTTGTGGATTGTGTTATTCAAATTAACTTAGGGTTAATTAAAGTTGGTTTTTCTTAATTAAATGCTAAACTCTAAGAATTAAATTGTTATTTGAATATGGTGTGGATTTTTGTTAACCCTGCTGCTGCTCGTACTCAACCCAGAAAACATCCAATTGCGCCGCAACTCCTAGTTGCGCCGCAACTGAATTACAGACAGTGAAGTTGCGCCGCAATGAAGGTAGTTGCGCCGCAACTCGACCTGTTTCAGCCCTGCCATGGTTATGCTTATATATATGCTTATATGTCGGGTTTCAATGTTTTAATTGTTTCTTGTATGTGTAGGAACCCGCTTCCTCTAGCCGTGCAGGACGAGGCAAGGCAAGAACCTCGTCGGCTGCTGCACCTGTTGAAAGTGGTCTTACACCTGAAGCCACTGCTATGGGAATTCCTACCCACCCGTGGTTACGATTCCCTAGAGCTCCTCCAGAGAAGAAGGTTGAATATACCAACAGGTTGGCCACTATTTATCAGAAAGACATAGTTGAACCTAGGTATATGGAATCTAGTATGTTGGATATGTTAAATGCTCGTGGGGGTATTAGTAGGTATATGCATTTGATAGGTAGTTCGAATGATATGGATGGTAATCCCGTAGCCAAGGAATTTAGTTTGTGGTTTGATATATTTCGGAATCGGGAGGTAGTTTGTAAGGAGTGGTGTTTAGAGGTTTATTCGACTATTTCGGTTGAGAACATAGAGAAAGTAAAGGATGTGTTTGCTGATCAGGTTATATTCTTTCATTGTGGGGGTGTTAATAGACACCTAACTATTGCTGAGTTTGGGTTGTGCACGGGGATGTACACCCAAGAGATGTTGGATGATCCTGCTTTCGAGCGTCTTTTAGCCATTGCTGTTAGGACTACTTCTGGTTTTACTAGGGAAGCAGGTGATTTTAGAGATTACTATAACCGGGTGTCTGGGGGTCGCGCTTGGAAAGCAGCTTGTGGGGCGAATACACTTCAGTCGCCTATTTTGCGCTTGTTCCACAAGATGTTAGTCCATTCCTTTGTCCAAAGGACTAATCATCCGGACAAGTTATATATGGAGGATTTGTGGTTGTTGAGGTTGTTTGATGAAGGTGATGTTTATAGGAAAGCATGTGCTCCCTATGTGTTGGCAAAACATATGGGGACAAAAGGAGTTCGTGATAGGGGGTTAGTCTGTGGTCATTTTATTTCCAAGATGGTGAAGTATTTTGAGGGTGCTGATAATGCAGTCGCTTTGAACTGCAAACCTATGAAGCCGTTCACTTGGAATGATTTGAAGCGGTGGAAATTGATTAAGCCTCTAGCTCATAAGAATGCTATTCCTGAGTTGATTGATTTTGGTGGTGCTGCCTCTGATGATAAGGAGGAGGCAGAGGCAGGTGATGATGATGATGCGGAGATGGCTGATGCACCAGAGCAGCCGCTAGAGCCCGCACGACGTACTAAGCGTCGTGCCACCACTACATATACTGAGGGACCATCTTCTTCTTCTGCCGCCCCTTCAGGTCCATGGGATTTTTCTTCTTTGGGGACTTTGGTTAGTAACATGTGGGAGTCTCAGCAGCACTTTCAGCATTCCCATGAGCAGTTTCAGTCGAGGGTGGACAGTGATTTTAGGTGGATGGGCTCAGGTATGGGTCGTATGATGCATGATCAACATAGATATCAGCCCATGTGGGAGGCCTAGTATAGGGGTGAGCAGTTTCATCCACCTCAGCCGATTCCAGACTACCGCCCTCCCAGTATATTCATTCCAGAGCACAGAGCTGGAGGTGGATTCTTCTTTTCACCAGAGCGTCAGTATGAGGTGGCTACTTCCCATGATCTTGGAGGGACGGGGCCCGATAACCCTGTTAGCTTTGGGTCTTTTGCAGATACGCAGGCTGGTGCAGATGCTGGAGGATCAGGTTCGGCAGAACCATCGTTTGCTGAGGAGGTGGTTGGATCGATTTTTGGTACAGGACCTATGCCTGGTTACCCTTACCCTCCTCAGTGATATATGATGGGATGATGCTGCTGCCGTCTGTTGGTGATGATAGCTTGTATTATATGTTTGGACAATTTTCCTTTCAGTACTTTTTCTTTATTTTTATTATTTTGGTTTGTAATCACCCTTAAGGGTGATGGAACATCGTATTTTACTTTTCCATTTCCGTTTGAATAATTAGGGATAGGATGAATGCATGGTTTATTTAATTATGTTGCTCGTTAATTGTGTGTTCATGTTGATAGCAAGTTGAATGTCCTATGCATGTGCTGGCAGTAAGTTCAGCAACATATTTTGTTGGCATCATATTCAGACATGGAACATACTTCATACCCGGCAAGTTTTTCTTGTTCTTGATTTTGTTTTGTTTACTTTCCCCTATTTCCCTTGGTTTGCCTTAGTTCACTGGACATTGAGGGCATTGTCCAACTCAAGTGTGGGGGGGTGGTAAATAGGAAAAAGTCGGGTATTTTTGAGGAATTTTGAACTTTTGCATGCTTGTCCTTGTAGTTAATTGCTTTTGTCACTTAATTATAGAACTTAATAAGCAATTTGACTACACCCTTGGTACAAAGTTTAATATGTGGAATGTGTTTTGACTGATTAATGTGGCAATCCATTCTGGATTAATAATATGACTAGCACGCTCAAAGCACCAAAACACCCAAATTGTGAGATTATTGATTCATTGCTAGTTATGATAGGTGTTACGGTTTTGGATTTATTAGCCTTGTTAATTTGTCCCTCTCGTAGGCTTTTGGATTTATCCAGGAGTAAGGGTCTCTTTTAGAGCTCTGAACTATGATGTGCAAGTTTGAGGTTGGTTTTTCCATTTCCGGATTATTTCATTTGCTATGAGTGTGCCGGTGATTGCGTTGATTCTAGAACTTATCCTGGTTGATCGTTCCGTGTTATTTATCAGAAGAGGCAAATTTAGGATAAAACCCTTTTGTTCTTTGTATATTCACCCCTTGTTTCGTAAAAATTTGTTATGTGCATGTTTTGTTAATGTGCTTAGTAGCTAACTACACTGGTTAGTGAACCATCTGTTAAACCCTTATGTTGCACTCACTTTTAGTGCAAGAAACAATAGAAAACTTGTTGTCACTAGCCTGTTCTTTGTTATTAACTCCACCTTTATATATACACCTTTCCTAGCCATACCGATAGTCGAAGTCCTGGTGGGTCATTGGTTGCCTATGCTAGTGGATGGTTTGGGGTTGTCCTTTATGTCGGGTTGGGATATTCTCGGTTACTGAGAATAGATTGATTTCGTCATGTTTGTTTGGATAAAGTCTGGATCGTTCATTTGAGCATATGAGTATATGATTTGTCACTGTTTCAACGTTATTAAGAGAATACCAATTAGTCAGAGTAAAAGTAGCTCACAAAAAAAAAAGAATAAAAGAATTGAAAAACAGAAAAAGAAAAAAAAATAGAAAAAAAAAGAAAGAAAAGAGCTTGGGCTGTCAGTTGGTATTTCTCACTTTTGGTCAAATCATTTTTGTAAGTTGGTACATCAATTACACCAACGAAAGGATCTGAATGCTATAATCTTAAGTTGTTACTTGTGGGTTGGCGCGTTTGTTTAAGCCAACATGGTTAGATTTGGTTGATTGAGTTGTATAAGGTCATACACCACAATGGTGTCGGTTTTTAATCGTCTATTGGGGGTATTGTCTGGACAACTTCTCGGGTTTTGGACCGTTGGCAACTAGTGACATGGGATTTAATGGATTAGACTATTATGTAAAACTTTGTTAAATGTTGTGTTATTTGTTTTTAACACCCTTTGTTTACCCAAATTTCCATACCCTTTTTAATACCCTGTTTAGCCTCAGAAGTTCATTTAAACCCTTAAAGTCCTCTTTTGATAGACGTTGTGGTGCTTGCATCATGGCGGTGAAGGAACGAACCTAGTACAAGCCTATGGTTAAAAGATTAAGCATCACGACTAGGCATTGAGTGATTATTCAAATATTCAACCCCAAGAGTAAGTTAGTTGGAGTAGGATAGACGAGATATCACTTATTCGATTCTTTTGTGCTTAGTCGTGTTATTAAGGCTTGTATATCAGTCAAGTATTGTCAAACATTCCAGTTTTCATTTAAGATTAAAACTGCCTAACCATCTTTTCTCATTTTCATGAATGGTTGAGCTTCTTTTTGATTACTGTAATGTAGTTTCCATTATGTACCAAGGTTGATTTGTGTTTTCAGTTTGGAATTGCTTGAGGACAAGCAAGGCTTAAGTGTGGGGGGATTTGATGTGTCGTATTTTATACCCATTTCCCACATTGTATTTAGTTGATTTTGCATGGTTTATGAGTCGTTTTAGTATACATTTGGTGCGTTTATGGTATTTGTTAGTGTTTCGGGTTACTGACAGGTATTTAAGCGTAAATCTGGAGAAAACGACATTGTTGAGGTGAAGTAAGTGCTAACGGAGGATTTCGAAAGCATTTGGATGAAGAGTGCAGAAAGTCAACAAAAGTCAAAGATGAAAAAGTACAATTGCGCCGCAACTGGTAGTTGCGCTGTAACCCAATTACAGAAAGTTAAGTTGCGCCGCAACTCCCTCAGTTGCGCCGCAATGCGTTCAAGTTCAAGCCAGCCTTGGTCAACGAAAGTCAAAGTCAAATGCAAAAGTCAACCTTAGCATTGCGCCGCAATGCGTTCAAGTTCAAGCCAGCCTTGGTCAACGAAAGTCAAAGTCAAATGCAAAAGTCAACCTTAGTTGCGCCGCAATGCTCAGTTGCGCCGCAACTGGGTCCGATTCTGGACAGTTTTTAGGGAAGTATAAATAGCATGCAAAAACATCCCAAAACTTTTCTTCTCTTCTCCCAGCCGTTTTTGAAGACCTATTCAGAGATATTTTCATCTATTTATCATATTTTAGGATTTTAAACACGATTGGATCAATTTCGTTCGTAGCTTTCAATTATTATCATTCGGTAACAATGATTTCTTCATATTTTCTTTGTTATTCTTATTTTAATATGAGTGGCTAATCGCTTCATCATCCATCTTGATGGAGTGAGACAATATGTAAAGATTGCACGATTTTATTAATTCAATGTTGATTTCATTTAACGTTATATCGAGATCTTAGCGTATTTCTTCTTTATTATTTATCTTGAATTGATTGGTGATTTATGTGTGTCTTTAATGGTAATTATTGATTTCATATATTTCATTTTGATTGTTTGGGTACAAATGATTGGGTCTATGACGGGTACGGTAGATAATCGTTCATGATAATAGAGAGGAATGTGTTAACGGTTGGGTACAATCGATAGGTATAATTGTTATTTTAATAACCAAACCAATTGTTTGATTAGGGAAGTTATAAAAGATGTCTTAGGGTACCGGTCTTTGTAACGAAACTAGTTTAAGCAAGAGAGTCAAATGATGTCATTAACTTGACGGGTACGGTAGATAATCGTTCATGATAATAGAGAGGAATGTGTTAACGGTTGGGTACAATCGATAGGTATAATTGTTATTTTAATAACCAAACCAATTGTTTGATTAGGGAAGTTATAAAAGATGTCTTAGGGTACCGGTCTTTGTAACGAAACTAGTTTAAGCAAGAGAGTCAAATGATGTCATTAACTTGACGGGTACGGGGTTGGTGCTTTGTTTGAGTCTCGGTTATTTAATCAACTAATTTGGATTTGAACTTCATTTGTGTGCAATCTGAGCGTATTGTTAAGCAAAATCAAGATGGATGCCTTTTAAATTATTGGCTTAAAAACATTTTCAATATCGTTTGAGGACGGTCCCTGCCCCGGTAATACCGGATTTAAGTTATTTACTTTTACTTGTTGCAAAGTGACAATTCGGTCACAAAACCCCCTGTTTTCTTGAATTACTTAATGTTAACAATTACTTAACTTTAGTCCCTGTGTTCGATCCTGGACTTACCTTTTAGCTATACTATATACGAACGGGTCCATTGCCCGAGAGTGTGTAGTAGTCAGTTCTAGGGTATTTCTTGTTTTAATTTTTAAACTCGATTTTACACATCAATTAGCTAAGCGTGAAGGATGCCAAATTTTGTGATAGGAGAAGGCGCCCTAATTGAATATTCCTATTGTATAGAAAACAAGTGTCTTCGGCGGAAGAAATGAAACGGTTGATTTCTGTTGGTACTTTTGCTCGTGCGTTTTGATAATCGTTGTATGGCAGTCAAGTCCCATGTGTTTGGATCATCTGTCGTTCGTGATTTTCTCAATGTTTTTTCCGTGAATTTTATTTGTTCTAGTTGCTTCAAGTACTTCAAGTCATTTCAAATGCTTGTATGATTATCCTATTTAATGAAATGAAAGGAAGTAGGAGGCGTGTGCGTTTAATCACTCGTGAGCTCAATAAAGTAACAATCGGAAACGAGTACCCGTTGCCAAGATCTGATGTTCTATTCGATCAGTTAGAAGCAGTTTCTTATTATTCTAAGATGAATTTTCATTTCAGTTTTCATCAACTTATAGCACGCGATGGAGAAATTCCTGAAAATGGTGTCTAGACTCGTTATGAGCACTTTGAATTCGTATTTATACCTTCGATTATATTAAGAATCTTGCAACCTTCACGAATTTTACGAACCGAAACTCTCATCCGTTATCAAATAAGTTCGTAATTGTTTTCATTGACAACGTTATGTTTATTCTGAAAGTTAGTCTGGCTACAAATTTCTTTTACGAGATGTCTTGGAGATAATATGAAAGGAGAAGTTTCGTGGTTGACGGGTGACAAATGGCGTTTTATTTTCGGCCTTTTGAAGATAGTCTCACCGTTGACAGAGTTAATTAGAAAGAATGTGAGGTAAGTTTGGAGAAAAGAATAAGAAGTTGAATCTCGATAAGTTATGAGAAAATTAAGTAAAGCCCAATGCTCATATTACCCGAAGGCTTGGAGGATATGTTGGTTTAATGTGACGTTTCAATAGACGTTCTTGGTTGTGTTCTCATGCAAAGAGTAAAAGTTGGACGACGCTACGAAACAATAAAGAAATCAAGAAGAATCGTTCCATTCACGATTTAGAGTTCATCGGATCTGTTTCTTTTACTTTAAAATTTTGGTGTTTTTACCTCTATAGTATCAAGTTTATCGCTTTATTTCGATCTTATCAGCTTAAGTATTTTCTTTTCTTATCGATCAACAAATGTCGAAGAAGTTGATTAACTCTTTTGAAAGATTACGTATATGAAGTTTGGTGTCACCTCGGTAAGTCAATGTAGTGGCGGACGTTTTGAGCCTGTGAAGTTCTCATCTTTCTTTTGTGTTTCACCGTTGTACATGCTAATCACAGTTGATTTCTTCGATCAAATAGAGGAAGCTCAAGAGAAAACTTTGCAACGAGAACCTAAGCAACGAGAAGTTAGGATCATACGAAATATTTTCTAAAGAATTTTAAGGACTTACTAGAAGTCATAATAGAACTTAGAATCCTTTTTCCTAGCATATCAAAGCGATTTACCCCACGAAGCCCATAAAATCCGAATATTTCTTTCGCCCGGTAAGACAAAGATGCAACAAGACCTAAAGAGAGATTACTAGTGACCCGAAATGAAGCGGGAGGTTGTGAAATACGTTAAGAGTTGCCTCACTTGTGCAAAAGCGAAAGCCTAGTATCAAGGGTCTTATAGGAAATGTCAATCTTTGGAAATATTCAAGTGGAAATGGAGGCATATCATGATGGACTCTGTTACAAAACTACTAAAGATGTTACGAGATCGGTTTTAGTTTTGCTGGGTTGTTACTAACGTTTGACGGAGATTGCTCTAATCCTACCAATTTGGAAGGTGACAATTCAGAAATTTTAGTCAACGATTATGTCAAGGTGTTAATGTGAATTTGAGAGTAATGTTTTTCTTTAATGTCGTTGCTGGATATGGCTTGGATCACGAGGTCGTGATCCGTTCCAAGTGGGGGAGAGTTGTAACACCCCAAGATTTTTAGATAAATAAATTAACCTTTTTTGTAGTTTTGACATTAAAATAATTTCCTAGTATTTTGTTTTTAGATATGGAGTTATTTTAGTTGGAACCTTAGTGGCTAGCGGGTATATTACCAACTTATTCTTGGAGGGACGTGGCATAAGGGGAAACATGCCAGACATTTTCTCCTTTGTGAATCACATTTTTCACTTCATCTAAATTCTTTACACCTCTTCTTCCTTTTTCATCTTAATCTTTCAATTCAAGTGTTCTAGTTTCAAGATTAAATCAAAATCCCTAAACTTTTAACTGAAAGAGATATTCATAAATATCATAATAATAATAAATAATAATAATAATAATGGATTCAAGAGCTAATCACAAATTTGGGAGAAATTGTGAGTGTGGGTGTGGGTTGAATTACATACAAGAAAAGAGAAGAAGGAAATTTGTAAGTCTTCCATCCTAGTTGTTATTGTTCAAAAGGTATGATTTTTATTTCACTATGTATGAAATTAGGGTTCATGCAATCAAACTAATTTGGGGATTTTAGTGAAATGGGTTATTTGAATTAGTTTCAAGTTAGGGTTCTTGAACTTTGATGAAATTGGGGGGTTTTGGGTGGGATGATGATTTGATATTGTCTTTTAACTTTTACTTATAATCTTGTATATGGCCATGGAGTTGCATGATTGTTTTTGATTAGAAATTGTTTGTGACCATTATGGTCAAAATGAGAATTTGGTAATTTTGAATAATGAGTTGGCATGGCCACTTTGTGGTGGATAAAATGAGATTTTAGTAAAATAAAAGATGGTTTGAGAATGGTGATTATGAAAAGATGGAATTTTGGAAAATGAGCCAACTCTAGAACGTGATGAGAATGTAAATGGGTTAAGTTTTGCTAGTGAATTATTTGTGTTTGGCTATGGTTAGATAGCCTTGAATATGATTGATGACCTTATATGTGTCTTGAATTTGATTTGCTAGATTGAAAGCTTATAATTTGTGTTCTTGCGGTCATCATGGATTTGGTAGTCGCGAAGGAGGTGAGTACTCTTTCATACAATTATATGTACGTTGGGTCGATTACCATATGATGGTGGATTCCGTGTATGGTAATCGATTTGGCGTTAGGGTCCAATTTGAGGTCGGGGCCTAAGAACCCCATAGTTGAATTGAGATGACGCGTGAGAACCTCTTGATGTATTGAGATAAGGCCTAAGAACCTCTTTAGTATATTGTTAGCGTATATGGATCCATGTATGTTTTGTTAGCGCAAAAGGTGAGTATGCAAGTGATGGTATGACGATGTCATTGGCTACATGTGATAGTCCTTTTTGTTTTTGCCCTCCTTCGTGCGTAAAGTGTATGCAATGGTATTCACTAAGCTTTGGCTTATTCTTTTAGTTGTTACCCTTTTTCTAGGTTGCCCCGGGAGTAAAAGTAAGACAAGTACTTAAAGTTGAAGTTGAATTATGTATGTTGGATGTATTAGTTAAATGCGGAAAATGGTAAGGTGAATAGAACCCGTAGTAGCCCCTTTGAACTAATGGCTCTTGATACATACAAAGTGTTTTTGGTAAAGTTTTATTATGTATATTTCTGCAAAAGAAGGTTTGGAGTCATGGACTTTTGTAACTCAAAGTATTGAATAGTCTTAGTTGATGACAACATGGGTAATGTGACCCGTTTGGTCGTTTTAATGTAAATTTCAATGGTTAAGGTTTCGGATGTATCCATTATGTTGTAACGAGCATGGTACCCGCGCAATGCGGCGGTGATGATGGCGGCGACGGAAGATGATGGTGGTGGCGGCGGCGTCAAATGGTGTAGGTAATTGATGTAAAGGTGTTTGATTTAAAGGGAGTAGTAGAGATACTTTATAATATAAAGGACTAATGGTGTAATTTAAAATTAAGGGTGATGTTGATTTAATTCATTAAGGGTAATTTGGTCATTTTGCATGTCCCATTTTTGTAAACTTTCAACATAAGGGTATAATTTTTATATAGTAGTATAGATATGTGATTTTACTATTTTTGGTGTTTTGGTTTGAGCATTTGAGCTTTGGAAAGAGTTTGAATCAAATTTGAGTCAAAATGGTTTTGTGCAGACCTGACCGTAAATTTACGGCCAGGACCATAAATTTACGGCCCTTGTATTTTCGTGTTACTTTTGATCAGGGAAGAAAAAAATCCAGGAGCGAATTACGGCTCATTTTTACGGCTAGTTATAATTTAAGCCATAATTTTACGGCTAGGTTTTTACGGTCAGTTGTAATTAAGCCGTAAATTTACGGCTCCCAGCCATAAATTTACGGCCCAGCCATAAATTTACGGCCAGAACAAAAAAAAAATTCCTATCTTTTGGTCGAGTCGAGTCGAGTTCTTTTCGGTTACAAACTAGACGGGGCACGCGATTTTAGATAGCGGAACGCCCCCCGGGACCGAAGAGGGGCGTTCCGGCCGAAAAAAACAAATACGAACGGCCTACTCCGAATGGTCTTAGCTGCCTTGTCAAGGGAAACGAGCCATTCTCCGGCTAACAAAAATTTAAGTTTTGCACATATATGCGGGTTCTTTAATTTTATTATTGATCATTCTTTCATATGAGTTATGACAGAATCCGAATCCCATTAAACTAGTGATTGATAGTGCATCATTCAAAATTACCAAGAAAGCCAAAGTAAAAGAAACAGTAATACGATTGACTGATTGATTTAAAGGCGTATTCCCCAAAAGCAGACACATAACATGTCATCCGATCTTGAAATGACACCAAATGGGAGTCATCATTTTTGAAATTGTTCCATGTTCTTTCTCCATCACCAAGCATTCTTCAGTTTTCACCTTTTCAACTCCAATGACCCCATTCTCAATTTACTACTTGCAACTACAATTATTATTCTGAGTTTTTTCCTTCCAAGTGATAATTAATCACTCTTGCCAACCGAAAAACCGTAAAGTTGACCAAATTAGTGTACCAAGTGAAACTTAATTTACTTCTTTAGCCTAATTGCAATGTACTGCTATTCAAATTTTACACTAATTTTCTAGATGTTTCTTAGACGTGGACAATGTATATTAAATTTTGGCCGATGTAATGAAATAGTAAAGACACTTGCACGTTTTTTTTTTTTTGAACGGGCATACTTAGCTTTTATTACAATTGTACAATTATCTAAATCAACAATACTCTGGACTTGTGAAAGATTTATGACGATGATATCAATTCCATCATATCAGAAATAAATAAATAAAAATTTCAATGAAGGAATTTCATCGATAACTAAACCCCAAAATTCCTGAAATACTTGCTACATTTCTTGGAAAAGAAGTCGTATGATCATAATTCTAGTTGTGGAGAAGAGTTGGTGTAAACTCATTACACACTTTTCTTGAACGACTAATTTGGATCACTGACCATTAGGTATCATTATGACACCATGGTATCACTATATCATATCTATATTACACACTACAAGGGGAAAACATGCGGCTCATATTACATTGTGAAAAAAAGTTGTTATACAAAGGCACAAGGACTCCTTTTTATTTATTAGGACCCAAAAGTCTCGACTAATTTAACAAAATACTATGACCAACAACTATAAAGCCCTACGATTCTAAGGAGACAAGCTTAATGAGTTTTTATGAAAAAGCTAGGTAGGGTAGGTAATAGGTAACATTAAACATTTTTGTTAATTACATCTAGATTCCCCTGGTTGCAACAAAACTATAGGGGGCCCTACCCAGTGCACAACTAAATTTTATAAGGTAAATCCTATGCATACTACTATAGTAAAAGTTTGAGACAGAAAATACACATATATAGTTTAAAAGTTAAACACATAAACAAAAGGTGACAATTTGCATTGTAAGAAAAGTAAAAAACCAAAAATACCCAAGTAAAGCACTTGTTTGGTTAAGAGTTTAACTATGAATAGTAATTCTAATTACGAGACATGATGTAATGTGATGTTAAGAAATAGGGTTAAGTGCACGGAAATGTAATTAACTAAGGCCGAAAAGTTATTGTGTGCATGAACTTACAAAATCTCTATTGTATGCATGAACCCTGCTAAATGTCTATTGTATCACGAAACCGGATAAAAGCTTATGTGGGCCCGGTTTCATCAACAAACCCAGATTTCATTCATAGCAAACCCAGATTTCATTCAACAAACCCAGATTTTATTAATAAAAAGCTTTTTTTGATTGGATTGTCATCAATGAAAGTAAAAGAAGAAGAAAAAAGTTTAATACTTTTAATTGGATTATGTAAATAGAAAAAAAAAGTCTTCTTACTTAATAAATTTGGTTGGATTAGGCTGTGATTACACACACACAAACCAAAAAACACCCCCAAAATCTCAAATCACATTAAAATCTGGTATGATTTCACAAACTGTAAGATGAATGTTCTATTCGTTACAAAAAAGTAGTAACTCTTTCACAAACTGTAAGATGAATGTTCTATTCGTTACAAAAAAGTAGTAACTCCATATCTAAAGTCTCAATCTCAACTTCTCTTGAGATTCATTCATTGTCATTCTACGTATATACATACATATATACACACAATATATATTTTTTTACAAAATTCATCATCCGTAATTCTCGCCAATTAGACACCAAATCCGATCTCCATGGCGGCCACGACTGTGGCGACGGCAGCCGGAGCGGTGGTGCTATTATACTACGTATTAGCACGGAGAATGACGTCATCAGCTGATCCTAGAGGTGATGACGTGGATGATGAAGGTAGAGAGTATTTGAAATCAAGTAAATCTAAAAGGAAGATGATCAATCAAAGAACCCTTAGGTTTACTTATTTTGAAACTTTGGGGAAATGGCCTATTGGTGATTTGGCTTTTGGTATCAATTATCTGTTAAGAAGACAGGTTTATATATATATTACTTATACATATATAGTTTGTATATAAAAAGTCAAATTATGACCGGTTACCCTTTCAGCAGGTCATTCGTGTATTCTATAACGTTTTTTTTTGTATTCATGCATACAACAGAGGTTCTGTTCATGCACACAATAATTTTTCGGCCTTAGTTAATTACAATTCGATGTACTTAACCCTAAGAAATAATTACATTCTTTTGACATAAACGGTTCATTTTCTGTCTGCTCCCAAAGAGTAATAATTTGTTTGGAATTTAAACGAACTAGCTTGGCTGTTTACAAGTTAAAAGAGTATATTCTCCTTATAGAAGTTAGACTACCAGGCGTGTATCCATAATTCAAAGACATGATTTACTGCGTATGTTGTTGAATCCAGGTGACTTTTTCACCCCTTCCTCAAACTACACACCTCAATCTTAGGGCTCTTTTATGTTTATCTAATAGTTTCGGTCAATAGAAACGCTCATCTTCTGTCATACTAATGGGCAAACACACCAAGTTACAAGTAGAGTGTGATTTATAACCAAACAATCTAAAACTTAGATAGAGGCAAGTTTTGCCGAGTGAAAAACTAGATGACGAAACAATAGGCCAACTTCAGATCAAAATCACTCTCCTCATTTTAGACCAGCATCAATTGGTAACTACTTAAAACAATTTTCAAAATGAACTATTACAGCAGCTAACTTCAGAGAAAACTAAAAATCAAACGTAACCATTTACCCAATGATATTAATTACAAACATCAACAACATTTCTTACAACCCCAAAAAACTCGTATTGATAATTGCAGCAGGATAACGCCAACCAAGCACCCTTCCTTTGGGAAAATCACTAAATCCTTCATCAGGGCTCATGACAGTGAATGATCCTAAAAGTGGAAAATCACATTTGCACAAAGAAAAACAAAGAAAGGTGCATGGTCAAATTCTTTGCTTTCAAGATGCAACTTTCCTAGATGATCCAGATATTTATTTTATCACCAAGATCATGATCCGCCCAGAAAGCTGGCATTGGATGGGATACAACAAAGGAGCAAGTAGGTTTGACTAACACCAAGTAAAACAGAGTATTTTCCTGATTGAACGCTATGTTCTAGAGGTCAATTTCAGCCCATTTACTAAACCTGGGTGTATTTGTGTATCATCTTACAGGCCCAACGTATAAACAAGAAAAAGGTTAAACGGTCTGAGTCAAACATGTCAAAAGTCGCCCAGTGTTATCAAATGCCTAAAATATCCTAGATTGCTTTATTGAAGTGTCAGATTATTACTTTGTAATTTAAACAATGTGGTTTTATGATTTTATATATTACTTATTTAGAAAAAATGTGGTCGGCTCAAACAGGTTGACCTGCATTTGAGTGAAACCGATTCTGACTCATTAATTAACCTAACCCAACTTGCCGATTTGCTACCCTAATAATTTATTTCCTAGTTGCCAATACAAACACATCAATCATATGAGACAGAGTATTAGATGAGTATCTGAAGGGGGTGTAGGAGACTTGTGCTCATAATAGTTAGAAATACAACTCATGCTAAAAACTAATCTACAACAAAGCATCCCTAGTTCTATTATTGAAAACAAGGAAGCATGAATTCTTACTTGTCTCTCAAAAGGACAATAAGTTACATTGATACAAACACTTGCCTTCTCATTATAGCCCAAAAGCTGCAGCCTATCAACACCACTATCCCGTTTTACCTGCAACATTTAATAATCCATGCTCATCAGCTATCTTATGCAAATATTTCTGAATCATCATAAAAATCACTAAAGAGCAACAATTACTCACAAGCAGAAAATAACTCATAGGGAAGATAACTCTCATCAAAGGTTGAATCTTTATAGATACAATAGTACATAATGTACATTGATGGTCCAAGTTCACAACTCATATATCTTCTTGTCATCAGCTAAAAGGTAAATCAATTCATGTTAACATATCATTTGCCAAAAAATAAAAATGAGATATGACGTAATCGGTCAAAGAAAAACAGTAACTTACCAGAAACCCGCTGAAAAAAAGTAACTTAGCATGAATCTGCCACATCTTGAGCCACTGGAAGGGGCAAAGGCTTATAAGAGATCAACGGTGTGTAATTCAGATCGTAACGTACAGCAATCGAACCAAAGATGTTGAATTTTCCAGCACTACCATGAGCAACTTCTGCATCAGAACATTTCTTAAATACCACTCGAGCCCGTCCACTTTGCCTATCCACTTCAGTTTCCGATTCCAATAAAGGCCCAAACCGTCTAAACATTTTATTCAGATGTATTTCTGAAGGGAAATACACACCCTCAGTAAATTTCATCGAAACTTCAGTTGCCAAATTTAAGCGCCTCCTTTCTATAAGCTCTAGTTGTTCCTTCGCCTCTATTTCATGGTTGCTATTGAAGAAACGTTTTTTATTTGATCTACGGGTCTGTTTTACAGGTTGTTTTTCTTGTTCATAAGCCACAGCAATTTGATGTTCTCCACCTCCATTCTGATTCTCTGGCAATAGTTGTTCATCAGAATAATTCTGAATGATCCTGTCTGTCCAATAGGAATCGTTAACATCGTCAAATTCAAACTCTTCAGGATCGTTCTCATTCGAGGTTTTTCTCTTCCTGACATCATTTGAAGTTTGTTTAGACTTGCTCAAAACAGTGGCTCGATGACCATTAAAAAACGGGATGATGTTATTCAAGAAATTGTATCCTTTCTGGGGATCCTGTGCAGCCAAGTGAAGCTGAGATAACATCTCAGCTTGATCTGAAACAGCACTTACAACAACTTGATCAGATGGTTCAACTTTCGTTGGTGGTCCCGTTAGCTGGCTAGCTACCCTTTGAATGCACGCACCGACTTGGAAAGACGGCTTAGCCGTTGGAACTGGTTCAGTATGGTGACTCGGACGCTTTTCTGAACCATCAGAAAGGGAATCAAGAGCCTTCCGTTTTTTAGAACCATCATCACTATATGTTGCATCTTGAAGAACCTGGTCTGGTTCTAACAAATCTCCACATGACTGAAACTCAGCCAGCTGGCGATAACCTTTAAAACGACCATAGGATGATAATTGAGCTTTTGCCATTGTTAGCTCCAATTTATCAACTTCACCATATGGGACCTTTGCAATTAGTCTCACATAGTCCACGAGTTTATCGGGTTCAAATGAGTTGACACTTGCAGACTTGTCTATATCCTGTCTTTTACTAGATTCTTGCTTAATTCCTGAGTTCTCTACTATCTGACATTTAATATTGTCATAGATGTCACGAGGGATGCATGAGCATGTGAGGCCCAACTCTACCCGTCTTGACACTTCTTCTAAAGCACAGTGAACTGCGTTATTAAAAGCTTCTAAATTGGTATGGCCCACTATTTCAGAGAAATTTGGGCGAAATGGTTTCAAGACATTTGACTCGTTCCAAGCAAAAGTTCGGTCTCCAAAATATGCTACTAAAAAGCAATCTTTTTTATGATATTTCATGGCTTGTTCTGATGCATCAGAAGAATCGAATATTTGCCCAGGCCACCACGGGTGGCTCCTGACTTTACCCCAAACTAAATCAGACACAGAGAACTCACCTTCATTTTCTGGTGGATGGAAATAACCTGATTGATGTAATGAGACCGATGTTTGATTCCACTGCTTAGCCTCCAAAGTGGGCTCTGTTGCTTCTGTTTCGTGCTCTTCGACATCTACATGTACCTGCTCTTCTATACTTGAAACATTTGCAAGGTCCACCTTTTGCTCGTCCTCCTGTATGGATGGTATCTCATCTTTCCAACTGAGTACTTCATCAATGTCCATCCCTGCCTCATCTCCTCTCTCCATGTGAGCCCCTTCATACGAAAATTGTGTCTCTGCAGGTAAAACACCATGTTCAACATGAGCTGCTGCATTGTTAGCTTTCCCGGAATCTTCCACGGACATTTGGGGCCCACCGGTGGGTAGAACTTCAACTGCAGAATCTAGAACCCCAACATGCTGCTTTGCAGCTTCCTTGCCCCTCTTATGAGGGTGATCATTCGAAGGAACATCATTCAACCCTTGAACTTCTTGAGAAATACTTGTATCGTCCATATTTTGCGCAAGGGGATTTGGTCGTTTTTCAGCACCTGTCACTTCAATGACTTCACTGCACACAGCAACTGCATCAGGTCCATTGTGCGCACCAACATCACTTCCAGATTTTTCAGTCATCGAAACTTCAGTTTTTTCTGCATTAACTACCTCTAGACCTTCACCTTTTCCTTCTAAACCTTCTTCTACAACTACGACATCATCTTCCTCCGACCCAAGATTCGCCACAGTTGATGGTTCCGGAACCTTTGATGAATCTAAAACCTCATTTTTGTTTTCATCCATCACATGATCAGCATCAGCTACTTCATGAACAGAACCTGTAGGTTGTTCTATGGTCTCATTAGCCAAACCTATTTCGGGTTCCTTTACTTCATCTATCACAGCAATTTCTCCTTCAATAACTTGAGGTTCATCATCCATCTTGGAATCTGTCTTACCTTCTTTCACTGATTGTGAACTTTCTTCCTTGCTAATATCACCAATTTCGGCTTTCTCGACCAAGTTTCTAGCATTTTCATGAACTGCACCTTCACTTGTTCCTGCATTGACCACATCACTTGATAAAGTAGGAATTTCAGGAGAAATTGTACTTTGATCCACGGACACACCTCCTTGAATTTCATCTTTTCCAGAAGAACCGTCCCCTGCAACCACCTCGTCAACTTTAGCTACTGACTCTAAAATCTTTGTCGAACCCAAAGCCTCATTATTTCCACTTTTCTCATTCGTCACACGATCGACATCAACCGACTCTATTGGAGGTCCCCGTCCCACTTTCTCTTCGTTCAAACCACTTTCTGACGTATTTGCATCATTTGTCTTAACCTCAACTGTTGACTGCAAACTCTCTTTCTTCGTTTGTTCAACTCCATCTCCCTTGTCCTCATTTTTAGTCAACAAACTTCGTTCCTCAGCACCATCTTCAACTTTTTCAACCCCAACTAAACCCACCTCCACAGCTTCCACTTGACCTTCCGGTAAACCACGATTAACCGTCGTAACTTCCTTCCCCTTCTTCTCATCCACTTCTTGAACCAATCCAATCACCTCCTTATCATCTTTCGCCACAACTTCTCCACCCGACCTTTCAATATCCATCTTCGTCTCCTCCATCACCACCGTCCCATTCCCCGACTTGTCATCATCAACCGACTCACTGACAACAATACTCACCACATTTTCTTCAACCACCACCTCTTCCACTGTCTCCAAGACAACAACTTTATCAACTAAATCGACATCTTTCACAACCCGATCAACCGACCCGCTTTCTTTCTCCACAACCCCATTATTTAAATCATCATCAACAACATCCACCAGCATATCTTCTTCTTCCTCTTCTCGTTTCTCAATTTTAGTAACTGTTGACTCCTTCACACTTACCAACACTTCCTCTTTCATATTTTCTATCTCTATCTCTATATATCTATAGATACAGATGTATATAATCCAATTAGATCAGGTACAGATCAGTAACTAACTAACTAAGCAGGTATATAATACTTCAAAACAACTTTACCTGACATAAAACACACGTACACACACAATTAAAAGAAACCCTAATTTTACAACACAATTATATATTGTTAATTTATAATATATATACATATATATAATAAGTAAAAAGATATATATAAATTAGTAGATCAAAGAGAGATTACCTTGATGGGCTGAATAATTTTTTTAGATGGGTTTCTATAGAGAGAGAGCGAGTGAGGGTTTCACTTTTTTTACTTAAAAAAGAGTTCGAAAAGAAGAAGTGTAGTTTTAGGATCTATCGGGTCTTTCCCTTTTGATTGGATGGATTTGTTTTTGTACCATTCATTATAGTCTTGGCGCGTGGTGACCCCGACCAGTAAACTGGTATCTCGATCTGACTATTTGCAGTGATTATCGCTGCAAATAGTCGTGTACTTATCCGTACACTGTTGACTATGACAGTCAATAGTGTGTTTTGTCCTTATCGACTATTTGCAGCGATTATCGTCGCAAATAGTTTGATAAGGACAAAACTCCTTTTTGCTTTTATGCTATATATGTATGATTCAGGATTCATTCATTCTCGCATTTTTCTTTCATTTTCATTCATTCTGCATTTTTCTTTCATTTTCATTCATTCTGCATTTTCCTTTCATTTTCAGGAACTCGTTATCGCTGCATTTTGCTTTCATCTTCGCATTAAGTGTACGTCCTTTTTAGTTTCATTCTTTCATTTTCAGTATATGTATATATGTTTAAATATAGTTTTGCTTTCATTATTTCATTTTCGGTATATGTATATATGTTTAAATATAGTAGGTATATATATAGGTATATATATATATGTTTATTAAAATTTTCAAACCGTTTATGTATATGTATATATATTTCAGATGGATTTTGAGTGTTTATGGGGAGAAATGGGTGCGGAAGATTTTGAGTTTCACTTAGAAGAACCTGATGAAGAATTTGAGACGCCGGAGGCGGCCCCTCATTTTGACTACGACGCTAGGGCTTTCCACACCGATGAGGTATAATTAAAGGGATTTTATATGTGTTTCGTTGTTAAACAGTTTAATATGTGTTAGTACTATTTAATATGTGTTTGGTTGTTAAATTGATTGCATATGTAAAATGTTAGATATTTATAAGTATATAATTTAATGATAACTTAAAAAATAACTATTTTAGGTGTTCGATTCACACGAAGAATTGTTCAACTGGGCCAAAAGTACAGCAAACGAGCTTGGTTATGTGTTAATCAAACGACGAACAAATTCCAACTTAGCTGGTGTAACAAATAAAATGACCATAGTCTGTAATCTTTCTGGGAAAATGGATAATAGGATAATCGGGCTCGTTAAAAAGACACTTAAATGTGAGTGTCCCTTTAGACTGGAAGGTCGTTTGACAAGTGATGGTGGTTGGAGGGTAACCGTTATAGACGACACACATAATCACTATCCAGCTAAGAATCTGGGGGGTTACGCGTACGCAAGAAGGTTGACTGAAGAGGAGAAATCATTTGTAGAAGCTGAATATCATCGCGGTACTCCGCCCAAGAGGATGTTAAAGTTGTTGAAATAAGAATTTCCTGGAAACTTGACCCGCAGCGAAGACATTTACAATTTTCAAAAAACATTGCGGAAGAAGGCAGCCGAAAAACATGGGAACACTCCAATGCAGGTTACGTATTGTTTTATTTATTTACATATTGTTTTATTTATTTACTATGATAGAGTATCTGAAACGACATACGTACGCCATATTGCTCAACCGGTGTAGGTTATGTTCAGTTTGCTAAGGGAGCATAATTACTTGTATTATCATACAACAAACAGTGTATTTGGTCGGTTGGAGAATCTGTTTTTTATACATCCGACATCATTTAAGTTGTGGCGTGCATTTCCTTATGTTATCCAAATAGACGCCACGTACAAAACCAACTTGTACAACATGCCGTTGGTCGAGATCGTCGGTGTCACTCCAACAAACAGGACCTTCAGCATATCATATGCGTTTATCGTAAGCGAACAGGAGCATAATTATAGATGGGTGTTGGAGTGTTTGAAGTCGACCCTAGGTGAAGGGTTTGTTGTGCGCGTGGTACTCACGGACAGGGATCTGGCACTAATGAAAGCATGCAAAACCGTTATGCCGGAAGCATACCATTTACTGTGTAGAGTCCACATATGGAGGAACATAGAAAAATTTAGCATGCCATCGTTAAAAGGGGCAGGGAAATGGGGGCCTTTTTACGGATGGTGGAAAAAACTTTATGAGTCGCGCACACTAGAAGAGTACACCAAAAATGAAAAAGATTTAAAAGAAAAGATGGGAAAAGATTTAGACAGTATGTGAAGTGCACATGAAATTTTTTTTATTTTTGGTAAATCACATATATCCACACATCCTAACCCAATGTTAAATTTACAGAGGTTTACAAGTACCTGCAGAAGGAGTGGCTTTCCCCGTACAAGGAAAAGTTTGTGTCCTTTTGGGTCGATCAGCATCTCAACTACCGTAACTACACTACCGAAAGAGTTGAGGCTGAGCATTCACTCCTGAAGTCCGAGTTGAAGGGGAGATGTACATTTCACAGAATAATTGAATGTGTTAATGATATCCTCCTCGGACAAGATACAGAAATCAAGGGCCAACTGGAGGAGAGCAGGATTTTTAGAGCTGGTAAACACAACTACCCATGTTTGAAAGACCTGCTTTGTGTTGTATCTGTGACAGCTCTGGATATAATGGTCGACGAAATTAAACGATTCAAAAGTGAGATCGGTAAGGACTTGAGAAAGTGCGGGTGTAAGGTTTGGATTAGTTGTGGGCTTCCATGTGCATGCCGTCTAGCTGCGTACATGCATTACAGTAAGTTTATCTGAATATAATCAATTGATGTTTTTTTGGGTAAATGAAAAAATATTATACATATTTTTCAAAAATGTAGGCAAACGTGTTGAGGTGCATAACATAAATGACTTTTGGAGAAAGCTAGACTTGACACCGTCGACGTGCCTACCGGACAATGATCATCGAAAAGACTCCGACGATGACGAAGCTATCGACGATTTAGTAGAGGATGTTAAGGTCCAGTTTAAGCAACAATCGAAGGCCCAGAGGAAAAACTGGATATCAAAAATTAAAGACATCGTCTATCCGGGGAGAACCAAAATTAAGGACCCTTCCGTTATTACAAATAAACGTGGAAGACCAATCGGGTCAAAGAAAAAAATACCTCAAGTACGTCCAATCATAATTCGAAGTATAGTTAATTGATTTTGTTATGTAAGTGCACTCTATTTGTTAGTTTACTTCGAAATCTAATTAACTGATTTATTATTTGTTGCAGGTGCCCGACATTAACAAACCAGCGGCAAATACAGCACCTTCTGGTCTTCAAAAATCCAAGTCCGTTCAATTTGCCCGACCGACTTTTCAGGATACCCAGTCCATGGGTGGGTTTTCTGATCGTTTTTCGCATGCGTCATTATTTGGAGAGGGCCAGTACGGGAGACACAGTGAATACATGAGCACACAATCACGTTTATTCGACGAACCTGAAAGCCAACCACAATGGCCTGACAGTGGGAGACAGAGTGAATATGTAGGCACCAGTTCAATTTTCGCAGACACTTCTAGTTTATTCGAAGAACCTCAAAGCCAACCACAATGGCCTGACAGTGGGAGACAGAGTGAATATGTGGACACCGAAGGACGTATCCCAGACACTACAATTTTCTTTGACGAACCTTATAACCAACCACAGTGTGGTCAGTATGGGAGACATAGTGAGTATGTGGTAAGCGAATCACGATTCGCAGACACACAAAGTTTTTTCAGAGAACCGAATAACCAAACGCAAGGAGAAACGTCCAGCTTTGTTGATCAACTATTTGGGGGATCACATACACAGAACTTCTCTGAACCGTTTACACACAACTTCTTCGACACGGAGTCAACATGGACTGACATGAGAACATACCTAAAGCAAATACCTTTTTACTTTCAGCGTTACGTTGTAGATATCAAAAATGTTAACTCTGATGGTAACTGTGGATTTCGGGCACTAGCCGTTGCTTTGGGTGAATCTGAGGAAAAGTTCGAGTGGATTCGCAAACTAATGCTAGAGGAGTATGAGTCCAAAGTAGGATATTATAAGGTTGCATTCGGTGGTGAAGCAACACATATACATACTTTGCTTCAATTGTCTTATCCCGGTGGTCGCCCATTTAAATACTGGATGATGAATCCATATTGCGCTATGCTACTGTCCAATGCTCTGGGTCTTATAATTATATGTTTAAGTGTCAAAGAAAACATCACATGTTTCCCTTTTTGGAAGGGGCCAGGCCAGCTATACCGTGACGAGCCGATATGCATTGCCCTGGTATCCGGAGATTCACATTTTGTTACGGTTTATTTAGACAATAACTGCCCATTGCCTTACCCCTCAGCTTGGGGATTTGATAAACCTGCATCGCGGGCCTGGGCAGAAGATGCGAAGTACAAAGACCGTTTGGCTGAGAACGACAGACACATTCAAGCGACTAAACTACCTCCGGGATTTCAGCAGATTGATTAGTTGACTTTATTATACTTGGTTTGTATTTTTTGAACGTTTGTTAGTTGATGTATTTTTTTACTTATATTTGTTATTATGATTACTAATAATAGTTGACGTATTCTTTACATTTGTATTTTAATACTTAATGCATTTTACATTTTTATCTATAATTTACATTTGTACTTACATTTTTTTTATTAGATTACTAAATATAGTTGATTTATTACATTTTTTTTTACTTACATTTTTGATTACTAAATATAGTTGATGTATTTTTTACGTTTTTTTGTTAATATGAATATCATCATCAACACATCCAAAAAGATAAACACATACACACCACTAACATAAGTAAACAAAACATGATATATTGTTCATAACCACAAAATACTAATACATATCAACATCGTCCTCATCATCATCATCATCATCCAAGTTGACATGATACGATCCACCAGAGAAATGAGAGTCTGTGGCCGACTGCGCGCCCGGCTGAGGAGGAAGAGGAGCCTGTGCATAACTATCATAGTTAAATAAGTCTTCGACCCAGGAGGATTGGCTACCTGCTGCATCGATGTTCAGGTCGAGATTTGGACGTGGCTGGCCTGTCCCATGGGCCTGATGAGGCTGGGCACCCTGTCCCTATGTTAGATGCGTATAGTCATACGCCTGGGTACCTATCTGCCTGATGACCCGCCCTATGCCGCGGCGATGCCCCGGCCGGGATCCAAGTTCGTCCATCAAAATTTGATCCTCCGGAGTTGGATTAGGTTCCCGTTCAGCCTCCTCTTTCTTCTTCTTCAGGTTGGCCTGAATCACGTTACAATACAATATATATAAGGTTGATTATATGGACATTTAATAATAACAAATATATTCGCTTAAAATTAAGAGACACTTACATGTATTTGTTCAGCCACGGGGTGTTCCCAAGGTCGCCCATCAGCTTTTTTCTTGTGCCTTTCTTCGTACAAATCTACCAAGTCTACGTCTCTGTTTTTATGAACCTGTAAACACATCAATTTATTATAAGAATATACTTTATTTAACCAATATTTGTAAAAACAAGTATTTATATATCACACAAGTATATATTTGATAACAATAACATACCTTTTCTTGGTGGACGTACTTAGAGTAGGATTGTCGTCCATGGGTCCCCGCAAGAACTTGCTTGCCCCTGTTCGTCTTGTTTGTCGCCGACAACTTCACCCGGTCTTCCCGCTGGTAGTCCTCAACAGCGCCCTCCAGTCCTCCGCCGACAAATCCTCTGGAGGAGGAGCTTGCTCCAACTGTGGAACAGCTTTTAGGCCCCCCTTGGATTCAAAGTGTTTTCTCTTGAACTGGCTCTTTCTGCCCCGATACTCAGCTTTGCATTCGGCCTCGACAGCCAGTCTGAACCCCTGTCTGACAGGGTCTAGGGGGTCAGGGGTGTCGATGAAGTGGTCTAACTTGAACCTAGTCTGCAATTTTAAAGTATTAGTTAGCGAATTTAAAAATTTATACAAACGTCATACAACAAATTCAAAATTATGATGAGGCGTACGTTTAGAGTCGGGATAACAAATGTCTTTCTCTCCTGAGGCACATGGTCCCATGAGTCGTAAGTCTGCGGGACGGTTCGGATTAGGGTGCCAATCAGGCTCTTGTACATGGGGGCGTTATCACCGATCGCCTGCCACGTCTTAAAATGGGTCGTGTCAAAGTCTATGCTTAGACGCCCTCTCTTCGCGAATTCCTCCTCTAAGTTCAGGTTCTGACCGGGCCCCCGCCCCTTTCCCTTTCGTGGGGCTAAAACAAAAAAAACACAAAATTAGTAAATAAACCTAATTAATTAAAAAAGGAACTATAAACAACCATTTTTCTTACCGCCACTCCCTTTGCAGCCCCAGCCTTTCCTCCACCATGGTCTATGAGGGTCTTCATTACCACCATCACCGCCGTGATATGTAGCCATTTATACTGCAAAATACAAAACAAATTATACACATTTTTAAATTACATACAACAAAATGATCAAGGTTAAGAAAGATCCAAAATTCTCACATATGTATTTTTCCTAACTTATTTTTGTACGAAGTCTTTAATTCTTCAATTTTTAATATTAATTCTTTTTTACTAAATTTTTAATACGTAATCTTTATTACAACTTTTGTTTTATATTTAGTTTTATCTATATTTTTGTTACACTTATTATTTATACATTTTAAGTAGTTTATTTTAATCAATTTTTTTACATAATCTTTGATTATTACTTCTATACATATATTTTTATGGTTATAATTTTATATACTTTTTAAAACTTGTATTATGCTTATATGAAGTTTTTAAACCTTTTAAATGGCGTTTTTGTATGTACTTTTTATACAAACTTGTTTATTTAGTTTTATCTATATTTTTGTTACACTTATTATTTATACATTTTAAGTAGTTTATTTTAATCAATTTTTTTACATAATCTTTGATTATTACTTCTATACATATATTTTTATGGTTATAATTTTATATACTTTTTAAAACTTGTTTTTTATACTAATATAGTTTACTTATTAGTTTTTTCTACGTAATCTTTAATATTCTTTTTAACTTACTTTTTACACTTATTATATATATATATTTTCTTACACTAAATTTTGTACTAGAGACATGATACGTAATATTTCATCTAACTTAACAAATTACATACAAATATAATAATACAAATCACTAACTTAACAATACTAACAAACCTATAATACAAATCACTAACTTAACAATACTAACAAACCTATAATACAAATCACTAACTTATCAACAAAAACTAAAACTAACAATACAAACAAACTTATTAAAATCCAAAAATTAACTATCAATCCTAACAAAACTAATAAAACCAAAAACAATATTAACATATCAATATAATCAATTAACAATAAACAACACAAATAATAACAATCAAAAAGGGATAATATGGCCGGAAAATACATACCAAAAGAGATGGCCGGAAAAAACTAACGGGGGAGGAGAGCCGCTGCACTTGCCGGAAAACTGGCCGGTAAATCCACTAACACGGCGGTGATGGCCGGAAAATCGCTGCTAATACTTTGAAAAATAAGAAAAAGAGATGAAAATCGCTGCTAATACTTTGGAAAAAAAAAGAGCTGAAAATCGTAAGGAGAGGGGGAGTGTTTGTTCAAAGTATGGAATGAAAGAGACGGACGGAAGGGAGAGCTTTTATTCAATTTTTGGCCCCACTCAAGTATTTGCGGCGATTATCGCTGCAAATACTTGAGTCAAACGGTCAGCGCAATTATGGCGATGGTTAGTGGATTGCTGACGTGGCACAACTATTTGCAGCGATTATCGCCGCAAATAGTTTAGGTCGAGACACCACAATTAAATGGTCGAGATCCTCCGGGCGATAATCTATTGGATTTTGGATGTACGGGAATAAATACGATGTACAGTAAAATTTTGTACGAGAAAATAATCGTTTTATAGAAACAATTTTTCTATAACTATCAGACTATGAATAGCAAATTTCTATTTTTACTTGCTAGTTGCTATATGTTGTGTGGTGAAAATTTTGTTATGACTTCTTTTAGATCCAAAATTTATTAATGCATACGTACGACGTTGGTGGCGTCATGACCAACATTGATGCGAATCCGACTGTCAACTATCACACACCTAGTGTCGTTTGACATCATCGGTCTCAATTTTGTTCCAACCATATTCAGAGCATATGTGATGGTCAAAGTGGTTAGGCGATGACGTAGCCAACCACATTGGTTGCTCGCCGTTGTTTTAGGGTTGTCTGACTCGGATGGTTCCAGTCACGTTAGAGACATGTTCTACAATTTTCTTTTCTTTTCTTTTTTCTAATCGGGGTATTGAATATATAGTACAGTTTTATGTGGTATGATATGGAATAAGTTTTCAATATATTGTTAAGAGTGTGATGTGAAGTTGTTTGATTGTTGAATGATTGTTGATGTAACAACTTTTTTTATTTTGTGGTGTGAACCACTACAAATGCTATTATAATATTACAAAGTAGAATGTTGTAAAATTCCCAACTTGAATTCAAATTAACAGAATCATTATCTAGGAAAATAAAATTTGTACAACACATATACATACATAAATGCACATCTTATGATAGTATTGTCTAAAGGAAAATAATTAATCTTTTAAAATATCCTTCTAAAACCATTAAACACATGATATGTGTAGTTAATAATCTCTATTTCCTAGTTTCATCTCTTGATATTTTCACAAAACATGCTCTTGTAGTTAAAAGGATTTTTAAAAGGTTTAGTTAAAAAGATATGTTATTTTTCCCTTGTCTAAATTCCATTTGAAGTAAATGGAATGGGTTAGTTGGATTTTAGATTGTAATTCAGATTTGATATTCGAATTACGCGGACTGGATTACAGATTATTTTATAAAAATTATCAAAGTATGAGGACTTGGCAGTAATAATCGGGTTAAGGCTCTAAAAACTCAAAAGGAGTGAAAACCCACTTCTAACCTCATTTATATTTTCAATTTAAGGCTCTCAAGGTATATTATGTGTCTTGAGTCTGAAATTCGCAAACAAACCAAGGAAAATTCAAAACTTGTTAGATAATAATAAGAGTTCATTACTAAAATGTTATCTAACGTTTGCTCGATATTGTTGGTTTCATACCTTACCTTTAGTTGCGGATCATACCCAACGTTGTCAAAATTCTTCTCGGACCATACCTGGACCCAAACGCCGTTAGCTGACCGTCAAAACTCACCCACATGACTTGCACATGAGGGGTAAAAATGTAATTTCATGTTTCTTTTTTTTTTGAACAGCAGAAATTTTATTAAGATACTCTTCGGGAAGATACCGAAAAAGTAAAAAGAAGTGTTACATCAAATACGAAGGACTAGATTGCCATGAGGGCCACGATAAACTAAACTTTTTACAACGAGACGAAAGCCATAAAAAAGAAATAGAAACGGTAGAGTGAAATATGATCTTGCTAGAGTCATATTCCGAGTGAAATACCGCCTGATTCCTATTTTTCCATAAGAGCCACCACCAACTCGATAAAATGCCAAGAATAACCTGTTTATACGAAGGAGAGCAATCTTGTAAATTTCCAATCCAAATGCGCATATCCGTAGGGTTGCCTTCTGGAATTGTAAGATGAAGCCATCGAGAGAGTAAAGTTCTAGTTTCGCTGGCAATCCTACAATTGTTAAATGTATGTTCCAACGTATCAAGGCCCGAGAAACAAATGGGGCAACTTAAAGATAATTTCGTGTTTCTTAATTACTTCAATGGTACCTAACGTTTGATCGATATTGTTGGTTTCATACCTTACCTTTAGTTGCGGATCATACCCAACGTTGTCAAAATTCTTCTCGGACCATACCTGGACCCAAACGCCGTTAGCTGACCGTCAAAACTCACCCACATGACTTGCACATGAGGGGTAAAAATGTAATTTCATGTTTCTTTTTTTTTAACAGCAGAAATTTTATTAAGATACTCTTCGGGAAGATACCGAAAAAGTAAAAAGAAGTGTTACATCAAATACGAAGGACTAGATTGCCATGAGGGCCACGATAAACTAAACTTTTTACAACGAGACGAAAGCCATAAAAAAGAAATAGAAACGGTAGAGTGAAATATGATCTTGCTAGAGTCATATTCCGAGTGAAATACCGCCTGATTCCTATTTTTCCATAAGAGCCACCACCAACTCGATAAAATGCCAAGAATAACCTGTTTATACGAAGGAGAGCAATCTTGTAAATTTCCAATCCAAATGCGCATATCCGTAGGGTTGCCTTCTGGAATTGTAAGATGAAGCCATCGAGAGAGTAAAGTTCTAGTTTCGCTGGCAATCCTACAATTGTTAAATGTATGTTCCAACGTATCAAGGCCCGAGAAACAAATGGGGCAACTTAAAGATAATTTCGTGTTTCTTAATTACTTCAATGGTACCTAACGTTTGATCGATATTGTTGGTTTCATACCTAACGTTTAGTTATTACTTATTCTTTTCTTTTTTTGAAAAGTGAATTTCGCTTGAAGCTTCGTGTCTCGATTCGACAACGGGAGGTCTAGCATACTTTGTCTTAACCGGGTTCGCGCTAGACAACTCATTCGAAGCGAAAAGTCTATTTTAAATACCCGATAGGGGAAACCCCCATACTAATCCACCCGAAGGCACGACGATTAATAGGGGTAAACCCTTGCCTTCTCCAAGATTCAAACCTAAGGTTACTAGGCCCAAACTCCTCATTGGGGGACTACCGGTGGCAAAGAAAAGCGGTATTGACATCCTACGGTCTACCGGTATCGAATCTTGGAGAAGGCAAGGGTATACCCCTATTAATCGTCGTGCCTTATGGTAGATTAGTAGGGGGTTTTTCCCTCATCGGGTATTTGAAATAGGTATTTCTGCTTCAAAAGAGCTCTCTAGCGTGGACTCGGTTAAGACAACGTATGCTACACCTCTCGCTGTCGAATCGCGACACGAAGCTGCAAGCGAAATTCACCATTCAAAAAGAATAAAAAGTAATAACTAAACGTCAGGTATCAAACCAGCAATATCGAACAAACGTTAGGTACCATTTAACTAATTAAGAAACGTGAAATTACATTTATACCCCTCACATGCAAGTCACGTAGGGAGGTTTTAACGGTCAGCTAACGGCTTTTTAGTCCATGTATGGTCCAAGTAGAATTTTAACAACGTTGGGTATGATCCGTGTAATAACTAAATGTAAAGTATGAAACCAACAATATCGAGCAAACGTTAGGTAACATTTTAGTAATTAACACTAATAATAAAGATAATCAAAGTCGTTTGTTTGATCGTGTGTGAGGTTATGAAGAAAACAAATCAAATTCATATATTTTGAACAATTGCTTATGTTGTATTGATGGAATTTAAGTTTCGTATACAACTTTTGGTGACCATAATTGAGTTATTATCCAAAATGGTGTTTTTATAAAAAATAATTATTAAAAAGGTGTGTTTTAAAAACTATTTACCAAAGTGATGTTTTAAAAGAAAAAAAATTACAAAAAATGGTGTATTTATAAGTTTTGTATAATTTGGCTAAAAACTCAACTTTTTAACCACCTTTCTTTTTCTCTCGTTATATTTTAATTGATTCATAGGTCGGCCACAATAGGCTCGTCGACCACCCTTCGAAGGGCTCGTCGACGATGCCCTTACTGTGAGCAGGTCGTTGATTGTGTCCTCTTCGTCCCTCGCCTTCGACCCATCGACAAGCATAGACGAGAAAGGGAGAGAGGAGCGTGGGAGAGAGAGAGAGATACAAACGGCTAAATAAAAAAAATTGTTTTTTTCAAATTTTGAAACCAAACGGCTACCTTGTTTCTTTTTTATCTTTTTTTTTATTTTTCATCTTTATATAAACACTCTTTCACAACCCATTCTTCACACAAAAAAACACACACTATCAAAAACTCTTTCACAAACTTCTCCAACTAAAATCATGTCAAACAACGAAAACAAGCCAAACAATCAAAGCCAAACAAGCCATGCATCAAGCTCCTCAAACCCGCCCCCAATGGGTCCTCCACCATCTTGCCTCTTTAACCCATTTTCAACACCGTATTACAATCAAATTAACTACAATCCAATTATGGGTCATAATTGGAACGACGCTCAACGTATGGCGTTAGCCCAAGCATAAATACAAGCTCAAATGACGTTTAATTTTCACCAACAACAAAGACCAAGAACCCCACAACCGCCATTGATTATCAATGAAAATGTTCCCAAGGCGGATAATGTCGCGTCCGCCGATGATGAAGATGAAGATGAAGTTGTAGAGGTGGGGCGTGGGAAAAGGCGCGCCACAAAACCGAGAGAGAAAAGGAATTGGGAGAATGAGGATACGTTGTTGTTGGCACAGTGTTGGGTGCATTGGTCGCAGGACCCGGTCGTGGGTAATAATTAGACGGATGACATTTTTTGGGCTAAAGTGGTGGAGATGTTCAACAAAGAAACAAAATACCCAAAGCGTACCAAGAGCCAAATACATGGCAAATGGAACAAGATTAAAAAGGGTGTTAAGGAATTTGGCGCGGCGTTGAAGAAGGTTAGCGAGCACGGTCGACAAAGCGGGGCGGATGAGAAACAGGTGGTTGAAGCGGCTGTGAAATTGTACAAGAAACAAACAGGGGAGAAATATTGGCATTACCAGAGTTGCTATGACCTTCTTAAAAACTTGGCCAACTTTTGGAATGAAAATGCCGCGACGAGCAGTCGACCGGCTCCGGCTCCGGCGGTAGATTTGACCGCCGATGATGTTCCAGTAGCGCGACCCCCACCCCCACCCCGACCCCATTTGATGCCTTATTTGGGGAAGACCCCGTTAGGCGACCACGGGGTCGTAACGTTAGCCGTAGGTTGTCTAGTTCGTCCGATGCAACATCGGGCCGATCATCGGGTTCGGAAGCGGCTCATCATATTAGTACTTATGTTCAAATCCAACAAGATGCTTTGCGACGGGCCGAGATTAGAGATGCCATGAAGTTTTTGGCGAAACCGATTCCGACGGGTTTGACGAGAAAGGACTTGGACGCACATATGAGATATCGGCAATACTTGCAAGAGGAATTCGGTAGCAAGTTTTATGCGAAGGCGGCGCCTAGCCAGGAGGCGGAGGACGACGAGGAGGACCAGACGGCCGACGACGAGTAGTTTTATTTTTAATTGTAATGTTTTATTTTTAATTGTATTAGGTGTACTTTTTTTAATTTTAGTTAATGTTTAATTGTAATGTTTTAAATTTAATTGTATTAGGTGTACTTTTTTTAATTTTAGTTTAGTTGTAATGTTTTATTTTAAATAAAATTAAGTTTAATTTATTGTTTGGATAAATATAAAATAAAATAAATAAAAGTTGTGGAAGAGGTGTTATTGTTAGTGAGTGTGGAAGAGGTGGATGAGGAGAGAGAAAAGCTGATGTGGCAGTGTGGAAAAGGTGTGGAAGAGGTGTGGATGAAGGCCCTATTGTAATAGGCCTTAGGTCATCCACATTCACAACCCAACCCAACGATACTATTCATCAAAATAATAATTTCTCTCTCTTATATTTAGACCATCCACATTCACAACCCAACCCAACCATATTATTTATTAAAAAATTATTTTCTCTCTCTTATATTCATTCAACCCAACCAAACCCAACTTTCACACTCACATTAACAACCCAACTAAACTACATATTTAATAAATAAAAGTCTTTTGTAATTAGTATTTCTTTTGTTTAATTCTAATTATAATAATTTTAGTAAATTTTTTTGTTTTAAATAAAACAAATTATATCCATCAAATATTTTTAATAAAGTAATAATTCATTTTATTATCTTAACATGAAAATTATAAATAAACAATTAAATTACACATAAACTAAACTACAAATTGAGAAAAGTAAAAGTAAGATACAACAAAGTATGAAAATGTATATATTGGAAGTAATACGTGTAGCATATGGATAGTACAGTCCCCACATGGCATTTGACCGACCAAACATTGTTGGGTTGACCGACTCCGTCGGTTGGATGGAAATTATTTAATATATTTCTTTTTCACTTTTAGTCCGACCGAACAAAGAAAATATGACCGATGGGGATGGTTTTAACCAACCCAACCAAAACCAAATTTTACACTCCCATTAACAACCAAACCAAACTATTCTTTCAATAAATAACAATGTTTTACAAATAACATTTTATTATAAAATTAATTTTAAAAAATAGAATATTTTATAATATAAAAAAATAAGTTATTTTTCAACAAAAAAAGAATTGAAAAATAAATAGATTAAAAAATATTTCACAATCAGCAACACATATTTTACAAAGTAGATAAAACATTTTACGATCCTAATTTGAAATAAAATAATTATTTGGATCCATTTTTGTTATTATGAAGGAAAAAAAAAACAAGAGTAAGAAAATTTGAAATGTTGTGAAAATAAATGTTAGGATGCGTAGTCAATAAATAGCAAATGAGAAATATATAGTTTATTTATTTTAAAAAATATATAGTTTATCTTTATTGAATGAATCCATTAATAATTACATTATAATAATAAATTTAAACAAAATAAAGCAAATGTAATCTTCTCTTGTAGTATTATTGCTGGTCAATGCATGGTCCACGTTAATATCTAATCACCAAACATTGTTCGGTGTGTCCAACGAGTCGGTTGGCTAGAAATGTATTTAGTATTATTTTATTATTAAATGTCCCGACCGAACGAGACCGAACGAAACAGAGGCGTGCCTAAAGGGGGGCAAATGCCCCCTTCAAAATTTAAATTTTGTTATGTATTTTTAAATTTTTCATGGATTTTAAAAATTTTCCTATAGGTTTTTAACATTTTGCCCCCTTTTAGATTTATATTTCTTGAATTTTTTTAATTTTGCCCCCTCCTAGATTTTTTCCTGAACGAAAGGCTTTTAAGCGATGACAATGGTCTTATAGATTCTAAATGGTATATTATGGATTCTAGTTCTAACCATAGGTGTACTAGAAAAACACTGTGCAACAATAAGTGTATCATATAGAACTCAATAAGAATGCTAAGGCAGGAAATAATGGAGCAAATGAAATCCATTTTTACTGGTTACATAAACCAACAAGTAGTCAACTAAATTTAGTTTGCCGTAATGTCTAATAGAAAATTCTACATCGTTGAAATAAAAACACCATTATTAAGTATTTATTATATATTATGCGTGCTTCATTTTGTAGATGCAATGCATAGCCAGAGCTCTAATCCAATGCTATATATATTTTTATTTTTGAACGGCAAAAACCTATTCTACTAAATTACACCAATTAATATTAAACTACCCCATTGCCAAGGACTGAAGCTTGATCTCTATCCCAAGAGGCAAGAGTTGGCATCCAATGCTATATTTGGGGCTTGGTGATAGAGCCTTTTTTAGTAGGCGACACTCCAAAGAAAAAGAGACGAGAACAAGAGACTTTGGGGCAATTTTCTGATATATTCTCCAATGCAAAAACAAGTATTTAAACATGCATGAGACTTAGGCTCATCACCAACGTCCCTTATTTCTAGGAAAATATGCTCTACTATCCTATCTGCATAACTAACTTCCATGCATAATGACTAGATAAACATGAAATTGAAATAACAAACATATGCAAAATAAAGGGATATGCTTTGGGGAAAATCTTGCAGATAAATCCATTATCCCGAATACTCTTCCAACCAACCGGGCCTTTTAACTTGTCTCTTGGGTCGACCTTCCATGCTAATGTCCATCTTGGCCTGGTCATCTGTTGGGCTGATCTGGTCCATATCACTTGGCATATCACACATGGGCTATGGCACAAAGGCAGTCCCCTGTACAAGCAAATAAACTGTATCATAGAGATAGCTCGAGCCCAAAGAGATAAATCTATCAACCCAGTTTTTAGTTGGTGTCTTTTCAATTTTTTATTTTTTTTCACATCCCAATCAAGTTTTTGGTTGGCTATTATAATATGGTTAGCAGGCATAATATACCATTTTTAATATATGATAATCATTTAAAATCTAGCATGAGAGACAGAAAAGTGGTTTAGAAGTAGATTTTTTAGCCAAATGATACAAAACTTATCAAAAATATCATTTTAGTAAAAAAAATTTTTTTAAAAACACCATTTTGGTAAATATTTTTCAAAATACGCCATTTTGATAATTATTATTCAAAAAAACATCATTTTGGCTAATAAGTAGACCATAATTAAGTTATGATTGTTATTTTATTTTTTATAAAAAATTTTAAGATCTTATTTATATAGTCGCAAATAAGGTCTACTTGTTATATCTCGGGTAAGGCCATATTATTCACTGAATTCATCCTAGAAAAATGGGTAAGCCCATCTAACTAGTAGGCCCGTTATACTACTCGTAAGTCGGAGTAAATCGTAAGTCGTAACTCGTAAGCATATTGCCATAAGGTTGAAATTCATGTCATATTAGCACTTGTTTAAATTCACGTTTTTATAGTACGACAGCGACTTACGGTTTTCGCAATGTTATTAAATAAACCCAAGGGCGGATCTAGTATGATAGAAGGCAGGTCCTAGGACCGACCTTGCATCAAAAATTTTTGTAGAAGACATGTGGTATTTTTTCCAATGAACTACCTTAAATATGAACAAAGACCTACCTTGAAAGTCTATTTGTGAGAGAAAACTTCAATCGGGTTTTTAGATCTTAAAGACAAGAACAATAAAGCATAATTTTTTGGTTTAGTAAATAAGATTTGAGTTTCTTCACTTTTTACTGTTGTTAGAGTAGAGAAGACAAAGTGGGTTATATCTAAAGTATATTTTATTAGAATTTAATAGACTTGGGAGTAGTTACTAAATTTGAGTTTGTAAATTTTTTATTATCGAATAAGTTTAGTATTCTTCATATTTATTGTACTTTTGTTTGTATATATATTGTTTAATAATTTAAAGCGCATGATTTAGGATATCTGAATATATTTTATTGTATATATATATTGGCTATATTCAAATAATATTTGTATATATAATTTTTATAGGAATTATATTTATATCATTTTGTTTAAGTTTTGTAATAATGACCCGATCCGACCTGTCCTGTCCCGACTACTATAACATTTCATTTTGTATTCCTAAACGAGTTTAGTACCTACCTTGTATGAAATCCTGGATTCGCCACTGAATAAACCGATGATCTTGTATGGTTTTCACCATCAAGTCAATCGCCTCCAATATCCTAAAGCAATAATCGTTGAGTTTTATCTGTTGATGAGCAAATCCTATTTGGTGACAAGAATTCAAACAATTTAGCAAACATTTGGATAACAGTGGATAGTACTCAAATCTCGTCATAATTGAGTATGATTTTTATAAAAATAAAAATACATATCAAGTATCAGCGGCTGGAATTCCGTATCATTACAAGTGTCAAATTTTGTTTTCTAATTCTTGAGAGGGTCATGATACAAAATGTATGATAGAACAAGCATAAGTTTTTAATCTTTTATTTTTGTAATAATAAATTTAAGTGACAACTATTTATACATTTTGCGTTAAACACATTTTGATTTTTCTTTCATTTGACCAAACTTACATGCATAATAACTTTGTTTACCACCCTCACCTAATTCCCCGACCCCACACAAAATAATACGATCGAGTACTATTTATCTTCTTTTTTATTTTATTTCATCCTCGTAATTAAAATTCAAATTATATAGCACTCCATGCCATTTTATCAGCATATTGTTTATTAGTTTAATTTAATAATGAATTAATTATCACTTGTGTGTGTGTATATTTGGGGGAGAGACCCTAATGAAGCTGTCCACTAGTTGTTTTCAATCTTCTTAACCATACAACTTTGTTTATGTAATCTAAAACCAATATTTAACCACTATTCAAAATAGTCCTTGCTAAAAATGTCTACTAACCATCCACGTGTCCCATTACTAATTTCCTAAATTGTATAAGGCGTGCAGACTTTCATGTATTAGGCGAACGTAGGTGACCACCCTCTATCTCTAACACCTCAATAAACAGTCCCCCATGCATTCTCATTTTTCACATCAAACATTTTCTCATCAACATTTTCACAAACACTTTCCAACACTAACTCTCTTATCCAACCCAACTTTGTTAAACTAACCATGCCACGCGTTGTCGCGGAAAACGTTGTCGATAATTTAGGTTTTTACGACCAACGAGGACAAGTCGCGTCTTCTCCGTCTCTTGGAGAGCTTCTCAAGTATGTCGGCGATATACGAAAGGAAGCTAACGGAGAAGAAACCCCGGCTCATCGTGTGTTAGAAATGAGCGAAACTAGCAACGAAAATGAACCTAAAGCTTTGCCGTTTGTTTTGAAGTTTGCTAATTTGACATATAGTGTCAAGGTTCGAAAGAAGATAGCTGTCCCGGTTCCGGCTTTATTTGGAAATGGCTCGGAAGGAAACGAACAGCAAACGTATACGCATACTAAGGTTTTGTTGAATGATATCTCTGGTGAAGCAAGAGATGGCGAGTTGGTTGCGGTTTTAGGGGCGAGTGGCTCGGGCAAGTCGACTTTGATCGATGCTTTAGCTAACCGGATTGCTAAAGGAAGCTTAAAAGGGACGGTTACATTAAACGGTGAGCAGCTCGAGTCGCGGTTGCTTAAGGTGATTTCGGCTTACGTTATGCAAGATGATCTTTTATTTCCTATGTTAACTGTTGAAGAAACTTTAATGTTTGCTGCTGAGTTTCGTCTTCCTCGGTCATTCTCTAAGTCGAAAAAGAAGCTTAGAGTTCAAGCTTTGATTGACCAGTTAGGTCTTCGTAACGCGGCTAAGACGGTTATTGGAGATGAAGGACATAGAGGAGTTTCGGGTGGTGAACGTCGTCGTGTGTCTATTGGAATCGACATCATTCATGACCCGATTATTCTTTTTTTGGACGAGCCGACGTCTGGGCTTGACTCGACTAGTGCATATATGGTGGTGAAGGTTTTGCAAAGGATTGCGCAGAGTGGTAGCATCGTGATGATGTCTGTGCATCAGCCGAGCTACCGTCTGCTTGGACTGTTAGACAGGCTTTTGTTTTTGTCCCGTGGACAGCCAGTATTTAATGGCTCTCCACGAGACCTACCTTTGTTTTTCTCTGACTTTGGACATCCGATTCCAGATAAGGAGAACCGTACAGAGTTTGCTCTTGATTTAATCAGAGAACTCGAAGGTTCTCCTGGTGGAACCAGACGTCTAGTCGAGTTCAACAAAGCCTGGCAAAACATGAAAAGATCTCGCAACGAGCAAACCACCGGCAATGAAACCCCAACACACGGGCTAACACTCAAAGAAGCTATTAGTGCAAGTATATCAAGAGGCAAGTTAGTCTCAGGTGCTGGAGCCAACAACGGTACTAACCCGACCTCTATGGTCCCAACATTCGCTAACCCAATGTGGATGGAAATGGCTGTTTTATCAAAAAGATCATTCACAAATTCACGAAGAATGCCAGAGCTATTCGGTATAAGATTAGCCGCGGTTACAGTCACAGGTTTCATCCTTGCTACCGTGTTTTGGAACCTCGATAACTCTCCAAGAGGCGTCCAAGAACGATTAGGCTTCTTCGCCTTTGCAATGTCTACAACATTCTACACTTGTGCAGACGCCTTGCCAGTTTTCCTCCAAGAACGCTACATTTTCATGAGAGAAACCGCTTACAATGCTTATAGACGGTCATCATACGTACTCTCACACTCACTCGTCGCAATTCCATCTCTCATTTTCCTCTCACTGGCATTCGCCGCTATCACATTTTGGGCAGTTGGACTCGCTGGAGGTGTTTCCGGGTTCATATTCTACTTTTTTGTTATCCTTGCATCCTTTTGGGCCGGAAGTTCATTCGTTACATTTCTTTCTGGCATCGTCCCACATGTCATGCTTGGTTACACTATAGTCGTCGCGATCCTTGCTTATTTCCTCTTATTTAGTGGATTTTTCATCACTCGTGATCGAATCCCTGGATACTGGATTTGGTTTCACTACTTATCTCTAGTCAAGTACCCGTATGAAGCTGTTCTACAGAACGAATTCGACGATCCCATCAAATGCTTTATTCGTGGAACACAAATATTCGACAACAGCCCTTTAGCCGTAGTTGACAACAATGTTAAAGCCAAACTATTGCAAAGCATGAGCCGATCGTTGGGGGTGAATATCAGCAGCAGCACGTGCTTAACCACCGGTGTCGATATCTTGAAGCAACAAGGAATCACTGATCTAAGCAAATGGGGCTGCTTGTGGGTGACTGTGGCTTGGGGGTTCTTCTTTAGGATCCTGTTCTATTTCTGTTTGTTGCTTGGAAGCAAAAATAAAAGGAGGTAATATGTAAAAGATAAGACTTGGTGTACTTGTATGTAACTTTTTGACTTTTCTCTTTGACTGCAAATGAGAAAAGGTGTTTTCTTTCAGTTTATTTATTTCTTTTATATGTTAAGCTTGTTTCAATGTATTAAAAAATGTAACAAGGCTCTTATAAAATGATTATACATATCGAGTCTTGTAAATTATTAATATAATATAAAGCTTTATGTAATGTTTTAATAAAGTTTTCTTGACTTGTTGATTGTGTGTCTTGTAAATTTGAGATGGATGGCCAAATACAATCTAGAAAGAAAGATGATGGTTGAAGATTGGTTACCTAATTTATATATATGACCATAAATATGATAATAATAATATTATTGAATAAAGGTCATCCGCTTATAAAGTTGACATTTTTATAAAATATTTGAATAGATCATATTTTTGTTAAGCGGCCAAACTTAAAAGTTCAGATGAGCCATGTGGGAGAAAAAAACGTATCCCGTGTATATTTTTCTTGATCAACTTAGCGCTTCACAAATACAATCACAAGTTACAACATTTGAAAAAAGCCTTTGGTTAATCAACATCTCAAGTTCCATAACTTATTGTTTGTTTTCATTGCTCCTCTGCCACAAATCGTATTTATATAGAACGAATTTCAATTTCAATTGACATATATATGAAGATTTACATGTATAATATACGGATGATTAGACGTAGACCCATGGTTTTCTTGTCAACTAATTCGATAGACCCGTAACTCAAAAGTAGAGAGGTTAATTCCATGAATATTTTATCTATACTGTAATTGTAATTGTACAACTGGGCAACTAGTGTTTTGCTAGTTGCTTTGTTTATTAATATATACTAATTTCTTATTTTTGCCATTAATTTTTTTATTTTTCAGGAAAAAACGAAAACTGTAATTTGCATTATGGCATCAAAATATTGATTTAGATTATCTAACACAACATTTTATGTTTATCTATGTGACTCCGTATGTTTTTCTAAGAAAAGTTGTCAATGATGTCAGAAAAAAGGTACATAAAAAGGTACATAATCGCACCAATAAAGAAGTTCCATGGTAACATGAAACGACTCAACCCGAAAATAAGGGTTTTTTTTTAATCCAGATGAAGAAAAATCAAAACCAAGATGAAGTAAAAATCAGAACCAAGATGAAGTAAAAATCAGAACCAAGATGAGCACTTAAAAGACTTGAAATCTTTCACCAAAAAATTTTATACTTCAAAAATGGATTAAAGACACATCAATAAAAGCTTCCATTCACAAGGAAATATCCAAAAACTTTCATTTGATCAAGTTTACAATTAACAACGAAACGGGTCATTTACCCGCCTTTACCCAACTTGACAAAATACATCATTTACACCAAGACACTATACGAATAATTTCAATTCAAGACTCCATGACTCCAATGTTTGACTTTACAACAATTCGTCAAAAGGACACAATTTATACCAAGAGCCCAAGAGTTCAAAGGAGACCACTACGGGTTCTAACCACATCACCATTTTGCGTAATTAGCCAAAACTTCCAAGATCCACAATCCAACTTCAAACTTCATGCATTACTAATAAATCATTTATTCCCACTTCTGAGACCTATAAAAAGGTAAACAACTAAAAGAATAAGCTTTAAGTTTAGTGAGTACGTTTATATACAAATATACACATATTGAAACAACTCATAAGGATGAGATAACCTATATTACCACAATGACATCTCATCTCTATACACTTTCATGTATATCAACACGTAGTAAATGAAACTATGAAATCAATCATCTAAATAAAAGGTGTCATCCAATAATCAATTCACATTGCCATATCACATATGGTCTTACAACATCTCTACTTATAACCATCATCATATCAAGAATCACAAATCTTATCATTTTACTCAATTACGAGATACACATATCTATACAAACAAGCAATCTCTTAAAACATGTCATTCACCATCAAAACGCATTGCTATACCTCGTATAGTCTTTCAACAACATGTCATATTTCATATGGTCTTACTACAATGTGTCATACCCCGTATGGTCTTCACTGCATCAACTAAATTACACATATAGATTTCATCACCATTATGTAACTGACCCAACATATATATAATCATATAAAAGGTACTCACCTCAATAATGAACAACCAAATCCAATATGACCATAAATACCATTGTAATTGCTTTCAACCTATCAAATCAATTCATAATACATACATAAGACCCTTTAACCATAGACACTACTTTCACTAGCATTCTTTTACCCATTTCAAAACTCTTATTATCTTTAAGTTGGCCCATTTCAAAAACTCATTTTACATAATTCCATTTTTATGATTACCATTATAAGGCTAACCACATTCATACCCAAAATCACCAATAATCAATTTGACCATAAAGGTCACCAACACCACCTTTATCAAATCCTTCATGCAACCCAAAAACAATATACACAATTGTAAGTAAAAATAAGTTGGGGAAAGAATAACAAAAGCATCATCCTACTAAAAATCCCCAAGTTTATCAAAATCCAATAACTCTAGTTGAATTTAATTAAATTAACTCACTTCACAAAAATCCCCAAATTTCAAGTTCTCTCAAGAACCCTAACTTAGTTTAAATCAAAATGACTCATTCTTAAGAAAACCCCCAACTTATTTGATTGCATGAACCCTAATTGAAATAAAGCAAAATTACCCACCATGCAAGAAATCCCCAAATTCAAATGGATTATAAGAACCCTGATTTCTCTTGAAATAAAATAGTCAAGAATCACTTTTACCTTCAATGAAGCGATTAAAATGGAAGTAGAAGAACTAAATTTCCCTTTTCCTTCTTCCTTGAGGTTTCCGAAATTCACACACCCACACACACTAAAATCCCCCAATTTAATTTCTAGCAACATGGAGGTTATTGTTATTATCATTTAGAACCTTTTCTTGAATTTGGATGAAGATGATTAATCATACAATTGGAAGAAGTTGAATTGGAATAAAGAAATGGAGGTTGTTGAGAGAAAGATAGTGGGATTGTATAAAAAGAAAATAAGATGGCTGACATCTCCTAGTATATGCCACGCCCTTACCAATATTTAGGTGGGTAAAATACTCGCTATCCACTAAAGTTCCAACCAATTTAACCCCGTAACTCAATTTTAAATATTAGGAAATTGTTTTAAAGGTAAAACTATAATAAAATCACTTTTTAAAGTTTGGGGTGTTACATAACAAGTATTAATGGTTTCTACAATGAACCTGATCCATACATCATGTAGTGTCAGTCCATATGCTTGAACATGAAGAAAGTGAGTATCTCCATCATATCACACACTCAATATATGTTGGGTGTATGTAAAAGTGAAGGATGTTGGCGGCAAGGAGCTAGCATCGGTATTGACGATTGGTACGCGACATCTCCAACCCTGTGGATCGGCATCATACGACACATGGTATCGACATCCCGATGCCGATTCAAAGTGATGCAGTTTTTCTTAACAATCAAATGACTTAAAAACAATGGATTAATCAAAGACTAATAAGACCTTTTTGGTTTCATAATTTATTCAACAAAACTGTCTCAAAAACATAACCTAGACCCTATTTTATAGTTTGGGAAATATAACAAAGAAACCATAAAATTTAAGAAACTAAATCAAATAAATTAGGAAACTCGGTTAAATAAAAATGATGACAATATTTAGATGCTCGTGCATTACAAAAAGATGTTGGGAACGTGCTTTGTGGACATTTTGTTTTTGTTTTATTGGCTCTTTTGTCTCTTGATGTATGTGACCAAGAACTTAAATTTTGTTTTTTTTTTGTTTCAACTGAAACAAAAAAGTGTTAATGGTTTCAACTTAAAGAAGTTCCATGGTAACAAGTGTTAATGGTTTCAACAAAAAAGTGTTAATGGAACTTAAAGAAGTTCCATGGTAACAAGTGATAATGGTTTCAACTGAAACAACCTAATCGTTATAATCTTGATAATAATTTGTTGGAGTCGATGCCGCATGCCGATGCCCCAATGTCTCACCCTTTACGTACCGATGGATTTACTAGCGTCTTTTTTTCCACTTTTATCGGGGTTCTCCAACGACCCATTTTCACTATGATTAGGTTTTCTCAACGCCATTGTCGAAGATTTTGGTCGTTTTATTGCATGTGTCGACGACCCCTTTTTGTTGAGGTGTTTAATCGTTATCGGTGACCCTTTTTTATTAAATTGCCGATGACCTCTTTTGGTGATCGTTGCTTACTGTTGATATTTTTATTTTTATTTTATTGTTTGATTGTAACATTTTTGGTAGTATTTTGGGATTTCCTTTTCTGCCATTTTTTTCCTTTTTTTCTGGTTTTATATTTATAAATTTTCATTATAATATCTTTCATATTTTTCTATTTTTAGTTTTTAAAATGTTCATTTTTAAATAACTAGCTAATTAGCCCGAGTTCAACCCGGGTATTTTAAACAAGTTTCGTAAATACATGTCTATTATTATAATGAAGCATAAGAAAACCGTAATGTAAAAATGTCTATATTTTTAGTGGCAAGTTATCAATATTGCTATAATGAAAAGAGAAGATTCAACCTTTACTACATCATGAAAAAAATGTTATTATACATTAGGATTGATAGTTTTAAAAACTTTCAAATGAAGGGACTAAAATTAAAATTCAAAAGATGATGTCATAAATTAATTAGATAAAAAATAAATAATTAATAAGAAAAAGTCATGATGCCAAATAAGATTTTCTTAAAAAATATAGATGTTATCACAATTTTACTTTATTTATTTATATATAAGAGATAACTTGCAATTTAAATTTAAGTCATACTAATCAAACACTTCAAACGAGGTTTATATCAACTAATAATTCGACATGAAAATGTCAGAAGCATTTCACGAATTATTGGTTACTTATTATATGTTATTTTAGTAGTATGATTTTGTAATGTTTTTTTTTTTTTTAACAATATTTTTTGCTTTATTTGTTGATATGCTAACATTGATTGTCATCTTCAAAAGGCAGTTTATATAATTCAATTCGTTACGACTGGCCTAATAGTCCTTTCGTTGATGTAAAAACAAACAAGCATATCTACCAAGTATTTATATACAAAAATGATTTTTTTTGTTAAAAGGCAGAAGGATATTATATTAACTATAACAATGATTGCTATCAAGTCACTAGATAGTCCAAAAGAGTACAAATATGAATACATAATGAAATCAACAAATTAAACACCACCTTGTCCGGACCTTGACTGTGAGGGTACTCAAATGGATGGAAAAAACCTGAGTGAAAATTCAGTCCAAAATCCTCAAATCTAGGGGTCACGCCACTGGTTTTCATCCCTAATCATTTTTGATAGTACCTCATTCAGGCCCAGGCCATGTAGCCCAAAAACTACAAAACTAGATAACCATCCATAAAACTCTAACAACTATTATAAAATTACATGAAGATAACCATTTATATGAAATAGCAGCAGTAGGGACCATCATTAGAAGTGAAGTAGTCATGAGAGGAGTGACGAAACCAAAATTTATACTTTGTATGAGCCAAACCGAGACCACGAGTAATAAAAGCTGAAAATTACTATAAAAAACAAAAAAACGTGATAAGTTCTCATATATATTTATTAATCAATACTTATGTAAATAAAAAAGATATGCAGAGATAGTAAATCATAAAAAGGAATTTGATGACCAAGAAACAGTATACCTTGCTTTAGTTTGTCGAGACTTTGGGATGTGCCAAACAAGCTATGGGCCAAAATTTTATGGAAAAATGCATGTAAATCTTAGAATTGTTAAAAGGGTTGGGGTGAGTCTTGGCCCTTCTTAATGAGAATTGATATATTCATAACAAAAAATTGTTATTTACAATAAATACAAGCATTTACTGCATAATATATAACTAACTGAAACAGATAATTGTTGTAGGTGGCAAATTTAGGTTGTGAATATATCACTTCCCCTCCCTAATACACATGTGGCTTGCAAGGGAGTATGTGACAAATTTGTAATAGTAACGTGGGCACTTTATGACCTTAAACTAACAAACATCCATTTTTAAAACCAAACATGTAGTCAAATGGATACATACAACAACAACAACAACAAGGGTACCCAATCCCAGCATAAGCCGGGCTATGGGGGAGGTATGATGTAGACAGACCTTACCCCTACTCAAAGGTAGGGAGGCTGCTTCCAGATCCACCGAAGTGGAAGGGACCTCCGGCCCGAAAGTAAAAAATAGGGTTAGATCCACCGGATTGGAGGTCTAAACCAGATCTCAATCTCAACTCTCGATCTCACGTTCTCATCTCGATCTCAAGAATAAAAGATTTTCAATCTCAGATCTTGAAAATCTTTTATTCTTGAGATCGAGATGAGAACGTGAGATCGAGAGTTGAGATTGAGATCTTTTAGTCAAATGGATACATGATTATCGATATTATGTTAAAGTTAAAAACGATCAATCAATATCGTGGAAACCACATGGATCATCCATGTAAATTACTCAACAAAAACTTCCAAAAAGTAAACAAGGCAACACAAGGGCAATTTAGTACTTTTACTAGCTATCACTCGATATAAATAAACGACTTCGAGGGCCAAAAGTCTTTAACCGTGTTTTACCTAAAAACAAAATCAAGATAAAAAAAAGGGGAAAACCAAAACTAGGGTTTCTATCTAATTTTCGCACTGTTCAGGTATATCTCTCTTTCGATTCAAACTATCTTCTCTGTATAATAAATTCTATGTTTTTATATATGTAGATATATATTCATAATATATATATACTAATTGTGATATTGGGTATGATTAATTCTAGCTCTTATGTGATTTATTTCGATCAAGTTTGTACCTTTTCATCAATAAATATTATTATAATCTTGAATATATGGATTTCACTGAATATCCAGAAAACTGAGTCAATCTTTTTGGAAATTTATTATTTTTGATACAAGTAAGAAACAGACCCATATCACCATATTTATTTATAGATTTTGTAAGTATTTAGTGATAAAAATTGTATCTTTTAAAATTTTTGGCAACACTAGTATTATACTAATAATTAACCCAATTAAGGAGTGGTATATGTAATAGAGTAAAGAAGTCGATTAAAAAACTTTGATTTTGGATAATAATAAAAAAAAAGAAATAAACTTTTGATTTTGGATAATAACAAAAAGAAATAAACTTTGGGTGTTAGAGAATCGTAATACGTTGGTCTGTGTGCAGTCGATCACTCTGCATATAGCTGTCCTTTGGAGTAACTATGCTAAAAGTCTAACTCTAATGCTTGGTGAATAACTGGAATTGGTTTGAACGTAATTTTATGATGGGCTAACGTATTAAAACTAAAACCAAAATGGACTGCTACAATGTTTTTCAAAGTAAATATTGTCTAAGATCAGATTTTTGTACGGTTAACAAAAGACAGGGTGTTGTTAGAAGTCAGCAACTAGCATGTAACTTTACAAGTACGAGCTTATCGTTGTTTACTTTGGTAGCATGTTCATGTTTGTAATATATGTTACAATTTAGTTAATGTTATTAATAATGGTTTACTTTCAAGTATCAAAGTCGTTGCTTGTGGTGGCGGATCCAAACTGTTTTCACGAGGGACAAAATTGATTATTTTAAAAACGGACTATTTATAAAAAATACCCAATTAGCTCTAAAATACTGAGGGCTATGAATATTGAATAGCACACAGTAAAATACTGGACATAAAAATAACCCCCTCTAAAAATAATTTTCAACCGCAGAGCACAACAATTTACTTCTGCTTAACCATAGCCTTAATGGCCATGTTTGGCAAACTCCTATTATTATTCTTTATGTTGGGCTTATAAAAAAAGTTGATCTTTGGGGTAGGTTGAGTGGGCTAGTGCCCACCCCACTTATATGGTGGATCCCCCTGTGCTTGCTTGTCGTGGTTGGGTTCAATTAGTTGACGGAAGTTATTAAAAGTTGGGGCTCCTTATTTTATCCTTTTTCGTTTTTTTTGGATGATAGCCAGTCTTTAAAAGATGTTTTGTGTATGCGTCTGTGTTGATTAGCAGATTTTGGTGTACTTCACTGAGTTGCATACACTATATAGTTATTTTTTTGGGATTGTTATTCTACGTATTCTTGTGAATGAAGGTTCATTGTTATTGTTATTCATAGTTCTTTTTTTTATTCAGGGAATATGCCGCGCTTTGATGATCGCTATGGTAGTACTACACGTCTTTATGTTGGTCACTTGTCATCACGAACCAGATCACGCGACTTGGAGGACATATTTAGCAGATATGGAAGGTAGGTAGCTCTGTAATGATGGTAGAAAGTTTGTATATGTTGCAATTTTTTATGGAGTTGATTACTTGATATATTTGCAAACTTTTGAAGCTATAACTTTTTTAAGCAGTTTTTTGCTCTGTTTTACGCATCTTGCTTTTGTGATCATACCATAACTTATGCCTATAACTGAGGGCCCTGAACACATTTTTCTTAACACGATCATGAGACTTTAGGTGGAAATTTTCACTTTTAGGTAACTTTAGTATCAAGACATATGCCCAGCCACATTAGTGACTTTATTTTCTTGGACTTCGCTTTCGAAAACTGCCTCTGCCAAGTGTCAAGTAAATTTAACTTGATAATATTTATGAAGGTTTATGGGTTTTACCCAACCTGGAGGTAAATGGTGAGATGTTGCCCTTGGTCGAATGAGTCGCTATTCATGCAGCCTTTATAAGAGACCTTGGCGATTCTTTCTAAATTGTTTTTGCGTATTTTTTGATGGAAATGGCAACAAATCCAAAGTGGTGTTTAGTTCGTCTTGAGGGCGATGTTTCTACTCTTTCGGTACTTAATGTCATGATGGCCTTACTGTTTCTGGCGCCGTTTACGCAGAATTCGTGATGTGGATATGAAGCGCGACTTTGCCTTTGTGGTATGTACTTACTGCTTTTATTATTGTACTTTTAAATCGTTGTTGCAGAGTTATTTGTTCTTTTACTATTGATAGGTATGACCTTTGTGTTTCTGCTTCTCTCTTTATTTGTCTTACTGTAGGAATTTAGAGACTCGCGAGACGCTGATGATGCACGTCATAGCTTAAATGGTCGTGATGTGGATGGAAGTCGCATTGTGGTGGAATTTGCCAAAGGGGTATGATCTCATTAACTGCTTGGTACCAAGTTGTTTGTGCTATAAGCCTATAAGGTTTTTTGTCTCTGTGCGCGTGTTACAATGGTCTCATTTTCACGGACTTATAAAGCGTATGCATTTACTGGGTATTTTTCTGCCAGCTATTGACACAATATAAACTCTGTACTTAGTATTGTGTTTTGACTCTGTACTAGGTGCCACGTGGTTTTGGCGGTGGTGGTGGCGGCTACTCAAGCGGGTCTCGTGATTTTCTTGGCAGAGGTCCTCCTCCTGGTGCAGGTCGATGCTTCAATTGTGGACTTGATGGCCACTGGGCTCGAGATTGCAAAGCTGGTGACTGGAAGAACAAATGCTATCGTTGTGGTGAGCGAGGCCATATAGAAAGAAATTGTCAGAACAGCCCAAAGAAAGTGTAAGTTTATTTCCATGTGTCATCGATTCGTAAAGTCTATTTTCATGGTTAATTTTTGTATTTCTTGTTTTATCAAGTGTTGAAAGCAGGCGTGGCCGAAGTTACTCGAGGACCCCATCTCCTCCACCTCGACGTGGGAGAAGCCGGAGTCGCAGCTACAGGTTATTTCTTACATTCCTTCTCAACTTTTTTGTTTTAAATGAGACATTGCTATTATCTTCTGATATCCTGTGCACTCAGAGTAGTACGTGTTGTACCAACCTACTAAAAGGTTATTTTATCTTATTTGTTCCTATATCTGAATGGACTTATGAGGCTTATGCATTTAAATACACTTCAGATGGCTGTCATCCCCTTTGCACTGTAACTCTTTAGCTATTTTTATCTTAACCTGCTTGTCCGGCGATGCATAAAACATAACACAAAATCGACTTATATGTAGGTAAACGGGTCAATATTGCCATCTCTAGGCATGGTTGACATTTGAACTGGAACATCTGCAATAAGACCGAATGGGAGTGGGATTGAAACTTGTCTCTCAACCAGTGGCACCCTCTTTATATTTCATTTGGCAATATGCATGAGTAGATTTTGAATTTAGGATCTTTGGGGTGTCTTGAAAACTTTTGTAGCGTTTTTCCAAAATCTAGGTGGGCCAAACAGTTCTGTTTATTTGGATGCCATGCTATTGGAGTTGTGATTTAATTCTTTTTGTTTCGTCTTTTTATTTCGGGATATGATTTCTAATTTTTTGTTGTTGCTTGTTTCACCATTCCAGCCGATCTAGGTCACCTGTGAGGAGAGAGAGGAGCAGTGAACATGCAGATAGAAAAAAGAGGAGTCCTAGGAGGCACAAGGCTTCACCATCACCATCTAAAGGGAGGAAAAATAGCCCATCACCTGCTGACAGGAGCCCAGAAGTTAAGGATAGCCCAAAGCCTACTTCGAGGAGTAGGAGCCCAGTGGAAGATGAAGTTGGCAGCCCCATTGATAGGAGTCCTGCTGAAGAGAACGGGCGCAGTCGTAGTCCTAGTCCAGCTCCTCGGGACATTGGTAGTCCTGTTGACGATGATGATGAGAACAATGGTTCTCCAAGGGGCAGTGAATCTGAGTGAATGTGTGGGCGTAATCAGTTTCTTGTTTCGTGCTAGACTTTGATTAGTTGGTTAAATGAAATTTATATATTTGTTTAGTGTGAGGAGTTGTTTTATATCTTTCTTGATGTGGATTATATATCGGAGTTTGATGTTAAAGATATTTTGAATAATTTATGAAATGTGAAATCGTCAATGTTGAGACTTGAAATTCCATCCCTTGCATTCATGGGGGTGTTAGTGAATTGATAGGGTGTGGTGGGAGCAATATAGATGAACCAGTCCTTGGTTTGAAATAAATGAGCCGTGACAAGTTGCAGTTAAGTTGACGTTATGCCAAGTTTGAAATTATTTACGTGAGACCAAGTTAAGTTGCAGTTCTTGGTTTGAGATGGTGATTTGCTAAACATGTTGATATAACTAGAATGGTATTACATACAGTTGTCTTCTTGGCAGTAGCTACTAATCTTGGTTTCAATCCAGGATTTGCCAACATAGCTAATAAAGCACGCCAAAAAACATCATGTCACACATGAACAGGACTGGCGCCGCAGCACATTAACTTTCTCAACATTATCTAGCATGTCTGCAAGAACAAAGGACATCAATAATAAAACCTTGTTTACAAAGACACACAAAAAATATCAAATAGTACAATGTGATGTACACTACTTAAACTCCCATTTTAGTTTGAAGAAAAAACTTACCAGCTCTTTCAAATGATTCAAAAACACACTAGCTAGCTTCTCTCTAAAAACATATACTCGTATATCTAAAAGACTAAAAACACATCTTCAATTTGTCACACCACTTTGTCCACAAAAATATGAAGTTTTAAAAATCCATAATTTTAGGTGATGGGCTAAAGTTGTGGATTTTAAATATGAAAACTGGTGTGACAAATTAACTATGAAAGTTCACACTTTTTATTCTGGATAAAATTCTACTTCAATATATTTTTACACACATAAAACGTGACAAAGATAATTGCAATATTATTTGTAGTGATGTTTGATTCGATAGAGTTGATTAATGTCCTCAAGAAAATGCTCAAATTAGATCGGGATAAGGTTATACTATTCTTATAGAGGTAGATAGGTGTTGTTCCTCTCACACATTTTTTAAATGGTCGAAGTATTCAACTTGCAACCTCTATTTTATGCATTAAAATCTATTGTGTATTCAACTTTGACCATGTACTGTAATTATTATGTGTATCCTGCTTTGCCTATATTTCAACTGTGCAGTGTCTAACCAATTTTGCCCTTGTTTAGTCTGTTGTGTGTCATTTTCTAACCTAGACGTCATAGTACACCAAATGTGGGCAAAAAAATCGAGTACAAACCGGATAAAATTTATTACACTCTCATACATTGATCCTAAATTCCTAATATCTAAAAGGGATAACTAGCATCACTTACACTTAATTAAATGTTGTTGCTATATGTTGTTTTCCGCGGTTGCTTATTCTAATGTATGTCAAACGTACATATTTATGTACCTCGTCTAAAAACGTACCTATCTACTGTATAATTAAAATAAAAAGAAACGAAAGAAGTATTTGCACCTATAAAATTGAGAAATATGTTGCTTCATAGCATAAAAACAAATGTCACATAAAGTTGTTGAAAACATTCGAGCTTCGATCCTTGAGAGAAAAAGAAAGAGAAAGAAGGAAAAGAAGAAGAAACCCAATGACCACTTTGCGGGAGTTTTAGATATATACATAAAAAAATATTTAATTTACAGTTTTAGACAAATATATTTTTTTAAATAATAAAAAATAACAATAGAATAGTTATATAGTATTATTGTAATCATAAAATGAATAATTTTGTTTTATTAAGTAATAATAGTAACTAAATTTATGTGTGTATCAAATACTTGAGGTGGATTAATTTTTTCGAGATTCTGGTTTCCAGGCATACGTGTAATTTAGGAGTAGCAGTAGAATAGAATGCCGTTCAAAAAAAAGAAGATGAATTATTAAATATGTAAATTTGAATGTAAAAACTACAGGTGGAATCAAATTAAAGGAATATAATTCTAAAACATTGAATACATTGTATTTCATCTTTTGTAATATTTTATTTTGCCTACAATATTTAATTATTTTTGATCTCATATTTGTTGCTTATCATCACATTAAAATACTTTTCGATTTAACTCGAGATATTGCAACTACTATTGTTTGTACTTGAAATTTGGACGTTATAACTAAAACCAACTTTTGATAAAATGGTTAACGACAATTTCAACGAGGATTGTAATATTATTCTTTATTCAAAACAACGTATCCATTTAATTAACTGAAAATAGAATGAATTCTTAAACTCAAAGTTAATACTAAGTATATTGATTGAAAGACTATTTGAGATTAATGATTGAAATAAAAGATAGAGTTTAGATACAAATAAATGAAAATAGATATTAATTAGTGAATTATAATATTTTTGATTTATATACTCATGAAAAATGTAAGTTAACATATAGCTTTAATATTTTTTATAAGAGAAAAAAAGTTAGAAATTATATGTTGAATTTTTTTTTTTAACTAATCAAATGATGAAAAATTAATAGAACAATTTTAAAATTGATAGTTACACATTAAAAGTAATTATAAATTAAGTATTTAGTGAGACTGAAAATGTAGATTATTAATGAAAAACAATTACTTTTGAAGGTTATAATTTATCCTTACAATTTAATATTATATTTATCCTTACAATTACTTTTGAAGTTAGTAATTGTAACTTTTTAATTTTTACAATTTAATATCATATTTATCCATACAATTACTTTTTTATATAGTTACACATTAAAATAATTATAAATTAAGTATTTAAATTAATGAGACTTTTTTTTCACAATTACTAATATATTTGAATAAAAAGTATTAAAATTTTAATTTTTAATTAAATGAATAATGAGATTACCAATTTTTAATTTTGAAGATTGAAAAGTTGTGATTGGTTAATAAGTTGGGTCTAAGACAACCCCACATTCACTTCCCCTTATTATATTTAAGAAAAAAGTACATATTTAATATATTTTTTTGTTTGAGTTGAGTATATTTGATATTTTTAATTGGAGTTGCGTATATTTGATATTTATATGGTTTAATAAGGATAAATATGATATTAATTTTTTTTAGAAGTAACTTTTTTATCTATCCTATAACTAAAAGAGGAGGTTGAAGGTACACTTGGCACCCTAGCTCTTTTTGGGCCTAAAACTCTCTCCTAAGTCTAATATAGAGCTCTATCATTTTTCTAGATAATTATATTTAAAACTCTATCATAAATCTTTTTCTATCAAAACAAATTTTTTTAAATTTTAAAGATATATAATATCTTAAAACTCTCCCAATAAATTATTATATATGCAACCTAAATTTTTATTAATCATTTCCATTCATATTATTCTTCTCTTTCCTATCTTTAATAAGCAAATCAAGTTCATTAAATTTCCAAAAAAAAACATACGGTTTTTTTTATATCACTTTAATTTTATTTTTGGTATTTTGTTCGTGTTTGTTTATTATCTGATATTGAATTGTTATGTTATTGTTATTTTTCATCTCTTTTAATTTACTTTGTTGTCAATTGTAGTTTGATTATGACTTATTATTCTACTACAAAAGGATCTATTCTTTTAAATTTATTTTGTTCATGTTTTGTTATTTTTCACATGTTTTGGTATTTATTATTTGAGTTAAATGCAAGAACGGTCCCTGTGGTTTGTCGCTTTTTGCAACGGCAGTCCCTCTCTTGATTTTTTAGCACCGGTGGTCCCTGAAGACATGTTTCAGTTGCAACGACAGTCCCTCTTTAACGAATTCGTTAATTAGTGTCGTTAAGTTTGTCACGTGAGTAGCATGTGAGGGGTATTAATGTCCTTTTACATACACAAACATATGGTGTTCAAAAGTATTCGTATCCGACCCTGTAATATGAAAATCCGATCTGATTTTATCTGAAAAGTCGGATATTCGAACTTCGGATATCCTAAATTTCGGATCCGGATAATGATTTTTGAAAATCTCGGGCATTCGAATATATCCAATAATATTTGAAAAGTTTGGATATTGAAATTCACTATGCGAAAGTTCGAATATCCAAAAATCGGATAGTTGAAACTTGAATATCCCCCCAAATTTTCGGATATTCAAAATTTCGGAAATATCCGAACATATTCAAAATTTTGGATATTCGAAGTTTTCAGATATCCGAAGTATCTGGATTTTAAATAGAAAAAAAAATATCCTAAATATTTTCGTATTTAGACTAAGTTTCAGATATTTTTGTAAAATTTAGAATATTTTCAAATATTGAAAATAGTCTTTTTCGATATTTTCGGATATTTTCAGATTTAAGAAAAAAAAGATATTGAAATTCTTAAACTTTTTCAAAAGTCGCTATCCGAATTTAAGTCTGAAATATAGGATATCCGACTTTTCGAAGAAAACCGGATCAAATTTTCGAATAACAGGTTCGGATATAGATAGTTTTGAACATCCCTAGATTTGTGTAGGTTGAAAGACATTAAAACCTCTCACGTGCTACTCACATGGGAAACTTAACGACATTAACTAACGGATCCGTTAGAGAGGACTGTTGTTGCAACTGAAACATGTCTTCAGGGACCATCGTTGATAAAAACTCAAGAGAGGAACTGCCTTTGCAAAAACTGACAAACCACGGGGACCATTTTTGCATTTAACTCTTATTATTTTGATATTTACTTTGATATATATATTTTGAGGATATCGAAATAGGGTTTGTTAAAACCATTGAGAAGTCCATCAAACCAACAATCGAATGACTTGAAACCTGCGCATTGTAATGCAAGTTATTGCTTCCTTCCCCTTGCTCTTTTTTCATCCATCTTCTTAGCATCTTTTTAGTTTATCACGATATCTACTTTTTTTTTTCTTTGAACGGATATAAATTTTTTTGTTGAGTAATAATAAGAATAATATGTATTTATAATCTCGTCCCAAACCATTTAGCCCAAACCGATTTAAACCAAACAATTATCTCGGATCCATTCCTTCTACCTCTCCAGTCTCCGTCTCTACAACAATCGTCAGTAAATCGTAATAAAAAATCCCTTCAGTATTTCTTTCTTTCTTTGAATTCGTTTTTCAACCAGGACTAAATCGTTCGTCTTCAATCGGATAATTATAATTTCATCTAATCAAAAGGTAAGTTATTATTATTACGAATTTCTATTTATTATTAGGGGTTTCTTATTTTCTAGGGTTCATGACTTAAAATAAGCAAGACTGTATGCGTTTTTTTTTTTGTTCCGTTCGTAAAGATTGCTGCTTTTTCAAAATTAACTGTTTTGTTAGCTACTATATGTTAATTGTGTTTAGGATTCTTAGTATTTGTTTGATATATATATATATATAATCACACATATGTGTGTGTGTATTGAACTTAAATTATGCTATGAAGTGAGTGAGTTTATGTATTGTTTTATTTAGATAATAATGGAGCGGCAAAGGGAGAGAAGCGGAGATGGGAGCGATGAGGAAGATAGATATAAAAGGAGAAGAGATGGTGATAGATATAGGAGTGAACGTGATAGTCGAGATAGGAGGATAAGTAACAAGAGTAATGAAGACGGTGGGAGGGGTATAGATAGGAGTTTGGATCGAAGGGTTGACGAAGAAATGGCGAAAATTAAGAGAGATCGGAATAGGAGTGATGATGAAGGTGGTTATGATAGGAGAAGGGATCGGGATGGGGAGAGGAGGAGGGGTGATAGTTATACGAGTGATAGGAGTAGAAAGATGAATAGGGATGATAGTAGGAGGAGAGGTGGGAGGAGTGACGATGAAGACGTTGATGAGAAACGGGGAAGTAAAGATAACGTAAAAGGGAGTGACGATGAAAATGATGGTGACGTGAGAAGAGGTAGGCGTAGGGAGTTAAGGGGTGATGATGAGAATGGTACTGATAGGAAGAGAAGAAGTAGGAGTGATGAAAGTGAGGATAGTGATAGGAGTAATAGGAAAAGGAGCGAAGACGGTGATGAAGAGGGTGAAATTAGGAAGACGGTGGATAAACGTGAGGAGAACGATGGTGATACCAGGAAGACAGTGAGGAAAGGGATGCGTGAAGACTGGAGTGATGAGGAAGATGGTGAAATCAGGAAGAGAGGGAGAAAAGGGAAGCGTGAAGACAGGAGTGATGAGGAAGACGGCAAAGTTAGGAAGAGAGGGAGAAAGGGCATGGATAGAAGAAGTGATGATGAAGATGATCGTAAAGACAGGAGGAGAAGGGATAGGAAGAAGGATATGAGTGATGATGAAGACGATAAGTTTAAGAGGAGAAGGGATAGGAAGAAGGATATGAGTGACGACGAAGATGATAAGTTTAAGAGAAGGGATAGGAACAGGAATGGAAGGAATGATGATGAAGATGATAGTAGGAGAAGAGATGGTAAGAAGGACAGGAGAAGCAATGGTGACCATAAAAGTAAAAGAAGTGATGACCCAAAGAATGATCAAAATGGGGATAAGGAGAATGTGGATGAAGGTCCAAGGTTCCAAAAGTTGGCTGAAATGCAAGAAGGCATGACCAATTTAGGGAAAAGTGGAGGGGTGTATATTCCACCATTTAAGCTGGCTCGGATGATGAGTGAAGTACAAGATAAAAGCAGCACGGAATATCAACGGATGACATGGGATGCCTTAAAGAAGAGCATAAATGGGTTAGTCAACAAGGTCAATGCCACAAACATCAAGAATATCATTCCAGAGTTGTTTGCTGAAAACTTGATCAGGGGAAGAGGACTGTTTTGTCGATCTTGCATGAAGTCGCAGATGGCTTCTCCTGGTTTTACAGACGTCTTTGCCGCGTTGGTTGCTGTTGTAAATACTAAGTTCCCAGAAGTGGGAGACCTTCTGCTGCGAAGGATTATTTTGCAGCTTCAAAGGGCATATAGGCGAAATGACAAGGTGCATATCATTTCTTCTCTATTTTTATTATCTGATGTTTTCTTTGATACTGGATATTATGTGGTTGTTTTGTCTCTGATGCTATCGGTATCATGTGTTTTCACAGCATCAATTGCTGGCTGCCGTCAAGTTTATAGCACATTTGGTGAATCAGCAGGTAGCTCATGAGATTATTGCTCTTGAACTACTCACCACTTTATTAGAAAATCCAACTGATGATAGTGTGGAGGTGGCTGTTGGATTTGTTACCGAGTGTGGGTCGATACTGCAGGATTTAACCCCGAAAGGTTTGCATGGTGAGTTGTTTTGAACTTTTTGTACCCTTTGTCTCAAGAGTTTAAGCTTGTTTTTGCATTTTGATTATATAATTGTTTTAGCTTGTATATCAGTTTTAGCTTGTATATCACATGTCTGGATTGCTTGTTTTAGTTATGTTTATGGCGGCTGCTTCATTTATATAGTAACCTGTATTAGCTAGCAGTGGCGGAGCCACATGGAGACTTGAATGGGTTAAGGGCTACCCTGAAAATCTTCATACTAGTTTTCTACTGTGTAAATGTATACATGCAGCCCATTGAAAAAGACTATGGTCCACCTTGATTAATAATAGTCCTAAAAGGGTCAAAGGTATCAACAATTGCAATGAGCAAAAGATATTTTTCATTAAGGAAAATTTGATCTAAATAATAATTAACTATCTCAAGAACTAATTATAGTAATTCACTACTGTGACTCCTAAATGTAAACCGAGTTAGGTTTTATGAAAAAACATTCTTATAACCATATTCAGTTTGCTTTGTTACATTACAATTTTTTGATTCATAAATTGTTCTGATATACATTTAAGCCTTACACAAATGGATTCAAAATTTTAATTGCCACTGCTCTTTTCAATTTTTGTAATCAGGAATCTTATTGGTTTATGCAAATTAAGTTTACTAGTTTTTATTGGTTTAATATGTAGTTTCGATAGCTGAATCAACTTGCAATGCAAATATTCACAATTTACAATTAGATAGAGCTATCAAAGTTTATTTTATTAAGCTTGTTAGTTGTTGATCTTTGAAGAATTCGATATTTTTATATTGAGAAACATGTTAATGAGTTATTATAGTTTATGCCAAGAGATCATCATGTGCAATTTGAGCTTTCCAAATTATTAATATAGTGTAGGTTTATAATTTCACTTTTCAAGCTTTAGTCAGTTTTTGATGCGTTATAAAATCTTTTGGCCCACTCGAGATGAAAATTCTGGGCTCCTGGCCATGCCACTGTTTGCTAGAAGCTCTATCAACATATCAACTGAAAGCTTGCCTTCATGTATGACTAGCTCGTTTCTATTGTCATACGAGTTAGTGATTATATGCCTACAAGAATGTAAAATTCTAATATCTTTGTAGATACAAGGGTTTTAGTTTATTAGATACAGGCCCGTTTACAACGGCGCTTCGGACTAAGACTGTTACTCCTTGGTTCTATGTACCATCTTCACACATGGAGCACAAGATAGATTTCTCCACTTGCCTTTGGCAAGGTTTGAACCTGTGACCTTGGAGTCTTCATCTTGTGGGCCCATGTGGTCACATGGTGGCGGTACCAGTTGATCTATGATCAATTGGTCTGAGACTGCTAATTCTAAGCAAAATGCTAAATGGTCAAATTGCTTAAGGTTTTGTCAATGGTTTTTTTTATCATCCCCCAAGAGTGCCCTGTCTTTCCATGCATTGTATGATGCCAGAAATCATAATTATATTATAATCAGAAAATAAAATTGTAGCAACATCCGTGCATATAAGTAGAATTGTTAGTCTACGTAAGTGCCATTTAAATGTTATAGTATTCTTGAAATTGTGTTGTCTAGTTCAGTGCTAAAAGAGTAGAACGTGTCTACATCTAGGACTGCCCAAGTGCCCAGTTTTTTGTATATCCTTCCTGCAGGATTGTCCCCAAATATTTTGTTAAGAAGCATATAAACTTGCATGATTACATAATAAGTAGTTAGTGCATTTAAAAAACATAATAAGTAGTTAGGAGTAGAAAGCAGTTATTACATGTGCAGTCCCTATAACAACATTATTTGAGATCTAGATACAATTAACATCTGTGCTATAAGTGCGAAGATTTTATAGCAAGATATCAACCACAAAGTTTTATAAAACATAAAGTTTTGTGAGATAAAGTAGTAAACCCAGCACATATTGTTGCTTTTTAAAAATCATGCGCCCAGATTTGTTTGTTATATTCATTGATCTCTCAATTTAGAGCATTCTCATTAGACCATGGTTGTGTTTTAAGGCTGTGTTCTAAATTTTTATGCCGTTTGTATGTAATTTTAGAGAACTCTTCTATTGTTAGTTATCCTATATTTCACCTCTATAGGTACCAAATTATCATTATATTTGTTGCATACTTTGTATTTACATGCTTACAATCATACAATAAATTTTACACCAAATTCTTATCCAGGTATATTTGAGCGTTTTCGTGGAATTCTTCATGAGGGAGAGATAGACAAAAGGGTGCAGTTTTTGATTGAAGGCCTCTTTGCATTAAGAAAGGCCAAGTTTCAGGTTAGAATCATTTTGTCTAGAAATGGTATAATGTTACGTTTTCTTAACAGTATTTGTTTTATCTTCTACCGCCGCTAACTGGCCACATTTATCTATACAGGGTCATCCAGCTGTTCGCCCAGAGTTAGATCTTGTTGAGGTGGAGGATCAATTTACCCGTGAAGTATCTCTTCTTGATGAGATTGATCCAGAGACCGGTCTAGGTATGCAAAATGGATCATGTTTTAAACTTTTTTCAAGGTATTAGTGTGTATAATAATTCTTATTCTGAAAAATCAGATATTTTCAAGTTTGATCCTGATTTCATCGAGAATGAAAAGCGCTATGAAGCTGCGAAGAAAAGCCTCCTTGGTGATGAATCTTCTGAAGATGAAGACGAAGGTGGAGAGGATTCTGATGATGAGGAAGGCGAATCTTCAGAAGAGGAGGATGAAGAGCAAATGAGGATACGAGATGAAACGGAAACAAATCTTGTAAATCTCCGTAGAACGATTTACTTGACAATTATGTCTAGTGTAGATTTTGAAGAAGCTGGTCATAAGCTTCTAAAAATTAAACTGGAGCCTGGACAAGAGGTATAAGTAAATATTTTGGATTTGTATTCTTCATGTTTCCTTCTACAAAATCAGACAATTTACAACAGGTATTTGCCATATGCAGATGGAACTTTGCGTTATGTTGCTGGAGTGCTGCAGTCAGGAGCGAACTTACCTTCGTTACTATGGTCTTTTAGGGCAGCGGTTTTGCATGATCAACAAAATCCACCAAGAAAACTTTGAGAAATGTTTTGTTCAGCAGTACTCCATGATCCATCGGCTCGAGACAAACAAGCTGCGCAATGTTGCCAAGTTTTTTGCTCATCTACTTGGGACCGATGCTTTGCCTTGGCATGTACTTGCTTACATCCGGCTAACTGAGGAGGACACCACTTCCTCTTCCCGAATTTTCATCAAGATTCTTTTTCAGGTATTTGAGCATGTCTTCCTAATTCTTCTTCTTTTGCTTGGTGCATAGCTAAATGACTAAATCTGTTAGCTGTTTCACAAGTTATGTATCTATAATTTATAGATTATTACTATGGTTCAACTATTAATTACTAATTAGTAAGCTCTACCTTACCTTCAACAAAATTAGGACCCGCATACTCCGTCTGAGACTCTGAGTAGACAGTAACATGATAATCTCTCCCGGATGTGATTTTAGCAAACCACGTTGATTACTTGTGCTACTGGCTAATCCTCTTTAATTGGATTCTTTTTTTTCTTTTCTGTGTTACCAGTAGTAGTGGCAATATAGGCTCGTTCACCAGTGGTGTGTAACGGGTAGTGTTTTAGTTAAATCTTTTAGCTTAACCCATTGATCCATTAAAGATTATACATTACCCGGATTACTCATTTGTCTTTAAATGGGTTGATGTTGCCACCATCGCATATTAGAGTTGCTAATATTAGGGGTATTACAATACCCTTTTTATATGGACAAAGTTATAATTTGATTGCAAGGAGGGGTCACTAGATTAGATGTTTTCACTTTTCACCTGTATGCATGTTTTTTGAATGTGGGGGATAGCCATCTGATATTCACCTGCAAGAATTTATGGATTCCTGTTTAATTGCTGAACTTTACCCTTTTTGTTACTAGCTCTGCTAAAGTTAATTTTGAATGTTGTATGCGACAGGAGTTATCTGAACATCTTGGCATCCGTCTGTTGAACGAGCGTCTCAGTGACCCAACAATGCAAGCAGATTTTGAATCTGTTTTCCCAAGAGACAACCCTAAGAACACACGGTTTTCAATCAATTTTTTTACATCTATTGGGCTTGGTGGGATCACAGAGAATTTGAGAGAGTATTTGAAGAACATGCCTCGTCTTATCATGCAACAAAAACCTGCGTCCGAGTCAGATAATTCTGGTTCTTCTAGTTCAGGATCTGAATCATCAAGCTCTGGTGAAAGTGAGAGCGAGAGTGATCACAAGAAGAGCAGTAAGCATCGAAGGAGGCGTTAGTCTTGAAAACCTTCACGTGAAGATGTTCCTCGTTAGGAGTTGATTTTGAGGCTGGTGCTTGTTCTATTAAATTATATCTTTATGATTTCAATCAAGTGTAACCTGTATAACGTTTTTGTGATTTTGTTAAATATGGTTCTTACTTCTTATGAGAGATTACAGATGCTGTTGTACACATTAATTTCGAATGTTTTTCAATTTTTGATAGATATGGTTTAAGTAGTTATGAGATCAATGCTAAAGTGTTTTTCCAGTCTAAAAGTAAATTGTTGGCGTTCGGTCAAAATAATTGGTAGTCTAAAATTTGTGTGTTGAAATGTAATCTGATATTAAAAATCAATCATTACACATAAATTTTCGATGTCAAATTTCTACAAATCATGCATGTTTACACTAAATTCTAGGGTGTTCATTTTTGGTTCCACGGGTTATTTAGATTTGGCAGGGAAAAAAACTAAAGTTACACTAAAAAGTTAGTTAAATAAATATTTAACACAATTTATTTTACTCATTTGAATTAAGAAAGTCACTTAAAAATATAAGTCTACTATTATAGGACTTGATGACTCTTAATTAACTCATGACATCTTAATTACAAAATACTATATTTTTCACAAACTTTTACAAATCATTTCCGTCACGTTAATCATTACCAAATTTTATAGATTAAATACTATTCAAACATACAAAGACAATATTTCGACATAAGCGTTTACAACCAAAGAATTTTAAGTATTATTCGAAGAACCATTTTCACTCGATAAAATGAGTGGTTTGTATTTTGAGCAAGAGATTTGTATACTTGAATATCAACTACTGATGCGGTTTTCCCTCTTTGATATTCAAGAACAAGCCATTTTTTTTTACTTAGATGTAATGGCTAATGCCCTAATTGAGTTTTTTTTTTTTTTGTTGCACGTGGTAGGTTTCAACCATTACTTTGGTTAAACCTAAATTATTTGCCTGATTCGAATTTGTGGCCTTTTAATAGGAAACAAGACTCCCTAATTCCCTAGTCTACTTTAATATCTCTAATCTTAATGTTAATAACTTGAATCACCTATAGAAAGAGTTACAGAAATAATTAAAGGGTAATCAGAGGCTTAGAGAATACAAATACTTATATAATCATGCATCTTCATAGATTCACATGAAACTTACAAGTGTCATATTTAGACTACAAGGAAAAGATCGATCGTAACCAAACCCTTGAAGCGTTTATCAAATCTAGCATAACCTCTTGTTCATCAAGAAACCTTATTGAAGATAATAGCATTATCTGCGTGTGGAAACGTTCATTGTGATATCTCATCCAGATTTCATCATAAAAATAGATGTGAGTCGGTATTGTTTGGGCTCTTTGGCCTGAAAGCGTTGTATGATGTCACTACCACTAATGTGTCTTCACACTTTAGTGGTAGTGATATGATCCCAATTGGGTTGACATTATAAAAAAAGTTCCTAATGTAGTAATGTAGATAAAAGTATTGTATAGATTACATATTAATACTCTAGAAGCCTTGTAGGATCCGAATACAACCAAGGTTTAGTAGTCGTAATCAAACATGTATGACTTGGCTAGTTAGATATGATTGATCGTCTAATGGCTTTTGAAGGAGTTGTAATTAGAACATATGAACACCAATTCATTACCGGTCTTCACACGCCAAATGAACGAATTGAAGTAGCTAAAACAAAGAATGATCGTGTGATCAAAGAATTTAGTTGTTGTCGTAGTTCTTGGATATAATTGAAGAAGTCAATGGCATTACTCTTAGGTTTATCATCCAACCCATTAACATGTTATGATAATTATGAAAGTACATATATAATATTGATAGGCGCAGGTAACCCTGTCCCGAATACAACGTACAGCGCAATGCTGATATCGATTCAACAAGGTTATATCTGAATGTTGTGCACTCTTGAATCTCGATAATAAAAGTAAATTAAGGATGAGTAGAAAATTTTGGAAACGATAAGTTAGTAAACATCAATATTCAATACACAAACCCATCATAATTTCAACTACTATATGTAAACTATGCTAAATCGTGAATAAGGTAAATATGTGTGTGAGAGAAAATGAGAGAAAGTAAGGAAATGGGAAAATATATTATATAGGCTTACATTACAAAGGATGTGTGGAGGGGTTTATATAGGCAACTATATTTCACTAAACCCCCTCCCTAATTACATTGAAGTCCTTATCTAATTACTACAAAATCCTTCCATACTTAATACATTTAATCAAAAGGACTATTCTATTACATTTCTACAAAACACACACTAACAGTTAATTAATGCTAACAATCTCCCCCTTTAGTGCGGTTTTGTGAAGGATCACCGTCTTGTTCTTTTTCTCTTTTTCTGCCTTCGGTTTCTTTTCTTCGTTGAAGATTCAGGCTTGTCTTGTTGAACTGATTGTGATTTGAAAGCTCGCTTCTTGTATTCGTTGTATTTCTCCTTCCAGTACTTCTTGGGAATGAAATGGAATTTCGGATCAGATGGTCGATTGGGTGGTTCAATGATGTTATCGGCAAAGTTGACAGGAGGAATGTTGTGAGGCCCAAGTTCATTGTATGGTGAATATCTTACCCAAGTACCTTCAGGAATGTGAATCACACCAGGACGTTCTTTTGGCAAACGGGCTTTCAAAATCTGTCTGGTCCTTTCTCTGTGAATAATCTTTGCTCTGATCTTCTTGATAACCTTCAACAATCTTTTCTTTTCTTTATCAGACTCTTCGAACTCATGGAGACTTTCAAATACATTCAGGCATTGCATTAACGTACCATCTGAATATTTGGAGAGTTCGTCGAGTCTGATGAATATCTTATGCCCCTGATCACTAACAAACACAAATCCTTGAGGATTATCAAACAACGCTCCAGTGTTGAAGTTATCAAGATCTACTCCTCTAATGTTCTGATTTGGCACGGTGAGATTGATTTTCTTTCTTTTCTTCTCGATGCCCAGCTGGAAGTCCTTTTGAGTTTGACTCAGAATAAGACTATACATGTATCTCTTTATAGCATAATAGGCCTCTTGATTCTCTGGATCTGGTTGTATGAGTTTGCTGGCAAAGTGATGAAGAAGGAATATGAGATCATCAGCAGAAAGAAGGTTGAATCGTGCTTCATTGATGATGTACTTTCGATTATCTTCCCTTCTAACTACAAACCACATCAACCCCGGTCTACGTGCAAAGCCCACGTCTCGCCATTCTTTGAAATGAATGCTAATGACTTCAATTATCTTTAACTTAAACTGATCTTTCCAAGCTTTAAGAATCTTTTGACTCCGAGCATCCCTTAGATCTTTCAAATACTTTGCTCTTTGATGCGTAAGATCATATGCACGTCTCGCCCTTATTTCATCGATATCAATCTTCACCAGATCTTGTTGCTTCGAGAAGATCTCATAAGCTTTTTCTTCAAGGAATTTGGTGGATTTGAAGAGGTGCGATGGTAGTTTGAGATAATCAATCTTCTTTACAACATTCTTTCTGAAACCACCATCATTGATTTGATCTCTAGGAAGTCTGGTGATTTGTTGGAGGTGAGGGTATTCGAGGTGATGGATTAGGTTATCGAAGTTTAACCGGTTAAGAGCGGGAATGGGTTGCGGAACTCTTGGAAAGGTATCAAAACCAGGATAATCATCATCATCATCAGTTGATCCATTATCATCTCTTGGATCATTCTCAGGGAAATCCAAGTTGTCAAAATCTTCTCCAATGATCGATGGATCACGAGGTAAGCCTTGTGACTGAGCATCGTCTCGCATATCTGAGCCTAGAATAACATCTGTAGCAGCACTGGCTCGAATCACAGACTCATCAAAATGAACTTCTTCAGTATGCTCAACATTATCAACATCATGCTCTACAGCTTCAGCATCTTGTGGAGGATCTCTCGATTGAGCATCATCTCTTACATCTGTGTCACCAATAACTTCTATAGCAGTAGTTGCTCTAACATTTGCCTCATTCTCATCCATGTTCTCCCCCTCGTGTTGATCCTGATCATCAGGATCATCACGCCTTCGTTGAACCACTGCAGCTTGACGACAAGTAGCTTCTAATTCAGCAATTCTTTTCTGAGCTGCTTCTAGTTGAGCATCGGCCAGGAATTTGTCTTGTGCTGCTTGCTGTTGTAAGAGATTAATTTGATGTTGATGAGTAAAGCGGGCTTGAAGAGATGCTAGAATTGCTTTGTCATACGAATCGGTTTGGCCTTTAAGAGAAATGAGAGTAGCAATTCATCATACAATAGATCAAGGCGAGCACGATTGGTAGGTGACATAGGAACTGGAGCTTTGTTAGAATTATTTTCAGACGAGGAGGAAGAAGATGAAGATGAATGAGAAGGCGACGGTGATTTATGAGGGATGATTGGTGGCGGTTGAGTTTGAGTTTTTCTGGTGCGAAGGAGTCCTGCAGCATCAAGAGCCATGACGGTTTCACGCTCTTCTTGGTTATATTTAAGTACAATGTGTTCAGTATTAGCAGGAGGACTTTCACTGGATGAAGAGTTAGGAGTAGATGGTTAAACAGGAGCTTTGCCTTTGTCGGTTTGAGTACGGAGCTCTGCGGTTGGTGGAGGTTGAATAGAAGAAGAAGGTAAGACCGACGTGGATGTCATTATCGCAACTGTAGGCTCCGTTTGGTTTACAGTGCGGCCTGAAGGTTGAGGACCAACAGGGCTTCCTAATGATTGATGAAGCGTGGCTTCTACATTAGTTGTTGCGTAACGAATTGGCTTTGCACGAATGCACAGCACAATGTTACGGTTGGTTGGACTTCCGGGATCTTCTAGATTGCCCGTTGAACTGGGAGATGGGCTAGGAGGAAGCCAGGCTAACCTAACTTCCTCAAAGCTTCTCTCCTCAGCGCCTGTATTCAGTGCTTGCTCGATGATGGCACAGACAGGTCTTCCATTCGGTCCTGGAAATGGTTCACGAACCATTTCTCTGAATGTTCTGGCAACGTCCAAGGGACGTGCCTGCACCGTATCAAGTGGCCTAAGGGGCGATCTAGACTCAATAGTGTGATGAAATGAAAGTGGGAGAGAGGCAAGAGTCTCCGCGGCTTCAATATCGGCTTCCTCCGAATGAGGAATCGATAGTGTACGTGGTTGGTGCCCGTGCAAAAATGAAACTGAATCCTGTAGAGAGGATCCAGAGTGGTGAGGAGGTGATACTTGCGAGGTTGGGGAGCCCACGTCTTCTATCCTAGGAGTTGCATCCCGGAGAGTATTGGTTTCATCTGTCGGAGGGCGATCGTTTTTCTTTTTGCCCTATACCTAGCCCGGACCGCTCATCCTCTCCATTTTGTTTTTCAACCCCTCCCTCAAGACCACCTTGTATCTCCGGAATGTCAAAAATATCATCATGATGCTCTTGTTGAACATCTTCTGGAGCTTCCTCTGGAATTGGTTTTAGAGGAGCCTTCACACGAATTCGCTTTATTTTTCTTTTAGGTTGCTTTTCAATGTTCGGTGAAGATGAAGAAGATGGAGAAATAAGATTGTCGGAAGAAGTGGAAGATGAAGTGAGAGGTGAAGGAACTGTGAAAGATTGTTCAGGCGGAGGTGACGGTTCATCACGGAGAAGTGTTTTGGATTTCGATTTTGACTTTGATTTTGATTTTGATTTGTGATGAGATTTGTGTTTCTTTCGAGGTGGAGCGGAAGACGAAGAAGGTTGATTTGAAGTAGAAGGTGCAGACGAGCTTGGTGCCTCTTCTCCAGCTAACCCCTCTTTTCTTTTCCTAGACCTATGACCCTCACTAGGCGGCCTATGCGGGGGAGCGGTAGGCGGCTGTCGGCGTTGAGCTACCATACCCCCGTCTAAAAACACTCTGTAATTCATGAGGTCACTATCCCCATGGGGCACCAAGCGAAGGAGAGAATCAGGAATTGGTCGAAAGGGAATGTTTTCCAGTCCAGAGTTCCCATAAACAGTTGCATAGCGAGGAATTTGAATTCTGTGGGAGCCGGGGAATCGCTGAATGTTGTCATGGGTGTTAAGAGTACCCTGAAGTATGATAGTCAGGAAGCGGATGAAGGGAATGTACTTCTTTGTGACGTTAAACTTTCCTCTGACATTTAATCGAAGATGATCCCATGCAATTGCTGCAAAGTCTATATGTACATCATAAGCGATTGCATATAAGTAAGTCAGAGTGTGAGAAGTTATGCCATCTTGGCCTTTCCTTGAAGGAGACAAACAGTAATTGATGATTGAGCACAAGGTGAACCACAGTCTGTGAAGATTCTTCTTTTTGAAGTCTTGTAAGGTATTAAGAGGACCATGATAACCAAGATCGCGTACTCATTGAAGCATTTCTCTAATTGGTGGTGGTTCTACAAATGCGGTGGCACCCTCGCGAGAAGTAGCTGTAGGAAAACCTGTTAGGACCAGTTTCAGTGAAACTGGCCAGTCTCCAGTTGCACATGGAGACCAAGAAGATTTGTCCAGAAATATATTGAAGTCCAGTTGCATCGTACAGTCAACGCAACTGAAGACTTCCTCCAGTTGAGAACTGACCAGTTGAAGAAATCATTCTAGTTGAAGTCGAAGACAACAAGTGGAAGATAGAGAATGACAATGGCAGCGAAGCCCAGTTAACATTCTAGTCAGTTACAAACTGGATACCGTCAGTGGAAAGCTCTTACAAAGCTTTACACTGATTACGAGTAATTGACTTTTATGCTTTATGTGCTATTACCCGGATAATAAGATTTATCTTATTATTTTAGTACAAAAAGGGACATAAAGCTGGTTGAGTAAAGTTGCTTTATACTGCAACTTTACACATCATTTTAAGGAATTAAATGCTATTCCTTAAATGTTCTCAACCATATTTGTACGGCCAAAGTTAACATCCCAATGTTAACTTTGCCTATAAATACAAGTCATTGCACAACAAGAATAAGGGAGAACACTTCACATTTTGCATACCTGCAATATTCTTGGTGAACTTGTGCAATAATCTCTCAATCGTAAAAGGAACATTTCACAACTTTAAGTGTTTCGATTGTTCAGAGAAATTCCAAGTGTAGATCAATTGTAGTTCATAGGTTGTTAGGATATTTACATACTTGTATTATCTTGGTTCCACAACAACCTTGTAATTTATTTAAAGTTAATAAATAAATTACACTTGAAAATTACATATTGTCTCACCAATTTACTTTACAAGTATTTTATATTATTGCATTGTTCTTTACTTATTGTCACTTAAATAAGTAATCTATCTAGAACTTGGTATATACTCTCTGTAACTGGTCGTCTCCAGTTCAGCGTTTATATTGCAAAGTAACTCCACCATCGACATAGAGGTGTCTTCAGGTAGTACCATCTATTGAGTTGGGACTTACAAGTGGTATCAGAGCAGAAGGCTAATAAACTTGCCTAGATCTGCTTAGATGACTACTACTGAAGGTGGAGATGGTTCTGGTCAAGGTGAAACCCTTTGAATACTAATACACCACCTCTTCAAAATGTTAATACAAACCCTCCTCCTCCTACTGCCCCAAATCACGTCCATGTACATTATTCTAACACTTCTGTTCCAAAATTTGATGGAAACAGTGAGACTTTTGGTACATGGAAGGCCATAATGCTTTTGCATTTTGGTGGGATAGAGAGATATATGCTGAAAATCCTTAAGGATGGACCGTATATACCCATGTCTCTTGGGGTAAGTCCTCTTCTAGATCCAATTGGAAGAAGAGGTTCCAGAGAAAAGCTCGAAGACCACTGGTCTGATGAGGATCGTAGACTTGTAGATCTGGACACCAGACTCAAGAACATGATCCTTGGAGCTGTTCCTGAAGATCTAATTCCAACACTTGTGTTGTTCCCAGTGCCAAGTCAATGTGGGATGAATTAGTTATTCAGTTTGAAGGAGGTGATGACACTATTGTCACCAGAAAGGTTGCCTTGAACAAGAAGTATGAATCCTTCTTTGCTTTGCCCAATGAAAGTCTAACTGGTACTTACACCAGGTTTTCTAGCCTCATTAATCAGTTGAGAGGCTTGGGTGTAGAGAAGGATAAGGATATTCTTCTTGAGAAGTTTTGTGATATTCTTCCTTCCAAATGGGAAAATATGGTTCTTGTCTTAAGACAAGGTAAAACCCTGCACAACCATACTCTTGCATCGCTCTATGGAGCCTTCAGATTCACTAAAGACAATAATGCTGCAAGACTGGTGGCTGAGCAGGATGCCATGAACCATGCCCAGAGTCCCAAGGTTGCTAGTGTAACTGAGAGACCTTGTACTGCTTTAATGTCTGCAGAGAGTGTCCAGGCACACTCAATGAAGGAGATGTTAAACAGTTTCTTGAACTCTGGCCTGACCACTGAAATCAGTGACGGTTGTGATGAAACTGACGATGAAGATCTGGTAGCCATGATCGCTAAAACCTTTAATAGGTTTAAGCATAAATCTAAAAGATTTAATGGCCCAAACAATGCTTCCAGCTCCAGCTCTCTGGATAAAACCAATCTTACCTGCTATAAATGCGGTAAGAAAGGTCATTTTATGAAGGAATGCAGATCTAGTCAGATGAACAACCAAACTGGTCCCTCTGTCCCAAATTTCAATCGGCCTGATGATAGCTACAAAGCTAAATATAAGAAGCTTAAGGCCCAGATTGCCCTCTTGTACATGGAAAAAGAAAAGGATCAGTGCTTGATGGCACAAACTGAGGGAAAATGGGAGTACTCTGATGACTCATCAGCTGATGAAGAAGAGGAAAGGGACATGTGTTTCATGGCCTTGGAAGATCAACAACAGCATGTGGCAAAAGAAGATGTCATCACTGGAAGATGGGTGGACATCATTTTGAAGAAGGTATGTGATTATGACAATCAGGTGGATCCAGAACTGAAACTGGACCTTGCTGAATCATTAAGTGGTGATTTGGCTTTTGTGGAAACTATTAGAGCAGATAGTGAAAGATATCTGGACACTATCTTAATTGAACTAAACAATGTTAAACCACAACTGAATGATTTACAAAGTGTCCAGTTGGCTCTCAAGGAGTCAGTTTTAAAAATTGAGGCTTTAGAATTTGATAATCAAAAATTAGTTTCTGATCTTGAAAAAGAACAAATGATTATCAAGTCATGGGTAAAAGCATCTGGAAAGAATTATGATGCATTTTCTAGAACAATTGATGCCCAGAAAAATGCATGGAAATCTGGAGATCTGGAAATGGTAGCTCTCATACCAGATCTTCATGCATTGCCTCTAGCTCCCAGGGTTGAAACTCCTTATGATCAACCTGAAGCTGTTGAAACTGAACCTATTGAGACCACCCCCATTGAGGTTAAACCTGGAGCCAAACAGGCTAAAGCTCCAGTCAAAAAGGCTACTGGTAACAAGCCCTTACCTCAGAAGTCTAAGGAGCCCAAGACCCAAAAGACTAAAACTCCAGCTGAACCAAGGTCCAAGGTTCAGCAGCCTGATGAAAAAGATATTTTGTTTAAACTGGAAAGTCAACTCCAACTTTTGTCTCGACAGGTTCAGAGTTGTACTGCCCGGATTAAAAATCTGGAAGGAGGTTCATCACCTCCAGTTGTAAAACAAAATATTAACAAGTTGTCTCGCAAACAACTGGTTGATGGGATACCACAGATTTCTTTTAATAAAGAAAAGCCATGTCCAGGGTGTGAGATGGGCAAGCAGAAAAGGGCCAGTTTCAAAACCAGGCAAAACTTTAGCATCACTGAACCTCTTCACATGCTACATATGGATCTCTTTGGTCCAGTGAATGTTCAAACTAGAGCTGGGAAGAAATACACTCTAGTTGTGGTCGATGAATTCACCAGATACTGTTGGGTGGTATTCTTCAGATCCAAAAGTGATGCACCTGCTGAAATCATCTCTCTCATCAAAAGAATTGAACTCAAGTATACTCGAAAAGTCTGTCAGTTGCGAAGTGATAATGGTACTGAATTTCAAAATAAGGTACTTGAAACATTTTGCAATGACACTGGCATCTCTCAAAACTTCTCATCAGCACACTCTCCAGAGCAGAATGAAGTTGTGGAAAGAAAGACACTCTAGTTGTGGTCGATGAATTCACCAGATACTGCTGGGTGGTAGTCTTCATTTACCTCCACAACAATCAACTGTGACTTCTGTAGAGAAGTCCAGTGAACCCATCAAGAAAAGATGGGTTCACAAAAATAACTGATAATTTTTGTGGGTGTGCAGGGCGATCGAAAGAAGAATATCTGGTATCTGGACAACGCTGTTGGCTGGACTATGACTGGATGTAAGCCCCTGCTTGAAGAGTTCACTGTCCAAGATGGACCGGCAGTGACGTTTGGTAATGATCAAAGTGGAAAGACTGAAGGATATGGTGTGCTCAATAACGGACAGGTCGAATTCAAGAGAGTTGCATTTGTGAATGGTTTGAAATACAACCTGATCAGTGTCAGCCAACTTTGTGATGATGGCTACAGAGTTTTGTTCGATATTGCTCAAGGCACCATATTTAACAAGGATTGGAAAGTGGTGATGGTTGCACCAAGAAAAGGTAATGTGTACATCATGGATATGGAACCAGCTCCAAAAGAGCAGTGCTTCTATACCAAGCTGATGAGGACACCAACTGGCTGTGGCATAAAAGATTATCCCATCTTAATTTCAAAAATATTAACAAGTTGTCTCGCAAACAACTGGTTGATGGGATACCACAGATTTCTTTTAATAAAGAAAAGCCATGTCCAGGGTGTGAGATGGGCAAGCAGAAAAGGGCCAGTTTCAAAACCAGGCAAAACTTTAGCATCACTGAACCTCTTCACATGCTACATATGGATCTCTTTGGTCCAGTGAATGTTCAAACTAGAGCTGGGAAGAAATACACTCTAGTTGTGGTCGATGAATTCACCAGATACTGTTGGGTGGTATTCTTCAGATCCAAAAGTGATGCACCTGCTGAAATCATCTCTCTCATCAAAAGAATTGAACTCAAGTATACTCGAAAAGTCTGTCAGTTGCGAAGTGATAATGGTACTGAATTTCAAAATAAGGTACTTGAAACATTTTGCAATGACACTGGCATCTCTCAAAACTTCTCATCAGCACACTCTCCAGAGCAGAATGGAGTTGTGGAAAGAAAGAATCGCACACTGATAGAAGCAGCCAGAAGTATGCTATCTGAATCAGGTCTTCCCACCAGTTTCTGGGCTGAAGCAGTTGCAACTGCTTGTCACACCCAAAACCGGTCAGTCTACATCAAGAGACATAAGAAAACTGCCTATGAAGTACTCAGGAATCGTAAACCAAATATTGGATATTTTCATGTATTTGGTTGTCCAGTTTATATTTTAAACGATTCCAGTCTGCTTGGAAAGTTTGATGCAAAAGCTGATGAAGGTGTATTTTTAGGCTATTCAGATATTCGAAAGGCCTTTAGAGTTTATAATTATAGACTCCAAAAGGTTCATGAGACAATTCATGTCACATTCGACGAATCAACTGAAGCAATCAACAAGAGACCAAGCCTTGATATTACTCCAGTCGTTCCAATAAATTTTGGCGAAACTGACCAAGTTCATCAGTCAGTTGTTTCACCAAAAGATGTTTCCAGTTGCAACAAATTGGAACCAGTTAAGAAGAAAAGCACCACCAGTGACACCTTATTCTATCCCTCCATCAATTTCAATTTACCACAGGAATTGGTGATTGGATCTGATGTACGTGCCACTCCAATATCAGCACCAGTTCAAACTCCAACTTCTCCAGTTCTTCAAGAAATGCCTTTTAATGAAGAATTTCATGATGCAAATCGTGACCTCATTGACTCTGATGAGGATGTAGAAGTAGTTTGGACTGATCCTCCTCCAGAAGCTGCTGCAACTGAAGAAGATCGACAGGTGACTTGCACTGATATTGTTTTACACCAGCCTAGTCAATACACTAGATGGACTCGAGCACATCCAATTGAACAGATTGTGGGAGATCCAAATAGTGGGGTTCAGACTAGAAGAGCCACCAGTGAGCAATGCTTAAACGTCACCTTCTTATCACTAATTGAACCGAAGAAGATTGACGAGGCTATGGCAGACCCAAGCTGGGTGGAAGCTATGCAAGAAGAGCTCGTCCAGTTTGAAAGGAATAATGTGTGGGAGCTTGTTCCTTGTCCACCAAGGTTAAAGAAAGAACCCATTGGTACAAGATGGGTCTACCGAAACAAGATGGATGAAGATGGCCATGTTGTAAGAAACAAGGCCAGATTAGTTGCCCAGGGTTATTGTCAAGCATAAGGCGTTGACTTTGATGAAACTTTTGCTCTAGTTGCAAGACTTGAAGCCATCAGAATTTTTCTGGCTTATGCAGCCCATCTGCAGTTTAAAGTCTTCCAGATGGATGTCAAAGTGCGTTCCTTAATGGAACATTGGAAGAAGTTGTGTATGTTAAGCAGACTCCAGGCTTCATCAATGAGAAGCATCCTCACTGGGTCTATAGACTGAACAAAGCGTTGTATCGTCTTAGACAAGCCCCAAGAGCCTGGTATGATACTTTAACTAAACATCTTCTTAAAAATGGCTTTCAAAGAGGTGCAATAGATAATACCTTATTTATCTTGAAAGAAAAAGGTAATATCTTATTGGTACAAATTTATGTTGATGACATTATATTTGGTTCAACTGATGATGCAATGTGTAAAAAGTTTTCTAAAATCATGTCATCTGAGTATGAGATGAGATTAATGGGAGAATTAACATTTTTCTTAGGTCTTCAGATTAAGCAAACTGAAAATGGAATTTTCATAAACCAAGGAAAATATGTCAGAGATTTGTTAAGAAAATACAAATATGATTCTATCCCATCGAAAAACACACCTATTGCAGCACCATTAAATTTGGACTCTGACCCAACTGGCAAACCAGTGAACATCACTGAATATCGTGGAATGGTTGGTTCACTGATGTATTTAACTGCCAGTCGACCAGATATAATGTTCGCAACATGTCTATGTGCCAGGTTTCAGGCTAACCCTAAAGAATCACATTTACACGCTGTTAAGCGTATCTTTAGATACCTGAAAGGGTGTCCTAATCTTGGTCTTTGGTACCCCAAAGGCTCAGGGTTAGATCTAATGGGTTATTCAGATTCAGATCATGCAGGTTGTAAGATAGATAGAAAATCAACAACTGGTGGTTGTCATTTCCTTGGAGGAAAACTGGTCAGTTGGACCAGCAAGAAGCAGACGTCAGTCTCTATGTCCACTGCTGAGGCAGAGTACATTTCTGCGGCCAGTTGCTGTGCCCAGATTCTCTGGATCAAGAACCAGTTACTAGATTATGGTCAAAAGTATACAAGGACCCCAATCTTTTGTGACAACACCAGTGCAATTGCTATATCTCACAACCCAGTGATGCACTCCAAAACAAAGCATATTGACATTAGGTATCATTTCATTCGTGATCATGTTATGAAAGGAGACATTGAAATTCATTTCATCCCCACTGACAAACAGCTCGCTGATGTTTTTACAAAACCTCTTGATGAGAAAACCTTTAAACATCTCATCAGCGAACTGGGAATGTTAAATCCTTAAAACTGGAGTTTTTTTTTTGTTATGAACGCGTCAGTGACACTGATGAAGTTCTCCAGTTGAGGAGGTCCAGATAATCTTTGCTCGCCAGGCTATCGAACGCCTTTGTGATACTATCCTGGCACTAATCGATTTCTGGATCATCATTTTAGGGGGAAAGACTCAAAAATAATTTTCTGACTAAAATTCGTTTTGTTTGAAAATGGCAACTGGAGAACTCTCCAGTTGGAAACTGGCGCTGGACTAATCCTCCAGTGACCAGGTTCAGTCTTGTCTTAATTTTTCATAACGTTAGAAAATACTTGGTCAATATTTGTGACACGTGATGGTACTCGAGTGTTTTAAACCACTTGATATCGTCATCTGACGTGTTTAAAGACATTTTGGTAAATGACAACTGTTTTTATTGGGAAAATGAAAATTAGTGGGCGCGTGGGTAAGTTAAGCCGTCGTAGCATTTAATGCTGACACGGTGAATTATGTTTTTGATTCAAAATTCAAACTTATTTTGTAAAATATCTACAAAATTGATTTTGTTAAATAAAATATAATTTTTGGTATTTCATTGGGATCTTGAATTCCTTATAAATACCCTTATTTACTCCGATCACATTTACTTCCCTTTACATTCTTTTCATTTACTTCCCAATCATCTAAAATTGCTTACTTTCTCTCTCTGCTTCATAAATCAAGAACCCTAATTCCAAAGTTTCAATTTCATTTTCAAATGGCACCTAAATCATCCCGTTCAAGAGATATAAATCTCTTATCTGTCCCATATGCTCCTCCACCAGATGTCAAACAGGCATCTGGTGCTCCTGGTAATACTATGCTCATCAAATTAAATCCGAATAATCCGATGGCGAGTTTACAAGGAACCCAAGGGTCCAATACCCTTATTGGGAGAATCCAAAGATTTTTGAAGGATTCTCCAATTGGACCCTCATTCTCTTTAAACCCACGCAAGATGTTTCACGACTACTTGTGTGAGTTTTGGTACACTGCTTCTCTTTCTTCCGATTGTTCTTCCATCACTTTCACATTAAAAGGTGGAACAGTCCAGTGTACCCTATCAGCAGATGTATTGAGGGATGCTCTACACCTCAATTACTGGAGACAAGGAGAATCTCCTGTTGTCATCTCCCCTAACATCAATTTTCGCCAGGTCCTCCTTGATATGGGACACAAGGAGTGCCTCGAAAAAGGGGTTTTGAAAACTAAAGGTGCGATGACCATGAAGGGCCTTACACCTTCATGGAGGTACTTTTTCATCCACCTTGTGGAAAGTATGGGTGGGAGTTCTGGTGGACTTGACCAGATTAACTCCGCACAGGCAGAGATGGCATACTGCTTGTGGAATGGATTGAGAGTGGATTTTGCTGATATCCTTTACAGAAGCCTGGTTCAAAAACTGAAGGGCACCAGGGGACTATGTATCCCCTTCTCCAGGTTTCTCTCTCTTTGTTTTCTACAAATTCTGGGCAGTGAAGCTTATTTAAGCACAGATTCACTTTACACTGTCCCAGATTTGTTGAGGAATCTTGACTCTCTAGTATCTGAAGCTGGAGAGGTAGAGATTCCAGATAGAATGCGGCTGGCATTCGCAAAAACCGATGCACCAGTCCAAGGTGAGTCAGAAAGACAACTGGGCGGGCCTCAAAATAATGAGGGACCCACCAGTTCATCTGCTGGAATTGTGACCATTGCCGAACCCGGGCAACAGTCTAACCCCTCCAGCTCCAGCGTGTCTGTCCCCACAACCATTTACCCTGGAGACCTCCCAACAGGTCTTTCAGGAGTTCCAAAGGCAACAAGAACACGTCGCATTAGGACCTTGTCAGCACTTGCCACTGACAGTAGAAACCTGACCAGCCCTCCAGTTTCCTCCCAACAGGAACCTGGAGAAAGTCAAACGGGACAACCGCAAGCAGCCACCCTCGCAATTTCTGTAGGAGAGGGTGGTGAAGATGAAACTGGGCTACCCCAACCTAGATTAGAGTATGAGTCAGCACAAAGTGTCCACGGCCTTTCTGACACTTCTATTGCACGAACTGACGAAGTCTCTGGCCAGTCACTACTGGAGACTGAGGTTCCCAACTCTTCGGCCGATGATGTTATGGTTGTGGATAGAGCAACTATAACTGAGGCAACCCCAGTGACCTCTATCCCTGGTGAAGATACCTCGGTATCTAATCCTCCAACAGATGCAACCTTCCAGGAAACTGGAGAAGGTCATCTGGAGACTGACCCATCTGGTCAGCCCTCAGTTACATTCATGGATCTGGACATGAATGTTAATGACGAGGAAATCCTTATTGAGTCTTCGGATTCAGAAGGTACTGAATCAGACTTGGAGATTTTTGAGTCTTCTGTACAAGCTCAAAACCCTTCATCTCAAGTCTCGCTTCCAGATGCTTCAATTTCAGTTTTACCATCCCAAATAAATGAGCCTACTGAAATACCATTCCCCACATATAACTATATGTCTTGAAACAGACGTATGGCACCATCACCATCTGGGCAGTTCTAACTCCTTCGAGAAATGCCACCCCCACCGCCGCCGTTGTTCACACCTGAGCATTCTCAGCATGAACAACACATTGTTACTTCAGTCCCTTCTTCTTCTACCACTCCAATTATTACTTCTTCAACTGCTGCGATGTCAACTAGGGAGGCTTCTCTCAATTTGCCTCCTCCAGTTGCTCCAGTGGAAACTGCTGCAGGTCCAGTGACACCTTCTCCCCCGTCACTGGACAGTCAAGTTGTGTCTGTTCAAGCCGATATCCAAAACCTTCTTACCAGGGTGGAGGATATTCAAAAGACACTTGACAAAAACACTAAGTCTTTCTCCAGATACCACAAGGACCATCTGACCAATATCAAAGTGGTTGATCTGGGGATTAACAAGTTCTCATCAAATGAAGACTTGGTGTTAAAGAAGCTCAATGAGCTGGTCGGAGGCTGCAACAATCTGGCAACTTCTCTAAAGGAAGCCTTCGACCTCACTCAAACCAAAGTCACAACCTCAATCTCAAATCTGCTGGGTAACACTGTTAGAAGATCAGAAATTGATTTGAAGGAGATTGAAAAACAGGTGAAAGAGTTAGTTGAAAAGCCTGGGTTGAATGTGACTGAGCTTGGACCGCAGTTAATGGTTTCAGTTGGTCAGAAGATCGATGATACGCTGGGTGCAAGGGAAACACAATTGATAGAAAAGGTGATGTCTAAGATCACCAAGCTGGCCACTCCTCAGGTTGATCTGGCCCCACTCACTAATGAGATCAACCAGTTGAGAGGCAGCATTGATAATTTGAGCACCCAGGTATCTAATCATACTCAGTCCATTGCAAATCTGACAACTGAAGTGAATAATTTGAAACAAAAGGATGAAGAAGTTAAGGAAAAGGTGGTTTCGGGTCTTAGTGAAGATTCTAAAAATCTTGGAAGAACTGAAAACTGGTCAGCAACTAGTTACTGCAAATGTTCTGACCCAGTCAAAGGAGACCAACCATCTATGGAGGTCTTTCAGAATGATGTGTGGAATTTTCAAAGAGTGCAAGAACTTACAAACATGGCAGCCTCTTGACCGGTTGCCATCTCACCCCTCTGAATGGGAAGCTATAAGGGCAGGTCTAGATGCTGCCAAGGGGGAAAGAAGTGCAGTCCTTGCACCAGTTGCACCTGGAAGAACTCCAACTGAAAGTCAATCTGGTGGTAATGTGATTGTGGCTACCAGTACTGAAACTGGTGAGCAAAGGGTAGAGAATGTGGATGTGATGGATAGGGGGAATGTTGATAAGGGTAAAGGTTTAGCATCTGATGTTGCCCAGCCGGCCACTGATATACCATTGTTGGAAACTGGCAATGCTGATGTACTTCCTCCAGTTTCTGAAAGTGATAGCAAGCGTCTGGCCAGGCTTGGTGATCAAATCAAAGAAAGAAAGAAAATGAAACAAGCCAACCAAGCTGAAGCCAGACAACATCTGGCCAAGATAAAATTGCTTGATATTAGTGATGCTCACTTGTTGGGAATCACTAAGGAGGAGTATGCTAGAGTGAAAGATGATGCCAGGATAGTGGGTATGTTAAAAAAATGCTTGACATTGAACTGGACAGGCACTATCCTGATGATGAAGCTGAGCATGATGCCAGAAATTTAAATATATCAGTGGAGAAAGGCAAAGGAAAACAGGGCCAGTGGGATTCAGAAAAGAATCGAAAATGTTAGAAAGGTTGTGAAAAGGGTATTGAATCCACCAAGAAGGATCCCTCAACCAAGAAAACCACTGCATAGAGATGCTGACCTTAGAACTTTTGTTGAACCAACTGTCGATGTATCAAATGATGACATCAAGAATGCTGTGCAGGCTGCTGGTGCTGGGAGTATTAAAATTTCAAATGAATCTGAAGCAAGAGAATACTACTCCCAGATCATGGCAACCAGAAGACACAGTGGGGCAATCAATGGTGTTCATGTAACAATTAAGCCAGGACACCAAGTACTTTCATGTTGAAGTCAGTTATGCCAGAGGGCCACTGGTTAAAACTGACAATCCTGGTGCAATGCAATATGGGTTCTCAGAATGGGTTGAAATGGTAAACTTTTTGGAGACTAAGGCACAAAAGAATAGGTTTGAGAAAGCTTGGGTGAACTTCTTGAAGGGCAAGATTCAACACAAAGAGAATCTGTAGCTAAAGTTGAATATTGATCCTGAAGACTCTCAGCCTATCTCTTCAGTGACAAAGAGAAGGAGAACTGGCGAAGGGCCATCTGATTAAGTTCTCTCTTCAGTTTATCTGCTTGTAATTTTGTTTACATTCTGTAACTTATGTATATTTCATTTCCTGTATAAATGAAGTTACCAGTTTGTAACCACAAGATAGATAATAGATTAGATCTAACAAACTTAAAAGAAAAACCCAAGGCATTTATTGATCTATAAAAATGCCTTGGAAAACTTAGATAGATTTAACCGAACAAGTCTCTCCAGTTCACACTTGTACAGATACAAGAACTGAAAAAGACTTGGCAATATTTCAGGACAAATAGGGGGAATTTGTTAGGACCAGTTTCAGTGAAACTGGCCAGTCTCCAGTTGCACCTGGAGACCAAGAAGATTTGTCCGAAATATATTGAAGTCCAGTTGCATCGTACAGTCAACGCAACTGAAGACTTCCTCCAGTTGAGAACTGACCAGTTGAAGAATCATTCCAGTTGAAGTCGAAGACAACATGGAAGATAGAGAATGACAATGGCAGCGAAGCCCAGTTGACATTCTAGTCAGATAAAGC
>CM067167.1:293238891-293260981 GCA_034093135.1 Erigeron breviscapus | reverse complement strand
TGACTTACATCGTAAACAATGCGCTAACGGTGCGACTTACATCGTAAACAATGCGCTAACGGTGCGACTTACATCGTAAACAATGCGCTAACGGTGCGACTTACATCGTAAACAATGCGCTAACGGTGCGACTTACATCGTAAACAATGCGCTAACGGTGCGACTTACATCGTAAACAATGCGCTAACGGTGCGACTTACATCGTAAACAATGCGCTAACGGTGCGACTTACATCGTAAACAATGCGCTAACGGTGCGACTTACATCGTAAACAATGCGCTAACGGTGCGACTTACATCGTAAACAATGCGCTAACGGTGCGACTTACATCGTAAACAATGCGCTAACGGTGCGACTTACATCGTAAACAATGCGCTAACGGTGCGACTTACATCGTAAACAATGCGCTAACGGTGCGACTTACATCGTAAACAATGCGCTAACGGTGCGACTTACATCGTAAACAATGCGCTAACGGTGCGACTTACATCGTAAACAATGCGCTAACGGTGCGACTTACATCGTAAACAATGCGCTAACGGTGCGACTTACATCGTAAACAATGCGCTAACGGTGCGACTTACATCGTAAACAATGCGCTAACGGTGCGACTTACATCGTAAACAATGCGCTAACGGTGCGACTTACATCGTAAACAATGCGCTAACGGTGCGACTTACATCGTAAACAATGCGCTAACGGTGCGACTTACATCGTAAACAATGCGCTAACGGTGCGACTTACATCGTAAACAATGCGCTAACGGTGCGACTTACATCGTAAACAATGCGCTAACGGTGCGACTTACATCGTAAACAATGCGCTAACGGTGCGACTTACATCGTAAACAATGCGCTAACGGTGCGACTTACATCGTAAACAATGCGCTAACGGTGCGACTTACATCGTAAACAATGCGCTAACGGTGCGACTTACATCGTAAACAATGCGCTAACGGTGCGACTTACATCGTAAACAATGCGCTAACGGTGCGACTTACATCGTAAACAATGCGCTAACGGTGCGACTTACATCGTAAACAATGCGCTAACGGTGCGACTTACATCGTAAACAATGCGCTAACGGTGCGACTTACATCGTAAACAATGCGCTAACGGTGCGACTTACATCGTAAACAATGCGCTAACGGTGCGACTTACATCGTAAACAATGCGCTAACGGTGCGACTTACATCGTAAACAATGCGCTAACGGTGCGACTTACATCGTAAACAATGCGCTAACGGTGCGACTTACATCGTAAACAATGCGCTAACGGTGCGACTTACATCGTAAACAATGCGCTAACGGTGCGACTTACATCGTAAACAATGCGCTAACGGTGCGACTTACATCGTAAACAATGCGCTAACGGTGCGACTTACATCGTAAACAATGCGCTAACGGTGCGACTTACATCGTAAACAATGCGCTAACGGTGCGACTTACATCGTAAACAATGCGCTAACGGTGCGACTTACATCGTAAACAATGCGCTAACGGTGCGACTTACATCGTAAACAATGCGCTAACGGTGCGACTTACATCGTAAACAATGCGCTAACGGTGCGACTTACATCGTAAACAATGCGCTAACGGTGCGACTTACATCGTAAACAATGCGCTAACGGTGCGACTTACATCGTAAACAATGCGCTAACGGTGCGACTTACATCGTAAACAATGCGCTAACGGTGCGACTTACATCGTAAACAATGCGCTAACGGTGCGACTTACATCGTAAACAATGCGCTAACGGTGCGACTTACATCGTAAACAATGCGCTAACGGTGCGACTTACATCGTAAACAATGCGCTAACGGTGCGACTTACATCGTAAACAATGCGCTAACAAGTCCACATCAACAATTCAATCATACAATTAATCAAATCAACAATCAACAGTTAAACAAACATGTACACTTTTCAGCCCGAATCTCAATTGAGTAGGGAGGGTTTACGAAACTCACCTGAAATGAGCAATAAAATCCCAAGTCGAAAGAAAGTAGAACCGATGTCCACGATAGCCAAAACCTAATCATACACGTATTACATTAATCCTAAAGCATCTCAAGAGGTAAGGTCCTATGAATATTGACCTAATCTTACTATAAAAGCTTTATTATGTCCATTTTATAAGGCTTTGATCCAACCAAAGTGGAATCATTACATTTTGTTTCACAATGACTAGTCGAAACTTGACCACTGTTGCTTTATCAAAACTTTTGAAATATTAGAACTATGTTCTGGAATCAGAGGCCTATACCATTGGAAAATAGACTCAATTACGCTTCTGTGGCCGCTTGAATCATCAAAAACGGACTTACGGTTCAAAAGTTATTGACGTTTGAAAATGTTGTCAAAATCAGTCCCTAACGGCCGTTACACTTCAGTTTTCAGTTCTGCATAATTCATCAACCCAAATACGAACCAAACACCCTCCAAAACTCATTTTTAGCCTAGAAATCGATTAAGGAAGCTAAAATACTCATGTTTGAACCTATACTAAGTATGAATTCACCACATAAACATAACCCATTAACTAGTTTTATCTTAAAACATCAAAATCATGCCCAAATCATTTGACCCATTTCTAAGACTTTAATTGCATTTTGACCCGATTCGTGACCCGAATATACTTGAAATCAACTAGAAACAAGTTAATGAACATAAAATGATGATTATGGAAAGAGTTTAACTTACCAAAAGTCTTTTGATGCATAAATTCGAATTTGGAGTAAATAGAGAGGATGAACACTTTGAACCAATTAAAACCTTGAATTCTTGATTCTTTGAAGATGATTATTGTTATAAGTTAATTTCTTTATTAGAGAGAAAGAGAGATTTTTAGAAGTGAATATATAATGGTGTGAGTTTTATGGTTAAACTAAGGTGGCTATTTATATAAAATAATTTTAGAATATGCTTTAGCATATGCTTTGGAATATGCCTTAGAATATGCTTTAGCATATGCTTTGGAATATGCCTTAGAATATGCTTTAGCATATGCTTTGGAATATGCTTTTTACCTTTACTATTTACAATTTACTTTTTACCTTTACTATTTACCGTTACTATTCGTGATTACTATTCTTAATCACTATTCATGAATACGGTTACTATTCACATATACGGTACTATTCACAAATATGGTACTATTCACAAATATGTTACTATTCACGTATACGGTACCATTCACAAATATGGTTACTATTCACGTATACGGTACTATTCACAAATACGGTTACTATTCATATATTTTCACGAAAATCATTTACATTAAATTTATGAGTCAAATCTAGTCAAATTTCACAAATGTTACAAAATAAACATAGAATACATGGCAAATAAGCAATTAAGTTTGTAGATCAAGCATACCCAACTTGGTTTTCAAGAAATTAAACCTTTGTTCATCCAAAGGTTTTGTGAAGATGTCTGCAAGTTGGTAGTCTGTTGGGATAAAGTAAAGTTCGATGTTACCTTTTTCAACATGATCTTTGATGAAGTGGTACCTTACATCGATATGCTTTGTCTTTGAATGTTGAACAGGATTGCAAGAGATTGCAATGACACTTTTGGAGTCACAGTAGATGGGAATTCTGTCATACTTGAAACCATAGTCAGAGAGTTGAGTCTTCATCCACAGTACTTGAGAGCAGCAACTAGCAGCTGCTACATACTCAGCTTCAGCAGTGGATGTTGAAACACAATTTTGTTTCTTTGAAGACCAACCAACTAACTTATCTCCAAGGAACTGCACACTACCAGAAGTGCTTTTGCGATCTAACTTACACCCTGCATGGTCTGCATCTGAGTAGGCAGTTAGTTCGAAGCCGGTATCTTTTGGATACCATAAACCAAGGTTCATAGTGCCCTTAAGATACCGAAAAATTCGCTTAACCGCTTGAGCATGACTATCCATAGGGTTAGCTTGAAATCTAGCGCACATGAATGTAGCAAACATAATATCCGGGCGACTAGCTGTTAAGTACATAAGAGATCCGATCATACTGCGATAAAGTTTCTGATTGTAAGGTTTGCCATTAAGGTCAGCATTGATTTTAGTGCGAGATTCCATGGGTGTACCAATTGGTTGACAATTAAGCATATCAAACTTTTTCAACATGTCAGTAATGTATTTATTTTGACAGATAAAAATACCATTTGACATTTGTTTGACTTGTAGACCAAGGAAAAAGTTTAATTCACCCATCATACTCATTTCAAAATGTTTGACCATTAAAGCAGAGAAGTTTTTGCAGTACTTAGGATTAGTGGACCCAAAAATTATGTCATCTACATAGATTTGGATTAAAAGAATGTCACTACCTTGACGTTTGATGAACAAAGTAGTGTCAATTGTACCTTTGCAGAATCCAAATTTTAAAAGATAGGCAGAGAGAGCATCATACCATGCACGAGGGGCTTGTTTCAGGCCATACAATGCCTTATCTAACCTGTAGACATGATTTGTACGTTTAGGATCCACAAAGCCCTCGGGTTGACCAACATAAACTTCTTCTTTCAACACACCATTCAGGAAAGCAGACTTGACATCCATTTGATAAACATTGAAGTTTTTGAATGCCACATAAGCAAGGAAGATTCGAATGGCCTCAATACGAGCAACAGGAGCAAATGTCTCATCATAATCAACACCATCTTGCTGGGAAAATCCTTTTGCAACCAACCTAGCTTTGTTCCGAACAACAACCCCATTCTCTTCCTTTTTATTTTTGAAGATCCACTTGGTCTTGATCGGTTCTTTATGCTTGTATGGATTTGGAACAAGTTTCCACACTTCAAGGCGCTCAAATTGAGATAATTCTTCCTGCATGGCTTTTACCCAATCAGGATCACGAAGAGCCTCATTAACATTACTGGGCTCAACCATGCTCAAGAAGTTGACAAATAAGCATTCATTTGCTGAGGCAACGCGTGTGGTTAGGCCAGCGTTTGGATCTCCAATAATCTGACTGGGAGGATGAGGAAGCATTGAGCGGGACCATTTTCTGGAATGAGGAAGTGGTTCCGCGGGATCATTGTTTTCATCAGGGTTAACAAAGCCAGGAGAATGTTGTTCAGCGACTTGCTCAAAGCTAGGCTCATTGGGTAGAACAAATTCTTCTTCATCCGAGTCAGAATCAGTAGATTGATTAATTCCTGGAGAATTTTGCTGAGCAGAAACTGATGAAGGATCAGTTGGTGCTGACGAAGAGTTAGAAGAGTCAGAAGAAGATGCATTTGTAGAAGTAGAATTGACTGAAGGTGGAGGAGATGAATCATTAGAGTAGGTTGCAGAAGATGAACTTTGTTGATCAGAGGACGAGTTCTCAGGCTGAGAGATAATGGAATCTGAATTTTCAGTTGTAGCCAAAGGTGGTTCCAAAGTAGGAGACTGATCACGATAAAATTCTTCAAACAGCATATCTAATTCTTGAGTAGTTGGTGTAGAGAAAATTTGGAGTCAGAAGATTTAGCCTTTGGAGTGGAAACATGTGGACATTGAAGATCGGGTCTTGAACTGTTGTGTTCAAGAACCATTCCAGAGAGTTCATCAAATTTAACATTCATACTCTCTACAATTTGCTTAGTTCGACGGATGTAAACACGATAAGCAACAGAATCTCTTGAGTAACCAATGAAGTATGCCTCATCACCTTTGGATTCAAACTTTCCCAGATTATCACGATCATTAAGGACATAACATACACAACCAAAAATATGTAGAAAGTTCACATTAGGCTTTCTCTTGTAAATCACTTCATATGGAGTCTTGTCAAACCTCTTGTTGATGATGGATCTGTTTTGAGTAAAGCAAGCAGTGGCAATGGCTTCAGCCCATAGATTTGGAGGCAATCTAGAGTGTGCAAGCATAGTACGAGCAGTTTCAACAAGAGTACGGTTTCGTCTTTCCACTACTCCATTTTGTTGGGGTGTTCGAGCAGCAGAAAATTGATGAGTAATACCGACTGAAGAGAAGAAAGAGTCAAGAGTAGAGTTCTTGAATTCGGTACCATTGTCAGATCGAACAATACGGACGGTGGATTGAAGATTCACTTGGGTCTTTTTGATAAAGTCAATGATAACTTGAGGAACATCACTCTTTTCACGAAGAAAGTATACCCAAGTATAGCGAGAGTAGTCATCAACAATAACAAGAATGTAGCGCTTAGCATGAATGCTTTGAACACGCATTGGACCACATAGATCCATATGGAGAAGATGAAGAGGGGATTCAGTACTGAGGTGTTTCTTAGGTTTGTGAGACGCTCTCTTTAGTTTACCAACTGCACAAGCTGGACAAACATGTTTAATATCATACTTGAAATCAGGAAGACCATCAACGACTTGTTTGTCAACAAGAGCATTAATCATTTAAAAGTTTAGATGAGAGAGGCGTCTATGCCATAACCAAGACTATTGAGCTGAAGCTTTAGAAAGAAGACAAATATCTGAAGATGGAGTTGGAATATTATTGAGATCAATGGTAAATAAGTTGTTATCTCTAGAACCAGTAAGAATATCAACACCTTCTTCAGTCTGGACTTTGCATTCATATCGACGAAAAAGCACTTGAAGATCATTATCACAAAATTGACCGACACTGAAAAGATTATGACCTAAACCTTCGACATAGGAAACACGTTTGATGGTGATACCATTTTGAACAATATCTCCATAGCCAAGAATAGGTGCAATATGATCATTACCAAATCTCACAGTTCCCATGAACCTTTCAACAAAGTTCTTTAACAAATACTTGTTTCCAGTCATGTGTCTAGAACATCCGGAATCGACATACCAGACACAAATAAGGTATTCCTGTAAAATCAGGAAATATGATTTTAGGTACCCACATAAAATGGGTCCATGAAAGGTTAGGGGTTCATCATGCAAGCACATTTATTTGAATGACAGGTAAACTAAATAAAAACAAACATAAACATTAAGCAAACACACGAATAAACACACAATTCAACATTTGAATTTATTGAAAGCAAGTAAACACACAAACATAATCCAAATTTAAAGGTACGAATTACAGACCAAACTAATTATGAATAGGCATGAGAACAAGATTGACTAGTCCTAAAAGCATTTGAGCTATCTAAAGCATTAGGCCTACGAACTATCCACACTTGTTTCACAGAGGTAGAATTCCCATCAAGCTTGACTTTCCTAGAAGCATGTAAGTATCTATCTTTAGGAAGCCATTTACTTCGACAATTTAAGCACAAGTGACCTGAAACATGAACAATTTTAGAGTTAGAGGAGGACTGTTTGTTTATGTTCTTGACAGGTTTCTTATTGATGGTCTCTTTTGCAGGTGGTGTTTGCTTTTTGTAAGTGGGAGAAAACCAACCATATTGATCTTGGTATCTAACTATCCCTACAACATCATCTCTAAAAACCTTCAACGAGCTCTTGGGTGTAACGAAAGATTGCTTAGGAGAGCTAGAATACCTTTGATATTGAGGTTGTGAAGAAGCATGGTTTCCAGATTGAGGGTGTTTCATCTTTGTAAGTTTAGGTTTTGGGAAAGGAGTCTTCGGTTCTGGAGAAGTTTTGGGTACTTTGTTGGCCTTTGGTCTTTGAAATTTCTCTTGAAATGAGGTATCCTTTGAAGAGTGTGATTTTGGAATCCTTTTTAATGAAAATTCAACCTTTTCTTCCTTTGGAATAAATTGGTTTTCAAAATCAGAATCATATGATAGATCTTCTTCTAAAAAGTTATTAAGGTTAGGAAGATTTGAGAAATCCATTTTGGCATATTTAACTTTAGATTTGGATTCCAAACTCACACTTGGGGCATTTGGTTTTGGGGGACAAGAACTTTCTTTGGATGAGTTTGATACATTAGCTTCTTTAATTGGACAAAAACTTCCCTTGAGTGAACTTGATGCCTTTTCTGTATTTGAAAATGATTGAAGTATAATATTTTTGTATGCTAATTCTATTTTAGCTTTATTAAGTTCCTCAAGCACTTTCAATCTTTGTTCTTTCTCTTTCTCAAACTTTTTAGTTAAAGCATCAAATTCATTCAAGTAAGTTTGCGTTTCCTCAGAAAACTTAATGGGTTCAGTCACAAAATCAGTTGGAAAGAAATAATCATTTTCAACGTCTTGTTCACAGTCAGTTTGAACAGAAGCATGAACAACTTTAAAACTTTTCTTTTTGACACTCTTTTCCTTTTCTAATTCAAGTTTTAATGCATCAATCTCATCCAAGTAAATCTGGGTATCAATTGGGATCTCATTGGTAGGACTGTCAAGGTCTGTTTGAATAGAAACATTATATGTCTTAACAGAATCCCATTCAGTTTGCACAGAAGCATTAACAAGATCATATGCAGAATCATTAGAAGAAGAAGAAGAAAACATCATGCCATCACAAGCATGACAGTTAGGTTCAGCACAATCATAGACAACACCAATTGGTGTGGTAGGAACAACTGGTACATTTTTGTGACAATGATTTTGAAGCATTAGATTATCTACCAAATGTTGTTTTTCATCCAGAGTTCTTTGCAGATCTTCAATTTGTTTTTCCAAAACACTTTGTGGGATATAAGGTCGAACTAAAGCAGGTTTTGGAACTGGATTTTCTTCCTCTGACTTTGAATCATTTGAATAAACCACAAGTTGTTGTTCACTTGAATTTTCATCAAGTTCCTTGGATCGCTTGATCTTCGTCATGAAACAAACATTAGCTGCAAGTTCTTCAGTCTCTTCATCAGATAGATGTAGCCATTTGTCGTCCTCAGCAAGAAGAGCAATACCACTTTCCTGTTGTTTCACCAGTAGGAGCTTGTTCTGGTAGTAGGTGGAATTTTTCTGACGAGGTTTGGTGCAGTGGATTGCAAAATGACCAGTAAGACCACAATTGTAGCATTTTCTGTCTTCGGTCTTCTTCTCAAGAACCCTCTTTTCAACGTCTTGTTCACAGTCAGTTTGAACAGAAGCATGAACAACTTTAAAACTTTTCTTTTTGACACTCTTTTCCTTTTCTAATTCAAGTTTTAATGCATCAATCTCATCCAAGTAAATCTGGGTATCAATTGGGATCTCATTGGTAGGACTGTCAAGGTCTGTTTGAATAGAAACATTATATGTCTTAACAGAATCCCATTCAGTTTGCACAGAAGCATTAACAAGATCATATGCAGAATCATTAGAAGAAGAAGAAGAAAACATCATGCCATCACAAGCATGACAGTTAGGTTCAGCACAATCATAGACAACACCAATTGGTGTGGTAGGAACAACTGGTACATTTTTGTGACAATGATTTTGAAGCATTAGATTATCTACCAAATGTTGTTTTTCATCCAGAGTTCTTTGCAGATCTTCAATTTGTTTTTCCAAAACACTTTGTGGGATATAAGGTCGAACTAAAGCAGGTTTTGGAACTGGATTTTCTTCCTCTGACTTTGAATCATTTGAATAAACCACAAGTTGTTGTTCACTTGAATTTTCATCAAGTTCCTTGGATCGCTTGATCTTCGTCATGAAACAAACATTAGCTGCAAGTTCTTCAGTCTCTTCATCAGATAGATGTAGCCATTTGTCGTCCTAAGCAAGAAGAGCAATACCACTTTCCTGTTGTTTCACCAGTAGGAGCTTGTTCTGGTAGTAGGTGGAATTTTTCTGACGAGGTTTGGTGCAGTGGATTGCAAAATGACCAGTAAGACCACAATTGTAGCATTTTCTGTCTTCGGTCTTCTTCTCAAGAACCCTCTTTTCAAACTTCTTTGGTGCTTCATACTTCCTTTCTCCACCAGCATTGTCATAGTGATTGTCAAATTTTGGAGCTTGTGAGTTCTTGACATAGGAAGACACATATGAAGTTCGAAGTTGATTGTTGGTAGGTTTCTTTGTAAAGAACGTTTTCTTGAAGGATCTGGTGAAGTAGGCTAAATCTCTGTACATCTCATTTTCCTTTTCATCCAACTCAGGGTCACTGGGATCACTTGATTCATCATCATCCACAATTTCTACAACACTCTTTCTTGAAGATCTGGACGAATTTCTATCAACAACTAAGGCAAGTGGATCAGATGAAGAGCTTCCTTCATTTTGCGTTTGTTGCTTTTGAACAGCTCTGAGATTCACCTTCAACTTCTCATAAAGAGTATGGATGGTAAGTTTGCCGAATTCGTCCTGTTGATTGAGTTGATTACCATAGACTTGCCATTCGTCATGAAGGTGTTTGAGAAATTTGATGTTTAGTTCCATGTCAGTCTTTTTAACATCATTCTTTCGTAGCTCAATTGATGACATTGCAGAAACGTATGTACACATCCTCCAGGGATTCGCCCTTCTCTTGCTTGAACGTCTCATAAAGAGCAAGGACATTGGACAATCGAATAGTCGAAGACACCTCAGAACCTTGGAATTGTTTCTCAAGTTCATCCCAAATTTCTTTTCATGTTTCATAAGAATCGACATTGCAGTAGATATCATTAGGAAGAGCCATGTATAGATGAGATCTTGAGAGATTATCAGCTTGAGTACGATTCTTTTGAGTAGTGCTCCAACTTTCTTTTGGAAGAAGTTCCTTAGTGACTGGGTTTTTGTGAACTGCAGGGCCTTCATTATAAGAAGCTTTGATGTCGTCACCAAGAGGTTGTCTTGCAATCCAGTCCAAGAATCTCTTTTTCCATTGAGGATATGAACCGCGATACAAAACGGGAGGTCTTGAATCGGAACCGAGAACCAATGAATCAGTCATCGACATTTTGAGAAAATATGATGTAATACAGGTTTTCAGGAAAAACAGAACTAATACCGGTTTTGGTAAATTCAGTACTAATACCGGTTTTCGTCTCGAAAATTGGGCAGAGTTTCTCTTCCTAAAATGAAGAATTATAGAACTAATACCGGTTTTGGTGTAAACCAGGTATTAAAATATTAAAATAAACTCAATCACACAAATTCTCAACTAATATCGGTTTTCGAGAGAAATTCAATACAAAACCCGGTTTTCGTAAAATGTATTGTAAAACCGGTTTTCGAGGGGAAAATGGACAGAGTTTGGAGTTGGAAAATGAAGAAATAAGAACTAATACCGGTTTTGGTGTAAACCAGGTATTAAAATATTAAAATAAACTCAATCACACAAATTCTCAACTAATATCGGTTTTCGAGAGAAATTCAATACAAAACCCGGTTTTCGTAAAATGTATTGTAAAACCGGTTTTCGAGGGGAAAATGGACAGAGTTTGGAGTTGGAAAATGAAGAAATAAAGAACTAATACCGGTTTTGGTGTAAACCAGGTATTAAAATATTAAAATAAACTCAATCACACAAATTCTCAACTAATATCGGTTTTCGAGAGAAATTCAATACAAAACCCGGTTTTCGTAAAATGTATTGTAAAACCGGTTTTCGAGGGGAAAATGGACAGAGTTTGGAGTTGGAAAATGAAGAAATAAGAACTAATACCGGTTTTGGTGTAAACCAGGTATTAAAATATTAAAATAAACTCAATCACACAAATTCTCAACTAATATCGGTTTTCGAGAGAAATTCAATACAAAACCCGGTTTTCGTGGGGAAAATGGACAGAGTTTGGAGTTGGAAAATGAAGAAATAGAACTAATACCGGTTTTGGTGTAAACCAGGTATTAAAATATTAAAATAAACTCAATCACACAAATTCTCAACTAATATCGGTTTTCGAGAGAAATTCAATACAAAACCCGGTTTTCGTAAAATGTATTGTAAAACCGGTTTTCGAGGGGAAAATGGACAGAGTTTGGAGTTGGAAAATGAAGAAATAAAGAACTAATACCGGTTTTGGGAGAAACCAGGTATTTTCACAACAGAAATTCGAAGACCTGTATGCTTGGATTCAAGACCTCCTGTTTTGTTTGGAGTTTGGATTTGAAACTTTTCAAGGATGATTATGGGAAGGTAATGAGTGGATTAAAACTAAAAAGGAAGGAACTTTAACATGATTAGTGGGTAAAGATTGGAACTTTCGATAAAACGGTAAAACCACAATTTAGCACAAATATGAACAAAATCAAGCCATGGATCTCTCACAAGATGTGATTTTGCTCTGATACCAAGTGTAAACTATGCTAAATATATTATATAGGCTTACATTACAAAGGATGTGTGGAGGGGTTTATATAGGCAACTATATTTCACTAAACCCCCTCCCTAATTACATTGAAGTCCTTATCTAATTACTACAAAATCCTTCCATACTTAATACATTTAATCAAAAGGACTATTCTATTACATTTCTACAAAACACGCACTAACAGTTAATTAATGCTAACAGTATATATATGCAAATTCTCTTCATCGTAATTTAAAGGTGATGTTAGACACCTAAGCTTGGGTGTAAAACCTCACATACTTTTTTTTTAATATATATTGTATAATATATAAATGATTCACCCTCATGTTTTTTATGGATTAAAAAATCAAGATGTGAGGTGTTTTATACCCAAGCTTAGGTATTAACACAGCACATACTTTCTTTCCTCAATATATATATTATGTATGACTAAAAGATGTTTTGAGTATGTCACTTCCTATGACATATATATTGAATTTGTTAATTACAAAATTGACTAAGGGAAATAGCTGGTATAAAAAGACGATATCTTAAAAATGATAAGACCAATCTTGATATTGTTTGTGGACCAAAATAATCACAGATGCCTTTTCATACAGGTAATGATGTTTTCAACTAGATTGTAGTTAAGTTTGACTGAACGGAGTAGCCTGTTTCACGCTTTTCATTATGCCGGAACGCCCCTGATAACGTCCCCGAACGCCCCTCATCGGCCCCAGGGGGCGTTCCCAACGAAAAAAATGTGTGCCCCGTTCCATTTATAACGTAAGCACCCCCTTTGTCTTTTAGTCAATTTGCACATGTGCACGACACAATATCTTAAAAAAAGAACAAAATTATAAGAAGGATGCATATATTTACACATATGCAATTTTATTGTTCACAATATCACATGTGCTCATTGGCAAATCTCTTTTATTTCTTCCTTGCATTCATGTTTGCGCATGTGATCAAGTCATATTCATCGTCTTCAATCTTCATCATCTACATAATATTTAGTTTCATCCTCATAATTTTGATATCCTGAGGAATACTCAATAAATGATGTAAACTGGAAATTAAAATCACAATACCTAATAAAATAAAATAAAAACCCCAAATAACAAAACTGATATATAAAATAATAGAAATATTGATCTCACTGTGAAATAAACCATCCATGTCGGAAAATCTTAACACCTATGTCGTGATCCAACCATTAAATGATTGTGTAAATTATAATTAGTCAAGCCCGTACCACTTCATTGAATTTATGTTGTTTGAATGAAGCGAACACGAATATTGATACGAAACTCCTTCACCGACTCACTATCAAATCATCATGTAGAAAGAAAAAACTAAATTAACACCGAGGGAAAAAACTATTATGAATTGAATTTGTTGACCCAAAAATTGTTGATTGATTGGTTAAATAATTGAATGAGACGGCAGTTCATGGCTTTAGATAGAAAAATTGAGTGGTCAAATAATCTTTAACTATCTCCATTAATTTATGGAGTTTTTGTTGTTAAACCCAAATGACTAAACTGTCCTTTTTAATTATTAAATTGATTTACAAAAGTTTAAATTAATTGCAAAAATGAGTTTCATTTTCATCCATTGATTAAAAATTTTAAAGGTTGTGATTGATTTTAAAGGTTCTTAAAAGTTCTCACTTTTTTTAAGATTCTCAAAAGAACTTTTCAACACTTCACATTCTACTTCATTTTTCTTCTTTTCATTATTATTTTCTTCATTCTCCTTTCATTTTATACTCCCAACCGAAAATGTGTTAGACCAAATATGAGGAAACGAGTTTAGCCAAAGCTTGGCTCGAGGTGACGGAAGACCCGATGTGCGGTATGTTTAAAAATCTAACCTCAAAGTTTGCCGATTAAACTTTCTACAATGGTTTGAATTTTTTTTTATGTTGTCTTATTTGTAGCGAATTACCAAAAAGAAAGAACATATTGGACGAAGATAAGGGAAGTGTTTCTTAATCTTGAAAACCAATCGGATGATTTTCGGAACAATGATAGTTTGTCTGCAAAATGGCGCCAGATGCGCGCATCAATTTACTCCTTCAACAAATCTTCACTCGTATGAACAATGGTGCAAACGAGTCGCAAATCGAAGATGCTTTGTTCGAGTATACAAAGACGTATGGTCAACCTTTTCACCATATCACGGGGTGGGAATTGTTAAGAAGTCTGAAATTTTAGCCGCATTTGATGTTTTATCTATGTTTTAGTTATTAAATCTAATATATCTATGTTTTAGTTATTTTATCTAATATATCTATGTTCTATCTATTTTATCTAATATATCTATGTTTTAGTTATTTTATTAATATAAATTTAAAACATTACATTTAATTGAAAACATTACATAAAATTGAAAACATTACATAAAATTAAAACATTACATAAAACTTAAACATTAGGACGAATTAAAACATTACATAAAGTAACTTAATGCCAACCATAAACGGAATCGGTAGACGAAATGTCACTGTCACCGTTATTACGGTGCTGGTATTCATAGTGATAATCATCCGATGTCGATTCAACTTCGTTTGCGTATTCTTTACTAGGAGCGATCTCGTATCCCTCGGGACTGTCGTCCGGCGTGGAACACATGGCCTAATTAGCCCGTTTTGGATTTGAGCCATGGTAGAATCCCATGCCGAGTTCAATTCTTCGTCAGCAACTCGTCTGGGTGTTGCAAGTGCGGGTGGACTAAAAATTCTGCCATCAGGTTGAATTCGAGACGTCGTGGATGCAATGGTTGATGTTCAGGTTGCGTTTGAACGTCGGTCGTCTGACGAATTGCTTGGCCTCGTGCTCTTCCTCGTCCGGGTTGCGACCGAATGCGAGAACGAGTTGCTTGACCGCATGCTCTGCCTCGTGCGGGTTGCGATTGTCCATAGGACGGTTTGGTTGTTCGCGTGCTCTTCCTCGTCCAGAGTTCATTGCTTGAGTTGTATATGTGTTTTCTGGAAATTGAGTACTGTGTAGTGTGTTTTAGGAATGAGAGAATGAGTATTTATAGAAAAAAATAGTTTTTGAAAACTAGCCGTTATTATTCAAAAAATATCCGTTAATATTCAAATCCTGTATTTATGTTTATGTTTATTTAGTTTATTTATATATAAGAATTAAAAAAAAAAGGAATGCCCTCGCTAAAACATGTTCAACTCCAAAGGAATGGGGGAATGCCCTCTTGATTACTAGATGCCACATGGCATGTTGTGAATGGAGGAGGGGAATTCCCCACATCCTCCACTGGGTGGGGATTCCCTCAAGTTAAGGGTAACTTGAGGGGTAAAGTTGGAGGGTTATTGATCATTGAATTAAATCAATGGTCAAGATTCAATTATCATTTTTGAATCATAACCCTTGATTTTAATTCAATAATCGAGATCATCTAAACTTTATCCCTCAAGTTACTCCTAACTTGAGGGAATCTCTACCCTCCTCCACTCCTCATAGTCTTAGTGACATTAAGAACTTTCGTTGGAAAAATGGCCTTTTGTATTAGGAGAAACGTACTATCAAAACGATATTGATTCAACAAGGTTATATTTTGAATAATGTTGTGCACTCTTGATAGTAAAGTAAGGAGTAGAAAAATTTCGAAACCATAATTAAGTTAATTAGTTAAGGATAAGTGCGTCAAAATGTAGATAACTAAGATCGAAAAGTTATAGTGTGCACGAACTTTCAAAACCTCTATTGTATGCACGAACTTTGTAAAAATGTTCAAGTTATGTAACTAACTATGATCGACCAATCAAAACCTTGCACGTGGCAGCTCATATGAGGTGCCACGTATACCATGTTACATGATTTGAACATTTTTACTAAGTTCGTACATACAATAGAGGTTCTCATAGTTCGTGCACACTATAAATTTTTGGTCTTAGTTACATACATTTTGATGCAATTATCCTAATTAGTTAATATCAATACACATAACCAATCATGATTTCAACTACTCTATATATATGCAACTTCCATCAGAAAACATCTAATTAATAATGAAAAGCAAAAGCCTGAAAGCAATAATCAAGAAACAAATTCATTGGTGGAGAGAAAAGATAAAGTTAACGTTTAGAAATGAATTGGATAAAGATTTTATGGTTCGAATTTGAACTCCATTATATGTATAAGCAATTGAACTACATGCAAACATCTTCTTTTTTTGAACGGCAAACAAATATTATATTACTTCACTAGCAAAGTGCTAGAGCAACATACACGTACAAACATATATAGCAATTCTAATAAGATAAAATCAAACAAAGACATAGTAAACGTCCCTGGTAGATCTATTGAACCTTTGGCAAGAAGGTTCCATGCAATTGAGCTTATCTTAACCCGCTTAACCACCCGCTATAATTAAGCTTTCAACCTCTGAGTCGTAGCCATCGAGATCTACACCAATAAGATCACCAACTCCTTTTGTTGCATCTACTTCTTCCCTAAGTCCTGGAACATACTCCCGTGGGTGTGGTATAGCCTTTAGCTTAGTGTTTTCGATCGTAGGTCCTGGAACATATTGGCTTTTTCCACAGCATAATTACTAGGGAATGATATTTACAACATATTTCAGTCATATAAAACAATACATGTTTTATATTTTTACTAGACAAATGCCCGCGCGATGCGGCAGTGAGGCGGCGGCGACGGTTGGTGCGACGATGGCGGTAGTGGCGACGACGGGTGTTAGTGGCGGCTATACCTTAAGAACAAAATTGACTTTAATTACTTACAAAATTGACTTTAAGGGAAATACGCTAGTATGAAAAGACGGCTATACCTTAAGAACAATTTTGATATTGTTTGTGGACAAAAATGATCACATATGCTTTTTATACGGGTAATGATGTTTCAATTGGATTGTAGTGAAGTTAGTGACATTAAGAACTTTCATTTTTTGTATTAGAAAAAACATAGTGTGAAAGAGCATGGTTTGGATCAGCGGTAAACATCTTGATCTCTAGAAACAGAAATCAAAATCTCGATCCTCATTCCATGTGACAGTCGGAGGTCTTTTCTACTATTTAGATGAAACCTGGAAGCAGTTTTTCTATTTAGATAGAAGTAAAATAAAGTATGTTTACATTTAATTAAATGTTTTTTTGGACTGTTGGGGAGTATAATAAGTATTTCATCCGGCCATGTGAACGGTTGAGATGACATAGTGACTTACAAACATGTGGCTACCTTAAAGTCATGCTAGTAAATCTGAATCACCTTAAATGCTCAAACTTTCATACAGTCATAGAATCTATATTTATATAGTATATGTCATCGATTATATCACACATCTCTCATCAAAACACACACACAAAAATGGAGCAAGAAATTCACCAAAAAACATCGGTAGCCCTTATAGTAGGAGTCACAGGAATGGTGGGTGTGGCCTTAGCCGAAGCCTTAAAAAAGCCAACCGCACTAGGTGGTCCTTGGGCCGTCTACAGTGTCTCACGACGAACATTACCCCCTTGGTTCCCATCCTCCTTGCTAGACAAATACATCATGTTAGACACCTTGAACAAAAAAAACACTTACGAAATCCTATCACCACTCTCCTCCCAAATCACACGTTTTTTGGTTGGCCTTAAGTTTTCACGAAAGTGAAGAAATAAACGTTTCTTTAAACTCAACTATGCTTTCGAATGTCCTTAATGCATTAACTTCAACTCCAAGCTCAAAATTTTGTGACATTGCAAACCGGTACAAAACAATATATGGGACCGATTAATGACTCGGCCCTTTCATCTCAACTCGTCCCTCATGATGCACCCTTTAGAGAAGATTATCCTAGGCTGCCTTTTCCGAATTTTTACTATGCTTTGGAGGATATTGTAGCTTCCTACCATCAATCATTCACATATTCCATACACCGTGCTTCTATAATCATTGGCGCATCAACGAGAAGCTACTTTAACACTCTTCTTTCGCTCTCAATCTATGCTTTAGTTTGCAAACGCGAAAAGTATCCATTCAGGTGTGTAACTAACTCTATTTGCTTTTGTAGACTATACATATATACCTTGTTTTCATTTTAAATCCAGCTCATCATGTAATGGTGAGTGTCAAAGGCGTTTCTATGCTGGACCAACATAGGTCCATAGACCTAGGTTAAATTGGAAGGTTTTTTAGCAAGTGTATAGAAATTATGCTTGGGTACATGTTATCCAAAGATTTGGATCTAGGTAAATTTTAAAGTAAGCATTTTGAAATATTTGAAGTGGATTAACTATATTTGAACATACGTGATTTATATTTATAAATTCGCACCCTAGGTAGACTAATATTGTCTTAACTGGGCATGTGTTACTGCAGAGTAACATCTCTAAGGATTAACTCAACATGCATGTCACCTCCAAAAATCGAATCCGTATTTTATAAAAAAAACCCGATTTATCTGCGAGCTATGCTGACTACTTCATTTGCACTCATATATCATATATGTATGTATTTATAGTAAATTTTACTTATTGCAACATATAAATAGGTATGTTGGTAATAAGGATAGTTGGGAGCACTTTTGGGATATGTCGGATGCTACATTGCTAGCGGAGCAACAAATATGGGCATCGGTGACAAACAAAGCTAAGAATCAAGCTTTTAATTGCACAAATGGAGATGTATTTACGTGGAAAACTCTTTGGAAGGTGCTTTGTGATGTGTTTGATGTCGAGTTTGTGCCATTCGACGAGAAAGAAAAGTTTGATTTGGTGAATTTCATGACAAAAATGGAGGAGGTTACTTGTTTCGGCGCACTTGATTTAACTTTAAAACTCAAAATACAACATATTTGTAGCATAAATAAGAGTCGAGAATTCGGATTTTACGGGTATGCAAATACACTTGCGAGTATTGAGCCATGGGTTCAAAGATTGAGACAGCTACAGAAATAAGTAAAGGAGACCGGTTTTAAAGGGCTATAGAAACCACTTTTTGAACCGGTCTTTATGAAAGGGGTTTCTTTTATATAGTAAAAACTGGTTTCCTTGTAAATATATGGAAAGTTGTTTTAATCATCAAACTGGTTTCTATAGTATGTTAAGAAACCTCTTTTATAAATAAAACTGGTTTCTTTAATATACTTAGGCACCATTTTTATTTGTAAAACCGATTCTGTTATATAAATATATACAAACCCTCTTTTAATTAGAAACTGGTTTCTTTTATTAATCTCAATTTATATAAAAACCAGTTTTGTAATCCAAATATATATCAATATCATACACTAGAAATTTAAATCTGGAGAATTAATATTTAGAAAATTCATATATTCATTAACTAATACATCTTGATCACAAATATAAATTAGCTAAATATATATAACTCCAGGTATATAAAACATGACAATTCCAAAGAGTAAATATCTCTTGATCTTCAAGTACATATTTTTTTCTACTACTAATATATCTCTTGATCTTCAGAGAGTTTTCATCTTGCCCCTTTTATATCTGCAAGTAAATAGCACAAGTAAAACAAGGTTTCCACTAAAAAATCAAAGTTACAACTATTAATAACGCTCTAATTTATGTAGTGCACGGGGATAAAAGATTATTGTTTCTGTGCAAGTACAAATAAAGACAGATCCAAGAATTTGACTAAGTGGTGGCAAGAAAACTTACTTGATGATATGAGCATCATAAGAGCTATTAAACAGCACCAAAAGAAAGTTGTAAAACTGCAACGAAATAGCCACAAAACAACCTCCACACAGCCACAAAAATCTGCACTTTAACAACAATAATACAACTTCAAAACTGCAACAAAGTAATGCTTAAAACAGTTAATATAAGAGCTTTCAATAGCTAATATACTGCAAAATGCAGCACCAAAATATAGCAGCAGAAAACAGCTTATGATAGCCAACAAAATAGATTCCAGCTAATATACTGCAAAAAATAGCTTTCAAACAGACGATTTACCAGCAAAATAGCAGTTAAACAACATAAAATACAGCAAAAGGAACAATAATAATACTACAATTTTAGCCGATTAGAATTTTGTTACGCTTTACACATATGTGGGTGCCCATGGGTATCGATTACTAGTATTCACAAGTAGCCAAATAATCTCACGATGTTTCAAAGCTCCTGTAAATTTACTGATTATAGTTCACAAGTTCAAAAAACGATACCTAAAAAGCTGAGAAGAAGCTGCCATATATTCATAAGTAACCATATCCTTTACATATAGTTAAGTTATTTTGTCTGCTTGAGATAATGTTTAACTAGAATAAACGCGCTTTAAGTTAGTGGCTCAAATCTCGAACTCTACCTGTAACTCAGGAGCGTAAACAGTCAATTGGAGACACAAAGGTAAGTTGTCTGTTGTGATTCATAGGGTCGAAATCGAACACAAGGATGCAACTGCATAATTTAGAATCGAAGGTTTGCAAAGGAAAGAGTCAAATTTGGACCGCGTGAAAGGTGAGAGTTCACTTCTATTACACCAGAGATCTCACACCTCACTAGCATCCCATCACTGAAAACATGAAATTCAAAATATCAATTAGTGTGTTGGTTTGTAAACACTTTTCTATATCATTCTCTAATCATACATAAGTAACACATCAATTATATTTATCCTCGTTAGTAGCAAGAAGATGCACCAAATTTAAATAACTCAAGTTAAAGAAATTATGATACATACCTGTTAATGATTGTATCCATCTCTTCAACAAGATTGACATACATATCATTATTTGCATGATTTACCCATGTCGTCCTCCATGGTACACATGAGGATGTGGCCCCTGGAAGGGTATTGTTGACGTTAGAATTATTACAAGTGACATACATATCATACATATCATCGCTTAGTCCATTTGGATTAAGAAAAACCTCTGCCTCTGCATCTAAACTATCCTACAAAACCAAAAAAATAAAATAATAAGCGACCCAAAGTGAATCCCTTGAGATACTCACCACTAAAAACTAAAAAAATATCTTTTCATTCCCAAGGTAAAACGGTTAAGAAGAAAGAATCGACAAATGTCTAAATGGCTTTCAAGTTTTAAGTGCATTTATGCTTTCCAAAGTCTTGAAGGCAACTCATGGTTCAACAAACAGAGATGTAAAGTTTACCAAAAGGATTGTACCTCTTGTATAAAAAAGAGTATCAACTATTGCTAGACGTAGATTTTCAAGAAGAAAAAACAATACCATCCACATTCCATACTGCCTCTTCCCCTGTTGATAACCTGGCCTTGAAACTAGCCAATGTATTATCCTTGAGCATAATGAATTTTTTTTAACTACAACAAAGAGATAAATTGAACATTAAACTATGTTAATCTATCACCCACTGTTCATTTGAAAGCACAACCATTCACGTTTTTCCCTACTTAGAATTAGATTAAAAAGGATATCTAATTATTCACCTTTTCTGAGTCCATATGTTCAAGCCTAAAAAATAAGTATCTCATAGTAAAACATTTTAAATTGTTTCGATCACTTCACACAAACCAGATGCATATTAATTCCATCAATAGAACTAAAAGGCAGTAAAACAATTATCAAAAACATAAACTAATTCCATCAATCTACATGCATATTAATACCTTTAATTTACGGCTTAACCTATATATTAATTTTTAATTTTATTTTCAAGATCCTTATAAAAGACGAATGATTTTAATAATAATTAGCAGATCTATAAACTTGACAACACTCTCAAAACCCTAAAACTAAAATAAATAGAACTTACCTGAGTGGTGATAGCCAACGGAGATGGATGTTGTGAGTTGTGGTAGTACGATATGATGGTGGTTCTAGGTGCCGTCAGTGGTGGTGGTTCCATGTTTCTTACTATGGAGATGATATGTTGGTGGTTATTGAGGAGAAGGACAAAAGAGATACTTAATGTATTTGAGAGATGTAAAAGCTAAAAGGCTACGGATTTGTTCAAGAAAATAAGAGGGATTTTCAATTTTTTTCAGGCCCGCGCAATGCTAAAATTAAAATATAAAGTTTATAGACGTGTTG
>CM067167.1:293208891-293233891 GCA_034093135.1 Erigeron breviscapus | reverse complement strand
GGCTAAAACGTTCAATCGTTTTAAGGCCAAATCAAATCGATCTGGCAAACCTTTTGCTTCCAGCGCGTCTCTTGACAAATCTAATCTTGAATGCTTTAAATGCGGCAAGAAAGGACATTTCATGAAGGAATGCAGATCTAGTCAACCATCATCATCAAAATCTGCTCCTAACCATTCTATTTTTCAGAAATCTGATGACAGCTATAAGGCCAAATACAAGAAGTTAAAGGCACATATGGCTCTTCTGGCACAAGATAACTCAAGCAACAGTTGTATGATTGCCAAAACTGAAAAATGGGAAGATTCTGATGAATCATCTGAAGATGAAGAAGAAGTTAAGGACATGTGTTTCATGGCACAAGAAGATCAAGGTCATTTGGTCAAATCCGATGTTGAATCCGGTCGCTGGGTGGATATTGTAATGAAAAAGGTCAGTAATTTTGGCTTTGAAAAGAATGAGGAACACAAACTGGACCTTTTGGTTCTTTTAGAGGCTGACATCTCATTTGTTGAGACAGTGCATTCAGAAAGCCTAAAAATGTTTGAAAATAATGCTTCTGAACTGAACGCCAGTCATGCCAGATTGAAAGAACTGAAAGATGTTCATTTGGCTCTAAAAAGTTATCAGTCTATGGTTGCAACTTTAGAATTGGAAAAGGAAGAATTAAAATCCATCCTTGAAAAAGAACAAGCAATATTAAATCTTGGATGAAAGCACCAAGGCCAGATGCTGCAATTAAAAATACTTTTGCATCACAAAGAGCAGCATATGAGTCTGGTGATCTTCATTTGGCATCTATAATCACTGATTTAGATGCTCTTCCAAAGGAAATAAAACCTGAAATCATCTTTCCTAAAGTTGGCAAGCAGAAAACTGTAACTAATAAAGCCCAGGAACAATCTGAGGGTAAATCTGAAACAGCTCAGACAACTGTTTCAAAAAGGAAGGCTAAATCCAAAAAGCCATCCCCTCAGACTTCATCTAAGGTTCCTAAAGACCTAAAGAAGAAGAAAAATTTCTCCCCACTGAGCCATCTACCTCAGATTCAGGTAAGGCTCAGGTGTCTAATGAAGAATCAATTTTGTTAAGATTAGAAAGTCAATTTCAACTATTGGCTAGACAAGTGCAGAGTTGTAATGCACGTTTAAAAAATGTTGAAACTCCTCCTCTTCAACCAAAACAAAATACAAAACCCTTTTCCAAGCAAATCAGGCAGAAATCTGAAAAGAAAAAGGTTGAAAACCCCATCAAACCAACTATTTTTTGTCATCTGAAATAATGACTGAAATCCCCTTTGATCCTTCTGTTCCTTATGAACCAAAGAAATCTGAGACTGCTAAGGGAGAGTCTAGTGAACCCATCCAAAGATGGGTTCCCAAAAAGAACTAATCTTTGTTTGTGTGCAGGGAGACCGAAAGAAGAATATATGGTTTCTGGACAGTGCTGCTGGCCGAACCATGACTGGTTATCAAACCCTGCTAGAGGAATATAGGGTGCAAGAGGGGCCCTCAATAGTTTTTGGAAATGATGGTAATGGAAAAACTGAGGGATATGGTGTGGTGAATAATGGTCAAGTCAAATTCACACGTGTTGCATATGTGAACGGTTTGAAATATAACCTGATCAGTGTCAGTCAACTGTGTGATGATGGCTTCAAGGTTTTATTTGATATTTCACAAGGCACCATATTCAACAGAGATGGAAAGGTCGTATTGATTGCACCAAGGAAGGGAAACATTTATGTCATTGATATGAATCCTTCTACCTCTGAACAATGTTTCTATTCAAAGGCAGATGAAGACACAAACTGGCTGTGGCACAAGAGATTATCCCATATGAACTTCAAGAACATCAATAAGTTGTCTAGAAAACAACTTGTTGATGGGATACCCTCTATCTTTCAATAAAGACACGTATTAATAAGTTGTCTAGAAAACAACTTGTTTATGGGATACCCTCTATGTCTTTCAATAAAGACAAGCCATGTCCAGGTTGTGAAATGGGTAAGCAGAAAAGAGCTTCATTCAAGACAAAGCAAAGCTTTAGTATAACTGAACCTCTTCACATGCTTCACATGGACCTTTTTGGACCAGTGAATGTTCAGACCAGAGCAGGAAAGAAGTACACCCTTGTTATCGTTGATGAATATTCAAGATACTGCTGGGTGATTTTCCTCAGGTCCAAAAGTGAAGCTGCTGCTGAAATCATTGCTCTCATCAAACAAATTGAGCTCAAGCACAAGCGAAAAGTTTATCAGCTCAGAAGTGACAATGGCACTGAATTCAGAAATGCCACTCTGGAGTCCTTCTGCACTGAAACTGGCATATCTCAGAACTTCTCCTCAGCCCACACACCAGAGCAGAATGGTGTTGTAGAAAGAAAGAATCGCACGCTGATTGAAGCTGCTAGAAGTATGTTGAATGAATCTGGTCTTCCCAAGAATTTCTGGGCTGAAGCTGTTGCAACTGCCTGCTACACTCAGAACAAATCTGTTTATGTCAAAAGACACAAGAAGACCTCCTATGAAGTACTCAGAAATAGAAAGCCTAATATTGGATACTTCCATGTATTTGGATGTCCAGTATACATTCTGAATAATTCTAATCAGCTTGGAAAATTTGATGCAAAAGCTGATGAAGGGTACTTCCTAGGATATTCATCAAATCGCAAAGCCTTTAGAGTCTTTAACAAGAGACTTGAAAAGGTTGATGAGTCAATTCATGTTACCTTTGATGAATCCAATTCTGCAATCTTTAAAAATTCCATTCCTGTACCACCCTCAGAAAGTCCAATAAGTTTTGGTGATTCTGATCCTATTGCTGAAACTGATCAGTCACCTGAACCTGCTTCTGAACATCTCCGTTCAGAACCAGTAGTAAACAAGCCTAGCAACATTCCATTTTATCCTCCAGTCAGTTTCAAACTACCTTCTGAACTGACTATTGGATCAGATGTACATGCTGCTTCTCCTCTGATATCAGGCTCCACTGAGCAACCTCAATCTGAAGAATTTCATGATGCAAGTCATGATCCGCAGGAAGAAGAAGAAGCTGAAGATGTATTTTCTGAAGCTCCTCCTGAAGGTACTCAGAGAAGTTCTTGCACTGATATCATTGTTCATCCTGGTCAATACTCTAAATGGACAAAAGCACATCCAATCGAGCAAATAATTGGAGAGTCCAGTAGAGGGGTTCAGACCAGAAGAGCCACAAGCGATCAATGCTTATACGTCAGCTTCTTATCTCTAATTGAACCCAAGAAGATTGATGAGGCTATGCAAGACCCAAGCTGGGTTGAAGCCATGCAAGATGAGCTCAACCAGTTTAAAAGAAACGATGTATGGGAACTCGTTCCTTGTCCCGGTAACCTGAAGAAGGAACCAATTGGGACAAGATGGGTCTTCAGAAACAAGATGGATGAAGATGGTCATATCATCAGAAACAAAGCAAGACTTGTTGCAAAAGGATATGCACAAGAAGAGGGAATAGATTTTGATGAAACTTTTGCACCAGTTGCTAGACTTGAAGCTATCAGAATATTCTTAGCTTTTGCAGCTCATCATCAGTTTAAATTCTATCAAATGGATGTCAAAAGTGCATTCCTGAATGGAGAACTAGAAGAAGTGGTTTATGTGTATCAACCACCAGGGTTCATCAATGAAGAAAAACCACATTGGGTGTACAGACTGAAAAAAGCCTTATATGGTCTGAGACAAGCACCCAGAGCCTGGTATGATACTCTTACTAAACATCTTCTTAAAAATGGTTTTAAACGTGGTGCGATTGATAACACTTTGTTCATATTGCATGATAAAAGTGATATCCTTTTAATACAAATTTATGTTGATGATATTGTGTTTGGTTCTACAAATGAGAAGATGTGTGAAAATTTTCTAAAATCATGTCTTCTGAGTATGAAATGAGTATGATGGGTGAACTGACATATTTTCTGGGACTTCAAGTAAAACAAACTGAAGATGGTATTTTCATAAACCAGGAAAAATATGTCAGAGATTTATTAAAGAAATATCAATTTGACTCAGTCTCATCAAAAGATACTCCTATTTCTGCTCCATTAACTTTGGATTCTGATCCACATGGAAAACCAGTGGACCATACAAAATATCGTGGTATGGTTGGTTCACTGATGTATTAACTGCAAGTAGACCAGACATAATGTTTGCAACATGCCTTTGTGCTAGATTTCAGTCTGATCCCAGAGAAGCACATGCAAATGCTGTTAAAAGGATCTTCAGATACCTTAAAGGTGTCCCCAGACTGGGTCTTTGGTATCCCAAAGGCTCTAGTCTAGATCTAATGGGTTATTCAGATTCTGATCATGCAGGTTGTAAGATAGACAGGAAAAGTACCACAGGTGGGTGTCATTTCCTTGGTGGCAAATTAGTAAGCTGGACCAGTAAGAAGCAGACTGCAGTATCACTATCCACTGCAGAAGCTGAGTATATTTCTGCAGCAAGTTGTTGTGCTCAGATTCTATGGATGAAAAACCAGCTGACTGATTATGGTGTTACTTACACAAAGACTCCAATCTTTTGTGATAACACTAGTGCCATTGCCATATCTCACAATCCTGTGATGCACTCGAAAACCAAGCACATTGATCTCAGGTATCATTTCATTCGTGATCATATTCTGAAAGGAGATATTGAATTGTACTTTATTCCCACTGATAAGCAACTCGCTGATGTTTTTACAAAACCTTTAGATGTCAAAACCTTTAAACATCTGGTCAGTGAGTTGGGTATGTTAAATCCTTAGACTGGTAATCTTGTTATGAACGCCTCAGTGACACTGATCTGGTTCACCAGTCTGAGCGATCCATGTAATTTTTGCTCGCCTAGCTATCGAACGCCTTTGTGATACTATCTTGGCACTTATTAATTCATGGATCATCACTTCAGGGGGAATGTTAAATATTTTTCTAACTTTAAAATAAACCTTCATTTTTGAAGGGGAACCTTTTACTCAGAAAAACGTATTTAACTGAAGCACCTCAGAAAATCAAAGTTATTTCAGTTGAATTTTATTAACTGAGATGGTTCAGATCTCTTTGGAACTGACCATGCTCAGAATTTGTTTAGTCATCACTGAAAGACAACTATCCTTTCAAGATATTTTTGATACTTGGTCAATTGTGTGTACACGTGCCTACTGCATACTATGTTTTTAACTTACGTTGGTCATGCTTATGTGTCACACAAGTTGCGCCGTAAAAGAGAAAAAAATGAGTACTTTTTCTGAAAAAGTGTTACAGGGTGGGGTCACTCAAACGTCTTTGCATTTAATGCGGACTTGACCCCAGAAATTGTTTTTAAATTGGAAAATTACTTTGTATTCCATCTTAAATTCAAATTCCTTTTCATTCTTTCATTTACTTCGTTTTTCCATTTACTTCCCAATCATCAATCTCTCTCATATTTACTCTCAAAATTCCTTAACTCTTCATATTCTTTTCACTTTCACTCTCGACTCTTAAAAATGTCTAAATCATCATCTTCTTCACAACCTAAATCGCTCATCAATTTCAAATATACTCCATCGGATGATGTGAAAACATCTGCCACATGGCCAAAGAATTTCACTCCTTCACAAATTCGATTTAACATGAGCAATTTCTTGGCTCAATTAAATGTGAAATCCAAAACGCTAATGGGAAGAATCAATAATTTTTGGGAGAAATCCCCTTTTCATTATGCTCTGACCGCTAATCCTCAGGCATTGTATCATCGATACTTGCTTGAATTCTGGTATACTGCTGTGGTGAGCAAAGATGAACAATCCATCTCCTTCACTCTCAATGAGGGCACCAAGCAATGTGTTATCACTCTTGAGGGGTTCAGAAATTCCCTTCATCTGAACTACCTCAAACCTTCCCAGGTATATGCTAAACGACTCAAAGGAGTCAATTTCAGGGAGGTTCTAGTCGCCACCGGTCATGGCGATATGGAGGATGCTGATGGTAATCTGAAGACCTCCGGACACATATTTATGTCTGGATTTGGCAATTGCTGGAGGTTCTTCTGGACCCAGATTATGGAAAGTCTTGGTGGCAACCATGGAGGGTTGGACCAACTTTCATTACCCCAAGTTGAGATGGGGTATTATATTTGGAATGGGATACAAGCAGACTTGCTGAGATTCTCTTTTCTCAGCTAATTACAAAACTAAAAGGAAAGAGAAGTCTGCATATTACCTTTCCAAGATTTCTGAGCTTATGTTTCATGGATATTCTTGGTGAAGATTATAATCAAGCTGGACCTGAAGCTTCAGTACCAGAATACAGCAGAGATTTCTCAAAGGCATCCACTGCTGAAGATGAGCCTGAACTCTCCTCTGCTATGCTTCAGGTATTTAATAAAACTGTTTCAGCCACACTAGCTGGTTCAGAAAGGTCACTAAGTGGGCCACAAAAGAATGTGGGACCCATTAGTCGACCTAAAGATAAGGTTGAGCAAATCATTAAATCTGGTAACGATGCACCTGCTTCTGCAGATGTTGAACCAAAAACTGGTGCGGGTACTAGTGACCCAAACCAGAGCATATCTGACCAGATTGTAAAAGTGAATACTTTCTGGGATGACGATGAGCTACCTCAGGGGAATCTCGATTCCCTTGCTGATTTTGAGTTTGACGAGGGATTATTGGAGGCGAATTAATCTGATTCTGAGCCAGCCGCCATCCTCGCAAACGCCCCTCCTCCTCCCCCAGAAATCCAAATTCAACCTGACCAACAAGATATTAATCCTTATGTTCCACCACCTCCATCTCATCAACATCCAATTTTTTCCACCAGGCACTACTCCTGCCTATGTCACCGATCAATCTTTCACTCCATCACTTCAATTTCTTCACCCCCAAATTCACAACATCCCACCACCTATCAATTATGATGCCCCAATAGAGAAGGACTTGGATTCTGAGACAGAATCTGAGAGTCCAACTGATTTACAAATGAATAAGGTACTTAAAGGGCTTGGTAAACTACCATTTGTTGCTCCTGCTTCTGCACAACCGCCACCACCTTTAAATGTGGAAGCACAGTTAGAGAAAACTCAAACCGAAGTCCAAAGCCTTATTCTTAGGGTGGAGGATTTAACCAAGTCTCTAACTGCCAATACTAGTTCAGTGGCTGATATGAAAGGTGCTCAGATGTTTCTTGGAACTGAGTTAACCAAGGTTGCTGGAAACGAAGGACTAGTAGTTGGGAAGTTGAATGAGCTGGTGATGACTTGCAACAAGGTGAGCTCTGCAATCAGAGAAGCCTTCAGGTTAACAAAGAGAGATGTGCAAGCTTTGGTGGTTGCAAACTTGACATCTTGTGTTCAGCTGTTGAAGCAAGATTTTTTGGCTGTTGGAAGAGAAGTGCATGAGTTGGTTCAGAAGCCAAGTATAAATGAAAAAGAACTTGGGGCTTCTATAAGTGTTGGTATTTTTGATAATCTGAAGTCTGAGCTAACTCAGAATCTAGTTACTCAGATTTCAGAATCCATTTCTGAGAAGGTTGGTGCGGAGGTTAGAATGATGATTGCTGAACTGACCAAAGACACAAATGACAAAGTGGACAAGGCTGTAAATGAAGTAAAAGATTCAGTGTCCAAGCTTGAAGGTTCAGTTCAGAATCAGTCCAAACAGTTAGATGAAATTCTAACTCTTCTGAAGAAAGAAACTGTTATTGCTCCTCCTCCCCCTGCTTCTTTCACTGAAGAAGATAGAAAGATGTTGAAGGATGTAAAAGATCAAGAAGCACTGAACCTTAATTCTTCATTCAGATTAAGGGCTCAGTTTGCTACAATGGCAAAGGGTATATGTGATTTCCTAGAACAACAAAGTTGGGAACCACTGAAGGCAATTAAAACTTCAATTGACCTTTATGCTAAAATGCCTTCAGAGATTCCCAAAGGGGGAAGTGTGCCTATTGGTTTGTTGGCTAGTACTCAAGAAATGATTGAAGCAACCAAGAAGCAAACTGAGGTACCATCTGGTAGTGCCTCAGTTCAGGGGGAACAAGTTCAGAAGAAAGACAAGGGAAAAGGCAAAGAAGTAGAAGAACCAAAGAAAAGTTCTAAGGGTTCTGGAATCATTGTTGGTGAGAATGTGGATGAGCATGGTTATCCCTTGCACGATCTTGAGGCTGATAGTAAGAAGTTGGAAGCTTTGCAAAAGCAGGTTTCCAATCAATTTATTATGTGGAGGGAAAACAAGGAAAGAGAAAGGGAACAACATCTGAAGATGGGGACCCTTGATCATATAGATGTTGCAGCTCTTGGTTTATCATTGGAAAGATACTTGAAAATCAAAAATGATCCAAGAGTGCAAAAGGCTATTGTTGATATGCTTGAGTATGAGTGTGGGATAAACTACTCTCCTCTGGAACAAAAGTTAGAAAGTCTGACCTTTAAGTTGTCCATTGAAGACTTAAAGAAAAATAGAGAAAAAGAAATGGCGATCAAAAGGAAGGATATTCTGGCCGAAATTCTGAAGGTTGAGAAAGAGTTGCTCAGACCAACCATTAAGCCCAAAGTAACTGGACCAAGATCATCAAGAAAGAGTGTTCGTGATGCTGATCTTTCTACCTTCAAACCAATGTCTGATGATGCTATTGAAATTGAAAGAAAACATGAAAGAGATCAATATGAGCATTATATGAAGCATCGATCTCATTCAGCCAAAATAATTGATATGGAAGTAACAAAAGCTGATGGATTGAAGCTTTTTGACTTGGTTGTTAAAAGAGAAGGAAGGACAGCTGAAGAATACCATCAGGTTTCAGTGCACGAGTTTGGGATTTCTGAGCATAGGGAGATGATCCAGATTCTGAAGGGGAAGCCAAAATCTGCCTTGATTGGTGCATGGTTATCCAGAATACAACAAAAGATGCAGGCCAAGGTAGAGATTGAAGGCAGGTTGTTTGGAAAGAAGGATCATTCTCCACTGAAGAGAAAACCTACTGAGGCAACTTCTGGTTCAAGGCCTGCCAAGAAGTAGTTTCTTTTCAGTTTATCATGTACTTGTAATATATTTACATTTGTAACAAACATTTCAGTTTGTATATATATGTTGCAAATTGTAACCAATAAGTAGATGGTAAGTTTAAGTTAGAAAACCACAAGTAAAATTCTGAGACATCACAAGCCGTACCGTAAGATCGGTCACTGGTTGAACATCATTCACCCTATAGGTACCTAATAGGTGGGGAGATAATTGGGGAGGGTGGTGCCCGGGTTCCTCCTCGTCCTCTTTCTTTTCTTTTTGTCTTTTTTTCGGTTTCTTTTGTCTTTATTTGGGTGGGGAAGGAGTGGGGAGGGGGGTGAGGTATTCTGTGAAAATGAAAAAAAGATGGGGAGAAGTAAAAAAGGTAGGGAGAAGTGGGGAGGAGTGGAGTACTCCCCCACCCTTATGAAAGTTTTATTTATTTGAAATTTTTTTAAAAAAAGTTTTAATTTTCAAAGTTATTACTATTAAAAGTTTATCTGACATTATTTAATATTAATGAAATGTACTATAATAATAAAAGTGTTTATTTATTTGTGTGTTTGAATAATAAAAAATATAATTTAATTGATGATGTGGCGAACAAGTTCCAAGAAGTTTTTCATATAGGGAAGGAGAGTCCTGAGAGGATCGAGTCATGGGTGATGTGGCACTGAGATAGTGAAAGGACTCGACCCGAATAAGAGAATTTTTTTTTGTTCTAGACGTAAAATGGCTGTAAATTTATGGCTTAATTACAACTGACCGTAAAAATCCAGCCGTAAAATTTTGGCTTAAATTATAACTAGTCGAAAAACCAGCCGTAATTCGCTCTCAGATTTTTTCTTCCCTGTCCAAAAGTGACTCAAAAATACAAATGGCCATAAATTTATGGTAAGGGCGTAAATTTACGGTCTCATCTACACTTTTTCATTTTGACCCAAATTAAATATAATTCCATTCCATAGTTCAAAACTTTAAACTAAAACACCAAAAAGAGTAAAATTACATATTACAACTATACAGACACATCCAACACATTAACTATTAAAATTTATATCAAAACGACCAAACGGGTCGCTTACCAATTTTGTTAACCATCCAAAATCACCAAATCCTTTAAGTTACAAAAGACCGTGACTCCAACCTAATATTTGCAGAAATATGCATAACCAAATATGACAAAACATTGCAAATGTACCAAGAGCCATGAGTGAGGTGGGATTACTAAGCTTCTATCAAAAAGTACCATTTTCCGCAAATGACCAAATACCTTCAAAATCACTAGCAACTTCAACTATCAACACTTCACTAGATCCCTCTTCCAGAATCACCTATAAAAAGGGTAAACAACTAAAATATAAGTGAATGCTTAGTTGTAACATCCCAAACTTTTCATGTTTGACTTGTTGACTATTCCGTTAGTTAACGTTAGGTTTCGTTAAGTTATATGCCCTAAACGGGATTATGTGATTAAATGCTTATGTGTTTAATATGATTTGATTAAATTATGTTAAATGAAAGTAATTAAAGTAAAAATTATGAAAGTCAAGTGCTTGTTAGGTTGATAAGTGTCCCGGTTAGTAAGTTAAGCTTAGAATGCGATGTTTAGGAAGTTGGGGGACTTAAGGTGAAGTTATGAAAGTGTTGGCCAGGGGTTAAGAGTTACGAGTAATTAGGCTTCCCTAATTCTCTAAATTCTATATCCATACGTGACAAAGAACCCCAAGCCGCCCCCTCTTCCCTCTCAAAGCAATTCTCCATCCAAATCTTTGCGTTTCTTGGCATTTGATTGAAGTTTGATCAAGATCTTTCATCCTTGTGACCATCTACATGTAATATAGATGATTTCCCTTTGATTTGTAATCTTATGAGTCGATCATATGAATCTTGTTTCTGGTCTTAGGGTTTGGGATGGGATAATTGCAATTCGTTATCGATTTCGAGTCATTCGGGTGATCAATTGAGTGGGTAATGTTTGTGATTGATTAAGGGATCAATTGATGGATTAAAGTCATCAATTATACCATAAAAGATGTTAATTTTAAGTCTCCAGGTCATTAATGGGTGTTAAGGTCGTATAGGAATCGAATGAGTTATCGAACGAAACTTGGTATTCCAGACCTGGACGCGATTTGCGGCACAACCCCAAAAGTTGCCGTGCAACCCATGATCTGGTGAAAAGTTGCGGCACAATTACCAAACCAATTTTGGTTTCTGTTTTCGATCAGGTTCAAAGTTGCGACGCAACTTTAAGAGTTGCGACACAACTTTTTCCTGGTGAGTCTCTATGCTTCGTTTAAGCTTATAGGTTGATCTTATACTTGTCTTAGGTAGTCGGGAGCACGTTCCAAGCACGGTAAAGTGATATATAACCCATTATAAGTTGTACCAAGGTAAGATAACATCTTTTGTCACCTGATGGTACAACAAAACATGGTTTTTATAAGTTAAACTTCCCAAATGATTATAAATGCATGTATGTATGTTTATGGGTATGGATGGGAGGTTGATATGGGATACGATGACTACCATTAACGATGTATGGTAAGTTTATGCATGATGCAAAGGTATGATGATGTACTTAGTCACCAGACATATGTATATGAATGTTTGCATGGCTTGAACACCTAGTCACTAGACATATGTATAGGTTTGCCATGTCACGTGCACGTTTAAGGGCCCTAAAGTAAAGAAATATGTATGTGATTAGTTTAGGTGAAAGTGTAGCCTAAGCTAATATAATAAAGAAGTCTCAAGCATAAGTAAAGTTTGTGTTAAGCTTATCCCATGCTAGTTCCAAGGAGCTAGTGTACGTGGTCACGAGGTTTGGGAATCATGATACCTCCCGTGGCATAGTTGTGTTTGAGTATTCCGGGTGGAGTAACTAACCACCAATGCGTAAAGGCATAAACGGTTTATTCAGTTGGAAATGACATTGTCAATTCCTTAACGATGCCGATGGACCACCTTATGGTTTACCCATCATGTCGGGTGTGAGAACTCCATGTATGGTCTACGACCGCCTGCACACAAACCCCACATCCCTATGTAAGTGGCATAAGCCACTTAGCCTAGGTCTAGGCAAAGTTAACATGTAAAGAAAGATATGAAAGAAAAGGTAGGCACATTTAGGAATATGATGATCCTAATGTGTTATGTTTATTGTATGCAATGCTATGTATGTGATATTAACTCTTATGACACGTTTTGTTAATATATTATGAAATGACAAATGTTTTCAAATTCATGTTATCTTACTTAGCTTTTTAAGCTAACACTAGTTCTTTTGAAAATGTTGTGCCTTCAGGATAAGTAAGCTTGAGCTAGAGAAAGGATTAGCTCGGTGAGATGGGTAGAAGAATAAAGAAGATAGCATTAGTGTCCTAAATGCTTAGACTTCACCCTTAGCCTTTTATTTTGGCTACATTGATTATGTTTTATGATACTTGTAATAATGATGGCATTTATGTTGGTGCCATAACTTGGATTTCATTTATACTGTTTTGATGATGCACTTGGTAACACCATTTTATGAAAGGTACCATCCGTTACGGGTGGGGCAGTTTTTAAGTGATCTATTTCTGTTACGTTTAAATGCCGTTTGACAAAGTTTTTGAAAATCCAGTTTTTAAAATGACGGGTGTTACATTAGTGAATATGCTTGCATACATTTATACACACGAAGGAGGGCAACGCACAAAGGACTATTACATGTAGCCTATGATACCGTTATACCATTTCTACATGCTCACCTTTGTACTTTAACGCATTACATGGATCTATATAAGCAAATGATTACAATCACAAACAATACAATATCAATATCAAATGCCCCTACTTAGGTTATGCCCCTACTTAGGCTCATAATAAAATAATGCCCCTACTTAGGCTCAACGCCAAATCGATTACCACATACGAAATCCACCATCATATGGTAATCGACCCGACGTATATACAAAGGTATGTAAGAATACTCACCTCCTTCGCGACACAATCAATAAAATCAAGATAACCGCAAGAACAATTTACAAGCTTTCAAAACCTATCAAGTTATCACAAACGCATATTAGGCTATATTCACATTCATGGCTAACTAAGCCTAGCCATAACAATAATCATTCACTAGCATTCCTAACTCATAATCAAACCCATTGTGTCATTGAGTTGCTTTATTTATAGAAATCCATTTTGGTGCAAGAATGCTCATCATCATCTTCACCAATTCACCATTTCACTTTGACTAGTAAAGTCACCATTCTCATACTTTGAGTTATACTAATATCATTCACATTTTAAACATTTCCATCATGCAACTCAATAACAACATCATATCATGTATGAAATTGGGGGAAAACACTATGCATTGGCCCAATTCTATAAAATCCCCAATTCAAGAACCCTAATTCTTAAGAATATAATCAAAACTAGGTTGAAGTAATCGTACCTTTAAGAAAAGAGTTAGAATTAAGACTTGGAATTACAAATTCTTCCTTCCTTATGTGTGTTGACACACACACCACACACACACACACACTCAATTCTCCCAAATGAAATTCTCCCCTAAAAGATTGTTATTGTTATTATTGTTATTCACTTGTAGGAATGATTGGAAGAATTGAAGATGAAATTCACTTTAGATTGGAAGTTAGAATGAAAAATATGAGTTAGGAGAATAAGCAAGAGGGTGTAGGAGATGAGTCACAAGGAGAGGGATGGTTGGCACTTGTCTTGAGTGCCACGCCCCTTTCTAATTTTTAATGGTTATTTTACCCGTTATCCACTAAAGTTGAAACTAAACTAATCTTGTATCACAAAATTAAATACTATGAAATTATTTTAATGATAAAACTGTTGTAATTGTGGAAATATCTCAACGACATTTATACGGCCATTTATATATGATCCAAGAAGGGTCACACGCGAATAACATTGAAAGGCTAGTTGAACTTGTAAAAATATGTAAAATATAAGAACTTTCCAAAAATAGATTTGAAAATGATTTTCGTATCGAAACCGCAAATCGGGTAAAAATCGGATCGGGCATCAAAGCACCATGAGCCAATCCATTTGACCATGGGCCAAACAAGATTGACCCATGGATACCCAAGGGCAGCCGAACGAAACCAAAGGGGGGAAGGAAAAGGATTTTTGGTAACTTCCTTTTCTTATCCCACGTAGGAAACCTAGAGAAAATCCAAAGGGTTTTAACCCTTATGAATAGAGAGGTTTTCTAAGGTTTTTCACATAAGTTTCTCTCCTCCCTTTTGGTGCTTGGGTCGAAATCACTAACACATTTGTTAGGGATTTTGGCTTTTGCATTCTAGTTATATTTTATATATATTGAATATATATATAGGGAAAAGATAAAATGAGTCCAGCTTATTTTGAGTCCAATTTGAGTCCATTGATTTTCTTCCATCTCCTCAAATTCCAACCACCTCCTACCACCACCACCATCATCTCCGACCACCACCATGATTTTCCGGCGACGGCGACCACCGCCACCACGACTTACACATGTGTAAGTTACATGGACCCTTTTTAGACTCAAATTAAGCTGGACTCAATTTATCCCACCCATATATATATATATATATATATATATATATATATATTATTTATATATATATATATATATTTAATACAAGTTAAGGCTAGCAACTAGCTAGTCTTGGGGATTTGTTCGTGTGTGTGCACCTCTTGAGGAGTTCTACACTTGGGCTCTTAGTTCGTGGCAAAGTGTTCGAGCTTCGTTTGGTGGTGTCGACTTCAAGCTAGTCGACTTCTAGGGTTTGCGTGCTAAAAGGTTAGTATTCTTTCTCTTCTATTTAATTATGTTTATCTATTTTAGTTTGCTATATTTGCATGCATGTTAGGTCTTGGCTTTGATTATAATTAGGGAATTAAACTAGGTTTAATTGTTTTGTTAATCATTTCGCTTATAGCTAATAGAGTTAGTCTTGGATGATTAAATTAGATTAATTGTCTAAACGAATTAATTATATTAATTCGTTTACAAGATTAACGATCATTACCTAGGAACGTTCACGGTTTTTAAAACATGCTTTTGATAAATATAAAATAGTTTTGTTTTCAAATAATTAACCGTTTTAATTATTTACAAATGATACCACTCATGTTTTAATAAATGACTATGATAACCTTGCGGAAATTGAACGTTGATTGTAAACCCAAACTAGTTGCGCGATTAACGAAATCCAAACAAAAACTAAAATAAAGGTTTATTTATTTTACCTTAAAAATTTCGGGATGTTACAGGTGGCAGGGAAGAAGTTCCAAAAGTTATACCTTATAGTATTCGGCCTAATAATGAAAATTCCAGTTCTAGATGAAAAGCGAACTTGTCTCAGCTTTTGTTAGCAAGATCTAAATCAGTATTAAAAATCTTATAAAAAATATCAAATATAACTCTTAGAGTTATAGTTAACGTGCATAAAAAATTGTACTTTTCATATCAAAAGCTTACCTTTTGAATTTTATAATAAAAGTACAATTATTTTAAGGGAAAGGTTAAACGAAGCACTTAGGTCTTCACTTAACGTGCATAAAAAAAATTGTATTTTTTCATATCAAAAATCCACCCCTGAATTTTATGATAAGTGTATAACTATTTAATACACATTAACAAGAGCCCTTAACTATATCTTAAATACGTTCATTATAGCTCGAAAGATATGATTAGTAAAACCCAAATATTATTTTAGCGTAGATCAAACGGTTGGTTTAAAGTCAATTGATGAATGACAATACTAGCTTAAAATTAGGCTTTCCTATTTAGTGTTAGTATTTAGTATAATTATTAGATTGAATCAATGAACATTATATATACTTTTGTTCTTTATAAAAAATATTAAATGCATATTATTCACTTTTTAAAAAAAAATGCATATTAATCAATGTTTCCAAGACATTAGTTAACAAATCTTTTTTAATAGTTATATATGTAGATACTACATTTTATTTATTTATTTATTTTTTAGAACAGCCACATAGTTTTATTAATGAAAATGAAACCTTCGGCAAGGCACCGAATGATTACATCAAGAGACTTGGAATAGCCGTCCAAGTAGACCACGAAGAATTAAAAGTATTACAACGGTTGGACAACCAAAGAAAAGATAACGAAACAATCGAGGAGAACACCTCGTAACTACTCGGTTGACAAGACTTGAAGAAAACAGCATTTCGGTGTTTCCAAATTGACCACCACCACACGAAACAAATGGCTCTAACCACATCTTTAGCATACTTCGTCCTTTGACTGGATGTGATCCACAACTCTATCTCAAAGGGAAGTCTTTGAGGGATTGTGATCCGCAACCAGAAGTTTAAGTGACTCCTTACATCCTTAACAAAGTTGCAATCCGCAAATACATGTGACACTGTATCAACTCCAGTTGGACAAAATGGACATTCATGAGAAGGAATCTGGATCCCACGAGAGCTCAAGTTAAACCGGGTGGGGATTCTTTCTCTGAATAATCTCCAAACAAATATGTTTATCTTCTTCGGAACGTAGTTACACCAACTAAATTCAGGACCTGTAGATGGCAAAATCTTTTTGTCGATGAACTTGAAGAAATTAAAGAAACAAAATACTAGAAGCATATTTGAGATCTAATCGGAAGATTGATTATCAAGAGAGTTTACAAACCAGAAACAAAATACAATAATCCACCAAATAACATAAGTGAATCAAGGGACAAACACACTTATTACATGATCAAAAGAACTAGCAGTAACATAATGAATGTATGATGAAGATGATGATTGAGAGAATATTATGCAACGGCCATAAACGGCAGAAATTAGGAAAATGTGTTGTAAACCCTAATCTGAACAGTAGCTAGTATATATAGCCAACAATCTTCTAGTCTGCTCCCTCCTTTTCTTCCTCTTGCTATCTTTAGTCCTCCAGCTTCCTTCTTTCTTTATATTGCAAAACTAGTCCTTCAACTTATTTCCTAAAATACAAAATACATAAATAAGTGATAAAAAGAGGATCAAGCTGCCAAGTTAACACCCCTCCTCAGCTTGATACTGAGAAGGGGTCAAAAAGCCCAAGTTGATTACACAGGTTTTTGTGTTGATACAAAGGTAGTCCTTTTGTGAAGATATCTGAAATGTTTTCTTCTGAAGTAACCTTAACAGTTTCAATGACACCTTGAAGAATTTTTTCACGAATAAAAAACAGGTCTATTTCAAAATGTTTTGTTTTTTCATGAAAGACAGGATTGGCTGCAATTTGAATTGCAGCCTTGCTATCACAGTGTACACTAACTGAACTGGATTTCTGTATGCCCAGTTCTTCCAATAACTTCAAAACCCACATGATTTCACATGTTACAACACCCAGAGCTCTGAATTCTGCTTCTGCAGAGGATCTGGAGATGGTGTGCTGTTTTTTGCTTTTCCAAGAGATGGGGCAACTACCTAGAAAGAGAATGTATCCAGTGATACTCTTTCTGGCAGTTGCCTTCTTGGCCCAGTCAGAGTCAACATAGGCAGATAGGGAGAGGGTGACATCTTTTTTAAAGAGAATGCCTTTGCCAGGTGACCCCTTTAAGTATCTCATAACTCTCATGGCAAGTCTCAAATGGGACTCATGAGGGTCATGCATGAACTGACTAAGAATGTGCACTGAATAAGCAATGTCTGGCCTAGTAAGAGTGAGATAGATAAGCTTACCAATAAGCTTCTGATAATTTGTAATGTTGTTCAGAGGTGCATCATCCATTTTATCATTTTCAAGCACAAGATTAGACTCAATGGGAGTCTGAGTAGGCTTGCAGCCTAGTAACCCAAATTCAGATAAAAGATCCAGACAGTATTTTCTCTGTGTCATACAAATACCACCATTGCAGTCCAAAATCTCTATTCCTAAAAAATATCTTAGTTTACCTAAGTCCTTAATGGAGAATTTGACTTAAAAAACTGTTTGCATTTTTCAATTTCATCAATAGAATTTCCAGTGATGACAATGTCATCCACATACACAAGTAATGCCACAAAAGTTCCACCAGAGGTTTTGGTGTACAAGGAATAATCATTTCTACTTTGAACAAAGCCATTTTCAATTAAGGAACATGTAAGTTTCTCATTCCATTTCCTAGGAGCTTGCTTAAGTCCATACAAAGACTTTACAAGCTTACAAACCCTAGGATCAGACACAGAATGATATCCAGGAGGAGGTAATATATAAACATCTTCTACAAGATCACTATATAAAAAAGCATTATTAACATCAAGCTGAAATATAGGCCAACTATTTTGCACAACAATAGAAATTAAGCATCTTATGGTTACCATTTTCACAATAGGAGAGAATGTCTCCTCAAAATCAATTCCAGCCCTGTGATCATACCCTTTGGCCACTAACCTAGCCTTATACCTATCAACCTCACCATTGGACTTGTATTTGATTTTGTAAACCCATTTACATCCAATGGGTTTTCTGTCATTAGGAAGGTGTGTGAGGGTCCAAGTATTGTTTTTATATAAAGCCTCAATTTCAGTATTCATTGCATCAACCCAAAGTGGGTTTTTGCAAGCATCCTCAAAAGTATTAGGTTCAACAAGTTTGTTCAGATTTGATACAAAACACAAATTTTCAGCATTCAATCTAGCATAGTTAACAAAATGAGTAATACTATGTTTGGTTTTTGAAGTAAGCACATAATCATCAAGATTCTTAGGTGGTCTGGTAGTTCTACCAGATCTTCTAAGTTCAGGGACAGGATTTTGGAAAGTCTGGTCAACCTCATGAGATGTAGAAGGGTCATTGTTTAAGATATGATTGCCCTCAGAGTTGGTTTGTTCTTCAATGGGTGTTGCAATTGTATCACAAGGTCTGGCAGCTCTTTGTGTGCTACCAGAGTCATTTCTGGCAGCTCTTAGTGTGCTACCAAGACCATTGTGTGCATTGCCATCACCATTTGAAGTCCCTCTCCTATCATCATTGGGACTTAAAGAGTTATCATCATCAAACCAGTTATTGTCAAAAAAGTTTAAATGAGTTGTACCAGAATCATCACCAACACAGTCTTTGTTATTTATTTTGAAGGGAAATATGTTTTCATAAAACCTAACATCTCTAGAATAGAGAATGCTTTTATTATCCAAATTAAAAGGTTTATAAGCCTTTTTGCCTTCAGAGTATCCAATAAGAACACATTTATTTGATCTGGTACTAAATTTGTCATTATTATTCAAAACAGTGGCAAAGCAAAGGCACCCAAAAACTCTTAAGAAGGAGAGGTTAGGTTTACAATTAAAGACCATCTCATAAGGTGACTTTCCAGATAGAACAGAAGAGGGTAACCTGTTTATAAGAAAGGTAGCAGTCAGAATGCATTCATGCCACATATTCAGGGGAATCCTCCCTTGAAACATAAGGGATCTAGAAACATTTAGGAGATGCCTATGTTTCCTCTCAGCAATGCCATTTTGCTGTGGGGTGTATGCACATGAAGTTTGATGGATGATACCATTCAATTTAAAGAAATTGTTCATTCTAAGATTGGTAAATTCACTACCATTATCACTCCTTACAACCTTTATGGTTGTTTGAAACTGATTTCTTAACAAATTATAAAAAGTTGTAAAGTTATCAAAGGTATCATCCTTCCCTTTAAGTAAAAACACCCACACAGCCCTAGTGAAGTCATCAACAATGGTCAAGAAGTACCTAAATCCTTCTTTACTTTGGACTTTGTAGGGTCCCCATAAATCAAGATGAACCAGATCACCCAAAGCTTTGCTTTGGTGCTCACTAAGAGGAAATGGTTCTCTGGTTTGCTTTGCCTTATGGCAAGTTTCACAAGGAGAGGTATTACACTGTTTTTTAATGTTAAGTTGTTCATGTAAGATGTTCAAGACTTGGTCAGCAGGATGACCAAGCCTGTCATGCCAGGTATGCACAGAAATATAACACATAGAGTTCACACTGTTGTGTGACAAAGCAGTCTCACCTTTGATGTATGCATCAAAGATGTAGAGGCCACCAGCCTCACTACCAGTCCCCATTAGGGTTCCTGTCTTCAAATCCTGAACATAGCAAGTATTTTCATCAAAACTTATATACATTCTGCTATCCCTAGCTAAATTGTGCACAGAAAGAAGGTTGACACAGTATTCAGGCACATATAAGACACCAAACAGAGTGATGTTATCAGTAAGTTTAAGATTTCCTATCTTTAAAACCTTGGCTTGGGTCCCATTTGGGTGCCCAACAGTAATACCCAAGTTAGAAACATCCTCAACATTAAAAAGCCATTTGTCACAACATGTCATATGTTGTGTAGCTCCAGAGTCAGAAATCCATTTTTTGAGGGTTTTTGAAAAGGTTTGCATGACAGAGTTAGAACAGAAGAATCTTGAAAAATTTGAGTTGAAGAAAGCATTAGAATTGAAAAAAGTACCTGCCATGTGAGACTGCACAGGTTTTGAGACAGTTTTTTCACTAATCATGTTCATCAGGTAAGTGATTTGCTCACTATTAAAAGGAGAATTTTGATAGGAGTTAGAAGAACCAGCACCAGAGCTGGAAGAACTGGAGGGAGAACCAAGAATGGATGGTTTATTCTCAATAACATTGGAGTTGTTGCTAGAATTTCTGACAAAACTTTGATACACATGTTTCTTTCTAAAACCACCAGGAGAACCAACTAATCCATAACACCTTTCCTTGGTATGCCCAACTTTATGACAATTATCACATTTGAGAGAGGGGTTTGGTCCTCTGTTTTGAAAGTTCGTTCCAGTTTTGAGGTCCATGACCTCTTCCCAACCCTTTCTTATTTCCAAAAGGTTTTGAAATAAAAGCACTGTGTTGAGTTTTAGAAGAAGTGGAGTCATTTGAAACAATTCCTCTATGAGATTCCTCTCTAGAGATAATTGCAAAAGCAGTTTTTACATTTGGAAGAGGATCCTTAATCAAAAGTTGACTTCTAATAGGAATATAAACTTCATCCAGTCCCATTAAGAATTGCATTAGTTTCATATTTTGATTATAAGTTTTGAATTCAGCAGAAGCATTACAAACACAAGTAGGAAGTTTTGTCAAAGCATCATATTGTCTCCAAAGGGAGTTAAGTTTGTGATAATAATCAGATATGGGAGTTCCATTTTGAGTCAAAGAGTGAATTTTGTGATGTAGATTAAAAATGATTGAACCATCAACCTTGTCATAGGTTTCTTAGACACAGCTTCTTTAGAAAAGATTTGTCCTAAATACACATCTTCAGACACAGAACCAAGAATCCAAGATAACACAACAAAATTGCATTTGTCCCATTGTTTCCCTAACACCTCATTGTCATTAGGTCTAATACAGGTTCCATTTATAAAACCAATTTTATTCTTTGTTTCAAGTGCAAGTTCCATTGCACAAGCCCATACTCTGTAATTTTCAGTTCCTTTAAGTTTCATATTAATTAATGGTGTTCCACTAGTATCACTAGCATGCAAGTATAGTGGGTCGCCAAAGTCAAGCTTACTGATTAAAGTACCAAAAACATTCACATCATCAACAAAACCTCCATTCAAATCACCAACAGGATTATCAGCCATAATGATAGAACAGAAAGATTAATAGAAGCAGATAAGCAGATAAATAGATGCAAGAAAAAGAGTAAACACACAAGCAGAGAGACAAAGGTGCATACAATCTTAAACAAGTAAACAAGACACAGTCAAGCAGTATAAAGAAGAACAGAATAACACCTAAAGGGTGCAAGAGCAGTGGCCAGATTCAAGGAGCACTATTGTGCCTTGACAGGTATACTCAAGGACCCTCTCTTCTACCAAGAAGGGTTAGAGACACACAATATATATAAAACTGAAAGATAGAACCAAAGAACAAGAATAAACCAGCAAGATAAGCGGATTAATCAAATTTCATATAGAACTAATAACAATCCTGGAACCTTCAATAACAACTTCACAAAAAACAGAAATAGACATAGCAGAAGCACATAAACGAGATAAAGATATGCAGAGACAAGAAATAGATCCCAACTGATAGGCCAAACCTTTCTCACTCAGAGCACTCCAAGCAAGAAACAATTTGCTACTAGATGGGTAGGAAAGAATGCTTACAGAGGGGTCTCCAACAGTAATTCCAAACACTTTTAAAGGCAACAATATACTCAATCTCTTATTCCCAAATCTTATGAAAGATTAGGAAGATGGAGAATGAGGAAGCGGAAGCAGTAGATTAATAACTATAGAGAGAGATAGATAAATATAGGTAAATATTTCATAATAACAAGGGTTTTAATGTAAGATAAACACAAAAGAAACATATAAAATATTTTTGGTTTTTTTTTGAAGAACAATAAAGAAAAATAATTAGGGTTTTTAGATATAATAATAGAAATGGTTTTGTTTGATCTAGTAACAAGAAAAGATGAGGAATCCAAACGATTCAACAATCTTGAGCCTACTCTCTGATACCATGAAGAAATTAAAGAAACAAAATACTAGAAGCATATTTGAGATCTAATCGGAAGATTGATTATCAAGAGAGTTTACAAACCAGAAACGAAATACAATAATCCACCAAATAACATAAGTGAATCAAGGGACAAACACACTTATTACATGATCAAAAGAACTAGCAGTAACATAATGAATGTATGATGAAGATGATGATTGAGAGAATATTATGCAACGGCCATAAACGGCAGAAATTAGGAAAATGTGTTGTAAACCCTAATCTGAACAGTAGCTAGTATATATAGCCAACAATCTTCTAGTCAGCTCCCTCCTTTTCTTCCTCTTGCTATCTTTAGTCCTCCAACTTCCTTCTTTCTTTATATTGCAAAACTAGTCCTTCAACTTATTTCCTAAAATACAAAATACATAAATAAGTGATAAAAAGAGGATCAAGCTGCCAAGTTAACAGAACTCACGAAGATTACACGTTGCAAAGCCTCGAGTCCCCTGCAAGTTCCAAGCCCAAGTATCCTTAGAATCATTCAAACTAACCTGTGAAATTGCAGCTTGTAAACTTTCAAACTGATCAGTTTCAATCCCTGATCTAACACATCTGCGCCAACTCCATGTTCTTTGATTAATCTGGATTCTATCTCCCACGCAGCATAATTTCTCTTGTTCCAGCATTAACATACGTTGAAAGCGAGCTGCTAGAGTCGAATCTCCTGTCCATACATCGGTCCAAAATTTGATATCTCTTCCATTACCGACTACCCTTGTAGCAACATTGTTAGGAACACTATGGTTCTGATGAACCAGATTAAAAGCAACACACATTCTAGACCAGACTCCATTGCCTTTCCCAATGAACGAGCTGAAAGTATGACTCCCATGAATAGCTGCAACAATTGTAACTTTTGGTCCCGTGCATATAGATATCATAGTTCTCGTAACTTTTGACTTGATTTGAAAACATGGTATTTTAACTTGTGACTCAAAATGTGACTCGTAAAAGTCAGAACATTTTTATATATTACAAAATATTTTATAATTATACATACATGACGTCATTATATACAAAATATATCTTAATTATATTAATACATTATTTATATTATATATTTGTAGTTTTGAGTTATAAACTTACAATTTATTTCAAATTCGAATTAAAAGAATCAAAAATACATATAGAACACAAAATATGTAACAATAATAAATTATATAATATATAACCATATTATCAAACTACAACAATCATAAATTTGCGACTCGTATTGACTCGTTCCAAATTCACACTGCGACTCGTAAGAGTCAGAGAAATAAGAGTCACCTAGCGAGTCGCCTCGTTTTTGGTGTAAATTGACTCGGTATAAGAATCGACTCGTGACTCGTAATAGTCTAACAACTATAAGTATTAATTTGATCTTTTGCTCACCTTAATTTTATTTAGAAAAAGGTAAAAAAGTGAATTATTAAACACAAAAAACTGTGCTATTTGTTGTTCAAATGAGTGAAATTATTTTACTCGTACATGTTTCTATGGTGAAATGATGCGATATTAGGCCATCCTCAATGACAATTTACTTTCTTAATTTGTTGACTAAGCACACTGAACTATCAGTTTGCTAACATTGGGGTTTCAGTTTGTTTCTCAATTTGTTGGCTCAAAATGGTTGGAGGCAAATTGAAAGCATATTGGATGAGACGATGAGTGGACCAAGAATACTTTTATCTCATTTCTCTTTCTTGAAAAATCTTCTTACAAGAAAAAAATAGAAATAAAAATATATAGGCAAACTGAGTTTTAGTATGTTGGGTTGAAGACAAAATGAGTTCAGTTTGTTGGTTGAACAATTTGTTGACGTGTTGCTCAGGTGGCCGGTGTATTTAGGCAAACTAAAAGTACTATTGCAGATGGCCTTATATGAAAATTTACGTTGAATTAAAGTACATCGGACAAAGTTGTAGCTTCCCCAAGACCCCAACCATCCCCACACTAGTATCTCTACTTCATGTCTAGCCCCGATGGGGCTGTTTCGAGATCCAAAGTAATTGAACCGAGAACATTAATAAATTGAAATAATATATGGTTCTGTTTAATTCATGAAAACAAAATTTTTTACTTTTGTGAAAAACAAATTTATAAAAACTAAACCATGTATATATTTTTTTAATTTCTTTTATACTGTTTTCCTTATTTTTTTTATTACTTATACTTATTGAATATGTCATTATATCTGAACTTTTTATTTTTACTTATTTATTTATATATGAAAAACAACATCGATCTATTGTATATTTGAAAAAAAACATACAACAAAATCAATGCGATTTGAAAAACCTACATTAACGTTTTAAAAATAAAATTTGTGAAGTAAAATCAATTGTATGTTTGATCTTTTTATTATATTATATCTTTAGGAATTATATATCTATCTTATACCTAATTTAATAAAAAAAATCAATTATAAAGAATAAGCAAATCATCTATACTATCTTATAAAAAAACTAATACCTTATTTTTGAAAATGTTGAAAATGTGTAATAT
>CM067167.1:293118891-293203891 GCA_034093135.1 Erigeron breviscapus | reverse complement strand
CCGTTAGCGCATTGTTTACGATGTAAGTCGCACCGTTAGCGCATTGTTTACGATGTAAGTCGCACCGTTAGCGCATTGTTTACGATGTAAGTCGCACCGTTAGCGCATTGTTTACGATGTAAGTCGCACCGTTAGCGCATTGTTTACGATGTAAGTCGCACCGTTAGCGCATTGTTAATTATTAACTATGTAAGCCGCATCGTTGTTGATCGTTATTGATTGTTATGGAACGTTGTTGAACGTTATATGGAATCGTTATTATTGAATGTTGACTTGTATTGAATTGTGATAATGTGAAACCTTATAGGTTATCCTTGGATGTGATTAGTTCTCCTAATCCTCACTTATTGTTAACGGTTGTTATCCGACACGGTTATTCCTTGTTACTTGTCCCTACGAACTCACCAACTTTATGTTGACGCTCTTTAGTACACTTTCCAGGTAATCAAGTTAATCAGAGACAAAATGGATGATTGCATGCTTATTTGCTAGGATTGGACTAGCTTTGGACTTTCTGGATCCATGATCCTTACTTCCCTGTTATGTGTTACTTTTAGGATCAACTACTATCGATTGAAGTGCCTTTTATTATTGATTGAACATGTATTTCAATGAATGTTGATGATTGTATACGTTTGTACAAGTTTAAGGATTGTTTCAATCATATGTTTTCATATAGTTTGACTCTACATAATTTACATGTCGTGCTGTGCTTTTCTAAGTGATACCCCATGATTCCGCCATGTTGGGGTGTTACACATTTAATATTCCTTACAATATTACAGGATAATTTTGTTAATCAACGTGATGAAATTAACAACTGACGATAATGTCTAGCTTCTTTCATTATTCTAAAGCACTAGAGTGAAGACCCGTACGATGCACGGCCTGAATTGTTTCTTTTTCAAACGTTATATGTACGAACGTGGACACCATTATCAAATTTTAACTTACAAACACAAATATACAACATAAATGGACTAACACTATTAAAATTCAAACTTGTTAAAATTACTCCCTCCTATATGATAACAAATTCTGCAATGCATTAACACATTTCATAAACGCATACATACATTTTAAATAAACCACAAAATATAAATATAAAAAAAAAATATGAACATAGTTTCTTGCATTGCAACACTATATCCAACCACAAAAGAATGAAACAAAAAAGAGTTCCGTTTCATTGAAATCATAGTTTTAAAGCAACACGGTCAGTTTCAAACCAACCACACCCCATCCCATTTTGATTGTGTGAAACAGCAACAGACCTGAATTGAATTGGTGCTTGAATTCACTAACCACTGGAATATTGTCATTGTAAAAAATAATCGTGGAAGACGAACTTGAAAGGCATAGTTGAGCCTGCAGAAATAAACAAAAGAAGTGGTGAATCGTGCAAAAATGTGCAACTTTTTTACAAAACAGGCTATTAAAGTAAAACTATCAAGCAAACGCTACAAAGGCCAACTTGGCAACTTCGCAACACATACCAGAATAGATTTTTGCAAGCACTGTAGTCAGAATGATGTCATACCCCTTCACAGTTCTCACCCATACAACCGACCAGCTCCTCGCCTAACTTCCCCCATAGTGTGACCCTCACCTGCCTACCCTTGTGTAAATAGCACGGAAATAAATGTTATGTTAACAACCACAAAATGCACCAACAGATACATCATCATCCGCATACCTGAGCTTGACTGGATTGAATTCAAGTGTTTTTGACCCTTTAGAGGTGACAACTTCAACCCATTAGCATAGAAATGACTTTATTCGATTTATATTTAACATTTAACGTGTCAAATTGGCGACCTAAAAAACTTGATTAAAGATGAGAATGGGTCAAATGTGCATATGTTGAGCACCTTTAACCTCATATTCTACCTGCTTACAACACTGTACAGTTTGGCCATATACATGGGCCAACTTGGCCATATAGTTTTTTTGGGTCAACCCATGTTCCACCCGATTACAACACTTTACAATTTGGCTCGAATGGATCAAATGGCAGACCTTGAGCACCTTTAACCTCAGATGACGAATAATAAAACTATTAAAAAGGAATGACTCAAATGGTTTGCATTACTAAAGCAGACTGGTTTTCCTCTTAAGTTTCTCTCATTAAACATTGTATGTTTGACCAACCCATTCACGACCTTCCCGTTGTAGTGAACAACAATACCTCTTTCTTCTATCAAGTCCATATGTTTGGTGGTAATATCCAAACCTTAATATGATCGTATATATGCAGTGACACTAATCAACCAAAGGCAAGTGACCGGATCAACATGTATAACAGGTTGCAAGTTGCCCCATGTCTATTTTAATTGATACAGTTTCACAGATGATTTGATTTCAAGATTAAGGTTTTGCTTGTAAAAATTTGTTTTCTGTAATCATAATTAACTCTGATAAAAACAACAGAGAATTGGGGGAAAAAAAAGTATTTTCTAGGCTCGGTCAACCTAAGTAGCTAACCCGACCTTAGCCTGTCAACCTATACTAACTTTCACCCGAGCTTTTACCCAAACCATCTGCCTTGCCACTTCTAGTTATGCCTCAAGTTATTAAATTATTATATGGTACCCGCTTAGTTACATAGCTACATATATACACATTAAGTGTATGGAGTTCAATTATTCATCAACTATTAGTTAATAGATAAATGAGCTGTGAACTTACCTATAAATTGCCCATTGCAAGGCCCGGCCTTCATAAAGCCAACGATTTCTGTCTACAACCACAAGAAATTGCTGTTGATGCTTAGAAGCAGCCAAAAGATCTACACTGAGTGATTTAGTCTGTGCTGACATTTCACTCTGATTCCTGCTCCATGACCATTTTGTTTCACACGAATAATAAAACCCTGTTCCACAAAGAAAAAGGAATCTGATTTTAGAAAGAATATAGACAATCAAAGCTGACGGATATTTAACAAATGAAAGAACGATGCAAAATTCTTCATAGCAAAGTAAAGAACAAAATAAAATATTACTCGAGTCATGTTGTAACTGTACAATCCAATACGTTGGTGGATCGACACATCATTCCCTACCACTTTACATAGTTGACACGTTAAGTACATAATATAATTGAGAGTTTTGAGAAATTGAGGGACTCAGAATCTGTCTACAACCTCAAGAAATTGTAGTTGACGCTTAAAAGCAGTTAAAAGATCGACACTCAGTGAAATATATGTGTTGAATTCCACTCTGATTCGCTCTCCATGTCCATTTTGTTTCACACGTATAATAATGTTCCCACCAAAAAAAGGGAATCTGATTTTAGAAAGAATATCGGCATTCAAAGCTGGCAGATATTTAGCACATGAATTGAAAGCCCATGAATATGATTTCAAGTTCTCCTCACGCAAAAGTGCACGACCAAAAAAAGCAAGACATGTCATAATTATTCACTCCAACCCATATCCCATGTGGCATATCAAAAGCATTGAATTGATGTGTAGTGTCAAGCACCACTGCATCACCAAATACTTCATATGATTGAACAGATGATGCATATGACCATGCAATGTTTTCCAGCCGGCTATTTAAATCAAGCTTATATTCAAACTGAAAATTATGATCCTTATCTTTATATTTCTACACATGCCGAGTAAATCAATGCTCTCCTCCTCTAAATCCATTTTTCTAAACAATTGTATCAAATTTCTTACATCTTTCTCAGTAAATGGAAGAAATCCAGGCTCCACACATTTCTCAAGTTCCAAAAGCCTCATCATTTGTTGCACTGAGATTCCCGTTTTCGCAAACATAAGAATACGGTTTTTGTCTATATCTGATATGGGTCGATAAGCGGGAAGAAAACAAACTTGGTCAACAGAATTGACTAACTTCGATTAGTAAAATAAACGAATAAATCTGATGTACCTGATATAATACTGATATACCTGACTTTACTCTTACGATGATCACGCCATCAATGCTAAGTTTCATATATCTTATTACATAAACAAAATTGGAAACACCAACGAAGCAAAAGTGGTGTACCTGTAGCATACAACAATAAGACTGTCACAGAGTACGAACTGTTACAGAGAACATGCTACATGGACCAAGTTTCATATATCTATTCTCCTCTTTCTTCTAACTTAAAGTATGATGATGAGTATGACAATAAGTAAAGTACATTCCAAATACACACCTAATGAAATACAAAAGGAGGCATCTACTTCCATTCTTTATTTCTTCTAATAGTCCTTATAAAAAACCGTTCCACTATGTCACTTACTATATTTACCCATTTTACATCAATATGTTATGTTTTACATTGATAAGTTTAAATCTGTGTTCAATTTCCCAAGAAAAACTCGAATCCTATTTATAAGCCTAATACAGAGTGCATCGCAACAATCACCAAATTCACCAAGAAAAACTCGAATCCTATTTATAAGCCTAATACAGAGTGCATCGCAACAATCACCAAATTCACCAAGATATATTTTCGAACAAACAGAAAGCAGTCCAACAAAACATATAGTGACCAAAGAAGAAATGAATCAGGAGATTTACTCCTCATTGTACCTAAATTGTGATGCCTAAGTTCAATATCTCGATTTTAAGGCGATCACAAAATACTTCTAATCCCTTTCATGCTATGTACCTGAAATGATAAATGTCTGGGTCAACTTCAAAGTAATTCAGACCCTGCAGTTGTGTAGAATTCAAAATAATCAGATCTCATTTGCTTTATCCATATTGACTATTTCATGATAGTAAGAACAGAAAGGAAAAGATAACTTGAGATATGGATACCTCACTTTCAAAACTGATATCCAAATAGCCCTATAGAAAAATGCATTAAAAAAGGGATTTGGTATAAAACGATAATTTTCTTTATTCGAACTAACCGTGATTTGCAGTTAATAGTTTGTTCCTAACCTGTTGTTTTCACCTACAGAAAAGATTATAAAAGAAGTGACCTGCATGGTAATTGAATCCTGCAGTTGCGTAGAACTCAAATAATCAGATCCCGTTTGTTTAATTCATATTGACTATTTCATGATAGTAAGAACAGAAAGGAAAAGATAACTTGAGATATGGATACCTCACTTTCAAAACTCATATCCAAATAGCCCTATAGAAAAATGCATTAAAAAAGGGATTTGGTATAAAACGATAATTTTCTTTATTCGAACTAACCGTGATTTGCAGTTAATAGTTTGTTCCTAACCTGTTGTTTTCACCTACAGAAAAGATTATAAAAGAAGTGACCTGCATGGTAATTGAATCCTGCAGTTGCGTAGAACTCAAATAATCAGATCCCGTTTGTTTAATTCATATTGACTATTTCATGATAGTAAGAACAGAAAGGAAAAGATAACTTGAGATATGGATACCTCACTTTCAAAACTGATATCCAAATAGCCCTATAGAAAAATGCATTAAAAAAGGGATTTGGTATAAAACGATAATTTTCTTTATTCGAACTAACCGTGATTTGCAGTTAATAGTTTGTTCCTAACCTGTTGTTTTCACCTACAGAAAAGATTATAAAAGAAGTGACCTGCATGGTAATTGAATCCTGCAGTTGCGTAGAACTCAAATAATCAGATCCCGTTTGTTTAATTCATATTGACTATTTCATGATAGTAAGAACAGAAAGGAAAAGATAACTTGAGATATGGATACCTCACTTTCAAAACTCATATCCAAATAGCCCTATAGAAAAATGCATTAAAAAAGGGATTTGGTATAAAACGATAATTTTCTTTATTCGAACTAACCGTGATTTGCAGTTAATAGTTTGTTCCTAACCTGTTGTTTTCACCTACAGAAAAGATTATAAAAGAAGTGACCTGCATGGTAATTGAATCCTGCAGTTGCGTAGAACTCAAATAATCAGATCCCGTTTGTTTAATTCATATTGACTATTTCATGATAGTAAGAACAGAAAGGAAAAGATAACTTGAGATATGGATACCTCACATTCAAAACTCATATCCAAATAGCCCTAAAGAAAAATACATTTAAAAAGGACTTTGGTAATAAACAATAGTTTTCTTTATTGCAACTAACTGTGAGTTGCAGGTAATAGTCTGGTCCTGTTATTTTCACCTATGGAAAGGATTATAAAAGAGGTGGTTGGCAGGGTAATTGTTACATAAGGTCCCGGTAATATAATTTCAAAGTTTGCAACACAGCAATATGAAGTTACGATCAAGACTTTAGCCTAATAGTACTATCAAGTCCCTATATCTTAAGAAATGCATACAATTCTAAAACGTTTTACTAAAAAACTTATATTACGACTCATACATGGACACAAAACTTATGTCTATATATTCTAAAGTTTTGGACAAAAAGTGTTCGGGTCACCCCAATCCAAACTGAGCTGATGTGCATCAAAAGTTATCCTCATGCCCCGAACTTGTGTTGAATTGTTACCCGAAGTCCCGAACTTTATCGACCAACCATTTTTCCACCTTTAATCGTTATTCCTCAAGTCCTTATACCACCCTGGGTACTGCCCTTGCTTCATAATTTAGCCCAATATATGGTGAATGTTGGTCATACTTAGTAATGCCAAATTTATTATAGGTAAAACTACTATCTTTATTGGTATCCTTTTGAATTGCTAGGCTAGTGGTCATTAAGTGATCTGTAGCGACAAAAGTTATAATAATGAGCTTCGGCGAAAATGTTTTTCGCGTCAACACGACCCTACCTGACCCGTTTTGCGTACAACCAAGAAATTGTCCATTTTGATCTTATCCCAACCCACCAACTCATCCACATATACAGACTCGAAAGCATGCTTACCATTGTACATCCACCGGTACCTATGTTGTCTGATCGTGAAAGTTATTTGTTTATTTGTAAAGGTCTTCAAGAGAAAAAGCTTTTGTTCCTTTCAATTAAGGGACAACACTACTTTGCTTAACTAAATGAAACGTGAAGATAAGTGCTGGAATTCCTTTTGGGCCAAATTAGACTATTGCCAAAATAAAAGGGAAAAAAGCCAAACTAAACTGTTCATTCCTTACGAAGGGCCTCCTTCCTTTTTGAAGTTTAAACATTACCATGCTATTTAAGCAATGAAAACATTTAAAAACAGAATTTACCGTGAATACAAAGTGTTCCCCGAGCGTAGCTGCAACTATTTGAACAACTTTTACCTCATTGAGAGGGAAAATCGCGGCATCTAGGTGCATGACCATGTATTCGTCTTTGCAACTTTGTTTTGAACTGATGATTAAGCTGTATAGTGACAAACAACACGGATCTAATAAATATCGACGGATGGAATGATGTATGTGGTGGTCATCCATATGCTCAACTCTTTCGTTAAGGCTAGACATATTAAGACTACTCTATCAACCACACATATATGTACGTGGTTTCATTGAAGACCTCGGGTGCGTCGGCGACTAAAAAAACAAAAACAAACATTCACACGTTAATAGGCTATTAAACAAAATAGCTAAAACAGAAGTACCTTGAACTTGAGATTTAATCCAAGAAGAAAAACATTAGATAGAACACCCATTCAATATATCTACTTAAAGCCAACAAATAAAAATTCTTGAATCTGCACTAAAAAAATAATTCAGAAAACCACATCAAATTTCAATTACAAAGGTTGTCAATTATTTAAAGATTTGATGGAGAAAAAGCCGTACCCGTTCAAAACTTTTACATCAAAGAATATGACAAATATAATACTAAAAATTCAAAAACTAAACAAACAGCAGGTGGATAAAACTGACCGTGTTACCAAGCTTTGATAACCATCTTTGGACATAAAATGGCATCACCCCTGCTACAAATGTTGCAAGAACTACTAACCTGTGAATATAGAGAAAAAAGAAAAAATATAAAGCTTTGGCAATAAACCACACAACAACTGACAATAAATAACTTTAAAACAAATAAGAAAAGAAAAAGAAGATGTTGCTACTCTAAGCAGTTAGCAATTAATCAGAAATTAAACACGAAAAAGGATTATATTCAGAGAAAGATATAAATCATTAGAAACCTGCTTTTGTGGTATAATAAGCTTCGAGAATAACCCTTCAAGAGGTTGGATAATTGAGTTGTGTTAGATGTAAGATCCTTACCATTTATGATGGTCGGCCGGAGGGACTGCGGTGGTGGGCTGTTGGTTGTGGGGGCGTTCAGACATGAGACATGAGCCGTCTTGAAGAAGATGAATTGAATGAGGATTTAGAAAGTACAAAATCCCAAATAAACTTGTTTCTATTGAATACTAACCGCATGTATTAGAATGATGATTTAGAAAGTACAAAATCCCAAATAAACTTGTTTCTATTGAATACTAACCGCATGTATTAATCTGGTGGGAATATGAATAGTTGGGTTCTATAAATAAAGCCCATTAAGTCATTAACACATAATAGTAAGATACTGACACAAACATTTCAATTATCGGGTAAACAAAACGAACTACATCATTTATTAACTAATATATCAGCCCAATATGAATGCAAAATACATCATGAATCCTACTTTTAGATATATATATATAGATAGATTATCTAATACACTACCTTATAACCCGCGTGAAACGCGAAAAAATCATATAAAAATAGTTAAATTTGTACATATAAAAAACAAGCTAATATACCTGAGGGAACCACACATTTCAAGAAACAAGTGTTAGCTAACGAATTAGCTAAGTAAGATATCACTAAAGTTATAAAGCTTTGTCCAATTAAAACATTTCTACTTTGTTGACAAAACATTAAGGCACAACCCACATAACACACACACATACAACCTGCATATCAACTTAGGATGAATCACCCTAATTGTGCCTATCCTTATTTTATATCACACATAATCACACGTATCTTCGTTAACTGCATATAAGTGTGCCCTGCATCACACCCGACTAGATGATCAGCCAAAAGGCTACTCATCGTACGTCGTTAAGGAATGGCAAGCCAATACCGGAGTAATCCGTATATGGAGGCGGGTCAGACCCCTCGTATTACTCGCCCTGCATTAAATGACCATGTTGCAAGGAGCCACCCAAGCAACCTACGTTCACGCACTCGCCGGGCTAGGGCAAGTACGGGTTAAGCTTAACACTTCCCAGCATTATAAATTTACGAGCTCGGTTTCACACATTATTAGTTTAGGCATCACACAACCTAACATTTCACACATTTCCTTCATTTTGTTTGGGCCCTTAAACGTGCAAGTGACATGGCAGCCTAGTAAATCTAGTGAACTAGGTGAACAAGTCACATAAGCATGCACACATCAAGAATCTACGTCATGTCTACATTTCAAGTATTGCAATATACTACATAATTTGCATAATAATCGCTACATTACACCATACTTCATTTCACTACATTTGGGACTGCATATTAGGTCTCATGGTCGACTTCATATCCCACAATACCTCCCGTGTAACCCGAAATACCCACATTTATCATAAGTTACCGTTAGGGAAGTTATAACAAGAAACCAATGCTTGTGGAATCCTCAGCGTGTCAAAAGTAGTGTATCTTACCTCGAAGTAGCACGCAATAAGGATAGCTAAGTTACCGAACAAAGCAACAACCCTTGTCTACCTATAATTAGTAAACGGCCATTAATACACTAATCATTTAGACCATAAGCTGGAATTACACATCTACGGACACACTCTAGATTTCAGGAGTAAGCTATGCGTCAAAACGAGGTTACGATTCAAAACTATAACATTTGCTGAAACTGATGAGTTGCGCCGCAACATAGAGTTGCGCCGCAGCTCAAGCCTCCAGTTGCGCCGCAACACATTATGTTGCGTCGCAACTTATTCCTCTGGAATTGAGTTGTTGCGATTCTGCACAACATCGAACGATTAAACCCCAAACCAACACCAAACGATTCCAAATCAAATATCAGACCTTATACATCAAAATCCTTCATTTTATGACCAATCAAATGCAATAAACTTCCCCATTAAACAACATATGATTTTCTTCATAAAAACAAACGTTATTACGACATCGATTGATCCTTCCAATGACCTAAACCACTTCTTAATAATCCACACAATTGAAAAGATAATAAATCTACATTACAATACCTTTTCTATCTGTAGATCACAAATAGGATGCAAAACTCTTGACAAAACACTCTCAAATCACTCGTAAGGAAGCTTTTCGGTTAGCAAATCAATGGAAGAACTATGTGGGGCGGTTAGGGCTTGTTTAGGAGGAATGAAACCTGCAAATAATGACCTAAAGACACTCCCTAAACTCCTTAACCCGTTTTTGACTTTGCCTCTATGTCAAAACTAGTCCCTAAGCTTCCTAATCCTTCATTATTAGTCACAAACTACTCTATGGACCACATACAACATAAATACTTCTTTAGATGCCACTACATAGGCGTTTAACTACATTATATACACACAAATCCTGCATTATACATTTTAGGCTTTCAAACCTCACACACAATCACACTTTAACTACATATATGCATTAAATCTAATATAGACTTAACGACACTAGTCAACCGTTAAATAAAAAGTTTGGGATGTTACAACCGTAATGAGGAAAAATATTTTTCTTTGATATTTATATATATCTTGTAATTTTAAAATTGTAAAGAAAAACCCTAATTAGAATGTGAAGGATCGATCATAATCATCATATTAAAAAATCAAGAATTTGTAAACTTGTAAATAAGAACCCTTATTAAAATATGGATCGGAGTTATAAAATATTCGTTTAAAAGAGCGTTTCTCATATTGCTTTGTTATTAAAACATCGTACATGATTTTTTGTAAAAGTTCATTTGCTCGCATTTGAAAGAGCGTTTTTCATATTGCTTGCAATCTATAAGCAATCTATATTGCTTGCAATCTATATTATGAAAACAATAGTGGAGAGTTGCAAAAGGTTGAAATGTATGAGTGTTCGAAAAAAATAGTGAAAGTTGGAGGACTAAAAATGTCTTTGACTAAAAGTCCAGTCAAAGATGATGTAAGCATTTTGATCCAATGGTGAAAAATAAAGGGTGAACTTTAATGTAGGGTGTAGATTTTTTATTTTTCTATTTAAGGGTTCTCTTTTAATATATATAAAAGATTTGTATTTTATTTTTTTTGAATGTTTATTATATTATAAGTGTGTATAATTTATTAAAAATATATTTCTTTCGTGTCAATTTAAATATCTTATTTGACTTTCTGATTTTCTTTTTTTAGTTTTGATTTTGAATAATATTTTTGTTTGTATTATATAATAGATATATAATCTACCTGGCTTTTAAATATTTTTTATTAAAATAAATTTCACAAAGAATTACACAAAACAAACAGTAAAGTTTATTGTCATATTTGAAGAAAAATGACTAAAAAAAATAATAATCAAACTTAGCACTCTTAAGCTGAGACGGAAGAAACATATTTTAAACTCATAATTATATATATATCTATATATATCTATAATATAACTAAAAGAGGAGGTTGGGGTACACTTGGCACCCCTAATCCCCCTCCTTTAAACTAATACTCTCTCCTTATTAATCCTCTATTTTTTTAAATTTATTTAATAAATAATGGCCGACCTTTAATAAAAAAATCTTTATTATTATTATTATTATCTATATATATACCACCTAGAAAAAACCCTCACATATTCTCAACAAAAAAAAAACTTACGGCAAAAAAAAAACCTACGATCGACTATTAAAAAGGTTTTTTTATTTATATACTTTGTTCATATTTAATCATATTATTATTATTTAACATTGAATTCTTATGTTATTGTTATTATTATCTCTTTTAATTTAGTTTGTTGTCCATTATAGGTTTATTATGACTTCTTCTTCAACAACAAAAAATAAGACCACATTAGTTCATCTTGAAGATCTTAAGCCAACACATGTTAACCATCATCTACGACTCCGTGTTGTGCATGTATGGACTGTTTCGGAGTGGAACAACCCGAAGAAAATCAAAACGTTCGAGATAGTCTTTGTTGATGAATTGATATGTATTTTTCAAATTATATACTGTACATTTTTTGTTTCTCTTTTTATTTAACTAAAGTTGGAAAAAAAAAGGGTAAACTGAAATCAATATTTATATGGAGTTAATTTTCATATGTTTCTTCTTTAGCTTTCGTATTGATTAAGTTGTGATATTGGTCATATCGATGGTTGCTCGAATCATACCGTTACTATGTAAAATTTTAATTCGTCTATAATCAAAAGTTGTCATCAAGAATCAATTTACTAAGAATATATATAGAGATTTATGAAGCATAAACTTACCCATCAAGAATTAGTACTTGATCTTCGTACGCAATGCAACTTCTTTATCTTTATTTTTTAGTTATTAATATATGTTTATGTGAGTATGATTTCGATATGTATGATAGTTCTTTCCCGAAAGATTAGTTTATTACGCATTATTTCTTCAACTTTTTGCTCGTTTTATGTTTTATTTTTAGGTATTTTAATTTTATTCGGTATCTATTTAATATACTTGAATTCCAATTTTTAAGCTTTTGATTAATATATTCTGAGACTATCAAGCTATCGAAAAGCGCTCCCTTATCTGCTGAGGTGGAGCCATAAATTAGCTTTTAATAAACAAAATTTGAAAGTGGATTCGAACCCGTGATCTCCGAATTCTCGTGTAGCGCATTTGTTTTTGACTTGGAAACCTAAATTGATAAAACGTCATTCCTTGGTGCTTGATCGTTGTATCCCCTCATATTCGTGCGAAACAAATATCCCCCCATATTCTTTCCCATCAAATTCGTTGCTGATGATAACCTCAAATCCGGATTTAGGGTTTTAAATAAGATGGATCTATTCAATATGTATATCGATCTTTCAACATTCACTGTCAGTTTCATACTTTCGATCCTTTCTTCTAGGTACGTTTTATAGATTTCGTGCTCGTTTGTTTTAATATATCAGTAAATCGATCTAATGAATATTCTTATAAATATCAGTATGTCGGTATGGGTTATACCATTTGAGTATGGGTTTTGTAAATATAAATCATATTTTATTTAATATTTGTTTTGGAAGTAGAAATCATGAACTGATGTTCATTGTTGTAATTGCTTTTTTCTTCAATTTGAAGTATTGTCCTAAAATTGCAAAACATCACATGCTATACATTTGTTAAAGATACTGTAAGACCCTAAAAATTGATTTATGACATGCCCATACTCGATATTAGTAATGACTTCTTATTTTGATATTGATATACAATTCGTAGTGGAGGTATTTTGGAGGAACATAATAGTCATTAATTCTTCATTGCTTGGGTGATTATCATTCTCGCATTCACTCATACTTTAGGTACAATATGTTTCCGTTCGACATAATAGTCATTTGGTTTTGCTAATGGATTCTGATTAATCGAAGATTTTGGTTAATATTTCCGTGGTGATAAGGATCAAAGAGATCAGGTTTTGGTTATTTTTGGTTTATTCATCTAGGGCTTATTATGAAGTGTATTTTGTCCTCTTCATGTTTTTAATAGTATAACGATGATTTTATATAAAGCAATTCAAGTGTTCGATGTAACGTCTACACGACTTCATTAATACTTGCAGATGACTTTATAACGATGATTTTGTATGAAGCATTTTTTAGTAGCAATGTGATGTTTGCAATTTGTTTTAGTAGCAATCTTGGTAAAGTTTTATGTACATAGACATATTATCTAAGAATTTTAGTAGCAATCTTTGTAAAATCTTAGTAGCAATTTTGGTTAGAAAGTTGTCTAACCTCATTATGTATTATTGCATCTTCAAAACAGTTTGTTCAATGCCCTTTTGTCGTTTATAAGAATATAAGATAGTACATTATAATGCTTAGTTTACATCTATTTTTCATGTTTTCAGCAAGATTGACAGAGATATATATAGGGGTGCCCGTTTTACAACAAGCCCATGGTATGTGTCTAATTCATTTTTCAGTTCATGCAGTCCAATTTTTCATATCATTTTTTAAGTTTGTATTAGTTTCTTAATTCTTGATAATAGGTTATTATTGATTAGATAGATAGAAATCATTTTAGTTGTATGCTCCACCATATTAGTTTGATTGATGCAGCGATGTTTACGGTTTGGTAAATGACATTTTTCATGTTTCTTATGTTTTTTAATCTGAAAATTGTAGAGACAAAGTATGCTGTAATGGTTTGGTTTATACTAATAATTTTATGATATTGAAAGTTTTTTGTAATGGATGACAACTTTTTCATATAAATTAAATTGTGTTGATTTTGGGGGGAAAAAAATTGTTGACATTGTGACTTCTAATATTGTAGATATAAAAAGGATATGGAGGGCTGTAATCAAAAATTTGTTGTTAGCTTGCAAGTTTAGTTTGCTGGGGTGTTTTGAGACATTACTAAGAATGAAGATTATTGCTAATGAGATATAACTTTTGATGCATTAGTCTTATTATATTTCATTTGTCATTTTTAAATTATGGATTTGCCATCGTGAAGTTCTCCTATTTCAAAGGTTGGAAAAGGTAGAGTCTCAATATTAATTCATACGGGATGGTAGTTATAGAATTTTTTTTAATAAATCAAACTTTACTTCAACTAGAGGTAATTGTCATCATATATCAGTGGCCTTTAACTAGCTCTTTGAAAATATTTAAAGATTTGCACTTACACTCCTATTGTGTTTTTGTTATTCTCCTTGTGAACCATGTCATCAGCCTATTTTTATTTTATCCATGTTAAATAGTCTGCTGATATATGCATGTCACTGGTTATACAATTGCTTACTCTAATATGCCATTTATTTGATTTTCAAGTGTAATGTTGTTGCACGAATTTGATGCCTAATTCAGGCTCTTAATGGTTCTTATATGTTGTTGATGGTAAAATTGGTTCCCGCTATAGGTTTGGTTCAAAGGGTTGAATGGGCTACTGGTCTGCATCAATTTTTCAGCCCCGGTCACCCAACGACTATGCTCGGGTATGCAATTGCTTATGGTTTTAGATATTAGTTTCAAGTTTTATCATTACTCATGTATTTTTCTTACAATTAATTTGAGATGAGATCATTAGGTGTTCGAGCATAAACAAGGACAATCACATTACATTGTGGTGTTGACGAGTCAGTCTCTGTTACAAAGGAAAAAGGTATGGTCATATCCTTGCAAATCTAAATAAAACAAGGGCAGTACTTTGAATTTTTCCTTGTTCCATTTTTAAAAGTTATTGTTAGCTAGCCGTTTTGATCTTTTGCTTTGCTGTAGTTTTTCTCTTTTATATTACTAATGTCATTTGCAATTATATTTGTTTGTTTTTTCTCCTTTCAAATGGCGATGTTGAGAATTTTGTGCGTTTTGCTTTATAAATTAGTTATTAACCTAACCCGACTCTCCTGATCCGTCTAACCTACTTTTTTAGATTTTACCCATTTTGACCCCAGCCAGTTACCCAACCCAACCCTCCCTTTTTGCCAGGCCCAAGTTAACGCTTTCACTTGTCATTCCTTGTCATATTTAGGTGTTGCAAGACAGATTTGCATTAATCTAATTCTTATGTGTCACTAACATGCTCCATAGGGATTTGTTGAGTTGTCCTCATTTGATGATTAACTATGAGGTCAGTGTTCTTGAGAGATTTTATTTGTCTTTGTAAGGCCTCCATTTACAAGTCATAAAAATAGGCGACCATATTACAGCTACATTAAATCAATTCTTTGACAGAAAACATCAAAAAATTAGGGATCATGTGACACAAATACACAACGCTACATCATTTTACTTTTACAACCTGTTATGAATAGAGCAACCAAGTGACCATCCAACATCAGAATGCTTATCCATTTTTATTGTTTTTGATATCATATCACAGTAGCTTAAGTCTTTATAATTTGACATAAACCTAGAGTTGGCGGACCATTAAACAACTCTCTTGACCGAAATATGATTTTAGTTTCATCTTGAAAAAAGAGTTATTTATATTAGTATGTCATTATCCATAATTAATATGGTGAATTTTGTGCAGTCCAATCTTTTATAATGATATGCATTTTGTAATTTTTTTTCTTGCAGATTAATGCTGATGAAGAATAGGAAACGAAGTCTGAAGCCTCTGACATATTTACTTGCTTTATTTACTACATATAATAAATTTGCTTAATGGATTTGATGTCCACTGTCATTTGTTTATTCTCATCTCTTTGAAGTGATAATCACACACTTATACAAATTTAGATTCATTAGTTTTAGACAAGTATTTTTTAAAAATTACTTTAAAAGTAGTTTATTCTTTTTTACCCTGTTTATATAGTGTCATTTTCTTTTTCTGATGAGTGGGCTTTATTTCGTTTTACATGTTCATTTTAATGTACATTAAGTAATTGCTCTAATCTTTTTATTATGAGATTAATTAGCCGAACATTTGATAACCTATCATCATACTGAGATTTTCCTTTTATATAAAGATCGCTTGCATAACTCTTTCTTAGCCCGTCATGTCAAAATTACCTATGTGGCAGCTCCTTAACGGTCTCAGCTTCCACATAGGCAACTTATCTGCTTATGTAAGCGTCCACTAGCGTGTTATATAGTCTAAACCATCTTTTATTAACAACGATTCCGGAGGTGGGGTTAGAACTCGCGACTTCTGGGTCATCATGGAAACACATCCACTGCTTGAACTACCATTGTTTTGTTTGTTTTTTGGAAACCCACGGTTGTTAAACAACCTCGGTCTCTTAAACCTACCTCTGCATTCGTATAGATGCACAGTATGCTCAAGATTTTTGTGTAATAATGTTAATTACTGAAATGGTACCTAACGTTTGCGCCATATTACTGGTTTCATACCTTTCCTTTCGAAATTACGCTAATCATACCCAACGTATGCAAATCTCCACTCGGACCATACTGGAAGCCAACGCCGTCAGGTGGCCGTTAAAACCTTCCCCACGTGACTTGCACGTGAGGGGTAAAGATGTAATATCGCGTTTCTTAATTACTTAAATGGTACCTAACGTTTGCGCCATATTACTGGTTTCATACCTAATGTTTCTTAATTACTTAAATGGTACCTAACGTTTGCGCCATATTACTGGTTTCATACCTAATGTTTCTTAATTACTTAAATGGTACCTAATGTTTAGTTATTAATTTTTTTATTTTTTTTTTGTATTTTTTTTTTGAAAGGTGAATTCCGATTTAAGCCAATGTCTTAAAAACTGGTATTTTAGTCATACTGGTGTGGAAAAATTTCTGGTATTATCGGTATTACCGGAAATACCGGCCGGTACGACTATTTTTAATTTGTTTTATTTTTCTTTTATAAAATTTTTTCAAAACTTGTTACAATTTAACGAAAATAGTCAAAATGCATTTATAATTCACTCAAATAATACCAAATAGGTTTTTCGTAACAAAATATAAGTTTAAAGTTCACAAATAACCAAAAATAGCAATAAAGTATCATAAAAACAATTTTAAAAAAACTTCAATTTTTTTTTTTTGAAAATACCGAAAATACCGCAATGGTAATACCGGAATATACCAGGAATACCAAAAATATCGGCCGGTATTTACTGTGACACGAAGCTTAAAGCAATGTTTTAAATACCGGTAAATACCGGCCGATATTTTTGGTATTCCTGGATAATTCTGGTATTACCGTTGCGGTATTTCCGATATTTTCAAAAAGGAAAATTTGAAATTTTTTTAAAATTGTTTTTATGATACTTTATTGCTATTTTTGGTTATTTGTGAACTTTAAACTTATATTTTGTTACGAAAAACCTATTTGGTATTATTTTTGAGTGGATTATAAATGCATTTTGACTATTTTCGTTAAATTGTAACAAGTTTTGAAAAAATTTTATAAAAGAAAAATAAAACAAATTAAAAATAGTCGTACCGGCCGGTATTTCCGATAATACCAGAAATTTTTCCACACCAGTATGACTAAAATACCAGTTTTTAAGACATTGGCTTAAATCGGAATTCACCTTTCAAAAAAAAAAATACAAAAAAAAAATAAAAAATTAATAACTAAACATTAGGTACCATTTAAGTAATTAAGAAACATTAGGTATGAAACCAGTAATATGGCGCAAACGTTAGGTACCATTTAAGTAATTAAGAAACGCGATATTACATCTTTACCCCTCACGTGCAAGTCACGTGGGGGAGGTTTTAACGGCCACCTGACGGCGTTGGCCTCCAGTATGGTCCGAGTGGAGATTTGCATACGTTGGGTATGATTAGCGTAATTTCGAAAGGAAATGTATGAAACCAGTAATATGGCGCAAACGTTAGGTACCATTTCAGTAATTAACTCTAAATATTAAGTACCTTCATTTTGTGAATGTTTTATATACCGAATCTATTTTATTGTTTAATCTATTTTATTTATATATAATTATTCACTTTTCGTTAAAACATTATTTTTATTAGATGTCATTTACAATGAATTACGTAGGAAATAAAATAGACCGGTGCAACGCACGGGTTTCACCTAGTATATATAATATAATCATGCAATAAACAAATATGAATTACCATACGCACAACCTTATATAATGTTACTAGTCCTAATACCCGTACGATGTACGGTAGTTATATATATTTTATCATAAAAAAATTCGAATATGCCTCATACATGATTCGTGAGTATAAAATAGAATATATGTTTAGTTAGAGTTTTGGATTTACCTTAAATTTTTAGAATCACATCAAAATCGGAACTTGTAAGCATAGTGAATGACGGCAAATAGCCTTGTGATTTCGGATCGTAAACTCAAAATTTTGAAATCTTCATATTAATAACTTATTATAAGTGATATAAGTAATAGGAGTTGAAGAATTGAGAAAAAAAAAACAATTTATTAATGAGAAAACGATCAATCAAATAAGGTTATAATGTCTTTTATATTAATAAGCCAAGAGTTAGAGTTTGATTCTAAGTCTAATAAGAAATTAAATCTATATACATTAAAAAAACTAATTTAATAATATAAATAATTTAAACGGGCACGTGTCGATCAAGGATTACGTCACGTGTCGTTTTAAGAATATCCCAATCCTGTTTTAGTTTATTGGTAGATAATAGTTGGTCGTCCATCTATACACATTGAGCATCCTTTCTTTCTTAAATTTTTCTCACTAGATCTCGAGCAAACACACATACTCAATATGGAGATCGTAAACCGCGGTCAAAAACCATCGGTGGCTCTTATAGTAGGAGTCACGGGAATGGTGGGTGTGGCCTTAGCCGAAGCCTTAAATAAGCCAACCGCACTACGGTGTCTCTCGACGAACATTACCCCCTTGGTTCCCATCCTCCTTGCTAGACAAATACATCATGTTAGACACTTTAAACAAAGAAAACACTTACGAAATCCTATCACCACTCTCCACCCAAATCACACATGTTTTTTGGTTTGCTTTAAGTGTCAACGAAAGTGAAGAATTAAACGTTTCTTTGAATTCAACTATGCTATCACTGTTGTTTGTTTGTTTGTTGGAAAGCCACAGTTAATATACAGCCTCAAATGCTTTAGCCCACACCCCCATCGATTTTGATACAAATATCTTCTTTCAATTTATTTAGGAAACAAATAAACCCCAAAATAATTCCCATCAATTCCCCCTATAACCTCAAATCTATTTATAGGGATTTAAATTAGATGGATTATATCAATCGGCCGTTTCCAAATTTTTCCTATTTTCACTGTCAATCGCATACTTCCGATCATGTCTTTAGGTATGTTTTATTATACAGATTGTCGATCTCATATTTGTATGTTTGTATCTATAGTTTATTAATATCTGTTTGTTTGTGTAAATAGAGATATATAGATATACCAATTCGGTTAATAGTGTTTTTAACTTGCTCTCTCTTTCTCTCTGCTCTCTCTTCTCCTCCAACGGTAACAAACTTCCAGATCCAATCTGAGTTTGGTTTCTGGAGACTGAGATCGAGCTTGAGATTGAGAGTTTGAGATCGAGATTATTCCCGGTTAAGTCTTCCACTCCGGTGGATCTAACCCTATTTTTTTCACCCCGGGCCGGAGGTCCCTTCCACCTCGGTGGATCTGGAAGCAGCCTCTAGGGGTAAGGTATGTCTACATCATACCTCCCCCTACCCCGGCATAGGCTGGGATTGGGTACCGTTGTTGTTGTTGTTGTTGTTGTTGTTGTTGTTGTTGTTGTTGTTGTTGTTATTGTTGTTGGTTGTTGTTGTTGTTGTTGTTGTTGTTGTTGTTGTTGTTGTTGTTGTTGTTGTTGTTGTTGTTGTTGTTGTTGTTGTTGTTGTTGTTGTTGTTGTTGTTGTTGTTGTTGTTGTTGTTGTTGTTGTTGTTGTTGTTGTTGTTGTTGTTGTTGTTGTTGTTGTTGTTGTTGTTGTTGTTGTTGTTGTTGTTGTTGTTGTTGTTGTTGTTGTTGTTGTTGTTGTTGTTGTTGTTGTTGTTGTTGTTGTTGTTGTTGTTGTTGTTGTTGTTGTTGTTGTTGTTGTTGTTGTTGTTGTTGTTGTTGTTGTTGTTGTTGTTGTTGTTGTTGTTGTTGTTGTTGTTGTTGTTGTTGTTGTTGTTGTTGTTGTTGTTGTTGTTGTTGTTGTTGTTGTTGTTGTTGTTGTTGTTGTTGTTGTTGTTGTTGTTGTTGTTGTTGTTGTTGTTGTTGTTGTTGTTGTTGTTGTTGTTGTTGTTGTTGTTGTTGTTGTTGTTGTTGTTGTTGTTGTTGTTGTTGTTGTTGTTGTTGTTGTTGTTGTTGTTGTTGTTGTTGTTGTTGTTGTTGTGTTGTTGTTGTTGTTGTTGTTGTTGTTGTTGTTGTTGTTGTTGGTTAATAGTGTTATATCAGTTTAAAATTAATGGTACGCTTGGATCAACACTGATGCATTATGTAGAGATGGCATAAAGATATTTCTAAATTTTTTTCAGTAGGGATGGCATTATGAAAATTGGTTTATAAGTTATAGAATTGTTTATAGGATTGTTTATAATGATTATGACTTGCAACTCTTTTATTGTCAAGGCATTTTCAAACCCATTAAAAGGAATACGCAAAGGAGGCACTGTTGGGAAACCCTTTCCAAGCGTTAGTGAAGTTTTTTTTATCTAGGTATTACAATACTGATATTAGGCTTTCTCAAACATTTGCAAGTTGGTTATTTTATGTATATTAGTGAATTCTTAAGCTGGGAAAATAGATATATCGTATCAATAAGTAGTAAACCCAATGCGTAATCTGGGAAAATAGATAAATTGTATCAATAGGTCAAGATTCTTCCATTTTAAGATGGCAATGATGGAGTTGGTGAACTTTTTGTTAAAACCCATCATCATTTTTATACAATACTGGAACCGCCTGAGGTACTTGTGTTACATTATGTGTATGATGCATTATTCATATTATCATGTCATACATTCATCCTTCATACTTTCGCTTAAATAATTATAGGTTAAAAGCTTAACCATTAACCTCCTTTGTATGATAGGAGTTTTAGTTTTGTACAAGTGGCTCAAGTGAAACTTTATTGAATCTAAATTGCATTTTTGGAAGTAGGTTGCAACGTTGTTTACTTGTAACATCATTTTTGTGAACTTGGTTGTCGGATACTTCCTCATGCTGATAACTTTGCATATATTGGAGGTATCGTAACGGGTTTTCTCCTTGGAATCTCATTGCTTTTTCGCCCCCAATTTTGCTTGGCAAGAACGCCGTAATCTTCCATATGGAGCTCGTGTCACATCGGAGTATACGGTCTGCCGATATGTCTTTTGGCTTCTATATGTTATCTTGGTTTTTGGGTAAGCTTATTCCAACTATAATCTGTATTTTTATCCGAGTTGGTTACCAAATAGACAAATATATTATTATAGGTGGCTGGGTGACTCATATAATCATCATTAAGGTTAACTTAGATGTCGGGATGCGCGTCATGTTGATAATTTTGCATATATTGGAGGTATCGTAATGGGTTTTCTCCTTGGAATCTCATTACTTTTTCGCCCCCAATTTTGCTTGGCAAGAACGCCGTAATCTTCCATATGGAGCTCGTGTCACATCGGAGTATACGGTCTGCCGATATGTCTTTTGGCTTCTATATGTTATCTTGGTTTTTGGGTAAGCTTATTCCAACTATAATCTGTATTTTTATCCGAGTTGGTTACCAAATAGACAAATATATTATTATAGGTGGCTGGGTGACTCATATAATCATCATTAAGGTTAACTTAGATGTCGGGATGCGCGTCATGTTGATAATTTTGCATATATTGGAGGTATCGTAATGGGTTTTCTCCTTGGAATCTCATTACTTTTTCGCCCCCAATTTTGCTTGGCAAGAACGCCGTAATCTTCCATATGGAGCTCGTGTCACATCGGAGTACACGGTCTACCGATATGTCTTTTGGCTTCTATTTGTTATCTTGGTTTTTGGGTAAGTTTTCTCGAACTATAATCTGTATTTTTATCCGAGTTGGTTACCAAATAGACAAATATATTATTAGAGGTGGCACAATAGGCTGGGTTACTCATATAATCATCATTAAGGTTAACTTAGATGTCGGGATGCTGCCTCATGTTGATAACTTTGCACATATTGAAGGTTTCTTAACGGGTTTTCTCCTTGGTTTTGTACTGCTTCTTCGTCCCCAGATCGCTTGGCAAAAACGCTGCCACATTCATGCTGAAGTTTGCAGCACATCTACCATTACGTCTTCTGGCTTCTATCTTTGACATTCTTGGTTGTTGGGTAAAATTTACCAAAGCATGTTGGTTTTTTGGTGCTTGCTGAACTGGTCGGTTTCGCTGCTTTCCCCTGAAGCAGTTCAGTTTTATGTCATATTTATAGTTTACATAGCTGGTGAGTTAATGCGTCGAAATTGACACCTCTAGACATTAGCTATTCATCATATGATAAATTAATCATACTTGTCCAATGTCCAACCTGACTTCTATATGTTTCAAACTTGACTTTCAGTTCACATATTTATGTAGTCATTGCTGGTAACTACTGTCAATAGCTGATTGATTATTGCAGATTTACGGTTGGGCTCGTGATGCTTTTTAAAGGAGAAATGGTAATAAGCATTGTAACTTGTGCCACTAATTGACGTGTATATACCTACTTAGAGATGGCGTTATGAATTTGTGATTTAACTAAGGCTTTATCGTCTTCGTGATTGGATTATATAGATTGTTGATACGATTGAAAACTTCTTGACATTACTCTTATTTTTGCTTGTGTAAATTCATAATTTTTTTTATAAGTATATAGTTATGTGGTTGTACATGTCATGCACTAGCTAATGTACTCTTATTGATATAAAGGGATTAATATTTCAAAATGTAAATAACTTTACATGAATTGTTTTAGGTTATATCGAACTTTAATCATGTGCATTGTAAGTAACAAATTTTCAAATCTTGTGCATTGTATGTATCCGAGTATATGTGGCAATCACATACGCTGCCACTTGTAAGTTTTTGATTGGTCAAATACATACAATGCACAGGATTTGAAAGTTTATTACATACGATGCATAGGATTAAAGTTCGATACACACTATGACAATTCGTGTAAAGTTGTTTACATTTTGAAGTACTAATCCCATATATAAAGTCATAGTTATAGTTATTATATGGGGCGAGGTTGTGTGTATGGAGCTTCATTTAGATTTCAGCAAGTAATACTTGATTGGATGTTAAATAATTGAACTGAACCACCTAATTATGTTTTCAGCTTTTCATTTGAAGTTATAGGATTGTTTTGTATTGTATGTAATTCACAAGAATTAGCGAGAAATAAAATAATCAGTGCAACGAAGGAAATATATTTTGATAACATTATTTTTGTTGTGTTTCATTTACGAGCAATTATGTCATAGATCAATAAAGACCGATGCAACGCACGGGTTTCACCTAGTAAGGAAACATTGTATTATTATTTGACTAATTTATATTCTGATTAATTTATTTGACTAATAGACACTTGTCGCTCTAAGACAGTTCACTTGTCGCTCTAAGACAGTTACACTGTCGCTCTAAGACAGTGTCACGTGTCGTTAAATAGGGGCTATAATCCTGTTTTAGTTTATTGGTATATTCTATAAAAGATAAAATATGTAGGTAAATTGAATTCTTTTATATAAAAAATATTTTTTTCAGAAATCAAATGATCTATATGACTTCTTTCTCATTTTTTTTTAACTTTTTATAACTAACTAACTAATGATCGTTACAAACTTTACATCATTTTAACTTTTAAATTTAATATGTAACTTAAAGGTGTATGTGTCATATGTTAACACGAGAAATAATCTAGCTAGTATGTATATAGTTAAACATCGGGTTCCATTTTAATTTTTACACATTAGTATATATACTAAAAAGCGTGCATCGCTTTACGTGCACACTTTTTTTTTTTACTTTTTGGCGAAAGAAGTCCTCATAACTTAAAACTCTTGCAACAATGGTCCCCATCAGTTAACAATCGTTAAGTTCTGTTCGGGTGTTTAACGGGAGCTACAAAAACTACTGCAAATAAGGTCCTTTTCTCTAACAGGAAGTTAGTCCTTTTCTTTAATGGGTATTAACGATCGTTAAATGCTATTTGAGTTTTTAAATTGACATATCCACTTATGTTACACTTTTGTAACTATCATACAAACGTTACTTATAACTTATCAAGTCTACTTACAACATGTCCGACCCGCAACGAAGTGCTACGTGAATTAAAATTTTGTCCCAGCATTTTTTTTATATTTTTTAAAAATCTTTTTGCTTTTGTTTTCTTTATCTCTTCTTTCAGTTATCCTTTTTTTTTATGTTTTCGTCACCTTTTTTGAATATTTCTTTTTTAATAACAACCATCTTCTACCAATGAATTTACGTATCTATATGTCGATATAAATTATTGGTACAAGTATGAGTTTTTCGTATATGTATTCCATGTTATGCTACCTTTTTCGTATACGTGTTTTTAAAAAATATATAAACTTGAAAATATTGTTTTGGGGTTTTAAATTTTACATACTATGTTGTCAGTTATTGGGTTTTTTAACGGAGTTCTTCCACTTTTATGTTGTATCATGTATGGCACCAACAATTCAATGATAATTCACTAGCATTTGTGTAACCTTCATGACTTTTAAATAATGTATAAAAATGATCCTAAAAAAACATTATAAATTTTACATATTAATACACACAATAAACATCTGAAACAACCTATAAATTTTATATGCTACCATATACATAAGGGAAGTGATATTCGTACCAAAAATATTGATATATTTACCACATATGTGATATACAGACTTGTACAGTATTTTATAAAAAAATCAAAATTTGTGGTACAAATATCACCTCCCTATACATAAACGTAATGTCTCCCGGGACGACGCCCGGGTGGCATATCTCGTTCTTACAAAAAGCCGTGATGAACAAGACAAGATAGTTTCACACTTTCACAAAATTCATCCGGTTGCATTCTTGGAATTTCAATTTATGTTTTGTAGTTACTTGTCAAGTTTAAAATTTGACTTTAGAACGTGTCATATTGGTCGAACAATATCACCCACATATGAACATGAAATCAAGTCATTGTTAACCACATATAAACAAATAACTTAATTCAACTGGAACAAAGTTATTACTTTAACTTGGACACCTGCGTGCGTAATGCGATGATGGTGACGGCGTTGGAGTGTGGTAGTGGCGACAGTAGTGGTAAGGGCGCCGAGTAGTGTAGGTAATTAATGTAAAGGGTAGTGTAAGTATTTTAAAAGATAAAGGGATATATCATATATGTTGTAAATATGTACGAGAGAATATGGACCTTTCAAAACCGTAGTTGTAAAACATTATAATAAAAACCTAAAATGCTTTATAAGTAACTATAGATAAATATATAAATGTCAACCTGTTTATTTTTTAACCATTAAGTGACTGAATTGATAAAGTGATTGTATCGTTAAATAATGTCTATGGATTAAGTCGATTTAGTTATTTTTTATTTATTAAGTTAAAAAACAAACATTGTTGATTAACTTAGTAGATTAAGTATTTTTTATTAAAAAAAAGTGTTTTTGATTAAAGTCATTAAGTCCTAAACAAATAGGAACCTAGATCAACCGACAATTGTTTGGGACTAGTGTGGAGGCATGTGGCTTAGGGAGGTTTAAAAAGGCTTTTACTATTGTAAAAATACGAATCTATTGGAAACTTTTTTATATATATACAAAACACTTGCTAGAGATCCGTGGGTGTTGGGAAAAAGGCTAAGAAGATATTAAGAGGTATTAACTTTGGGATGGAGATTCCATCAAGTTGTTTTTAACTTCTTCTTTTTTGAAAGGTGAATTTCGCTTGAAACTTCGTGTCACGATTCGACAGCGAGAGGTGCTAGAGAGCTCCCTTGAAGTAAAAATGCATATTTCAAATACCCAATGGGGGAAAAACCCCCTACTAATCCGCCTGAAGGCACGACGATTAATAGGGGTAAACCCTGCCTCCTCAGACTTGAACCTGAGTATACCCAAGTCAAGCCCTCATAGAAGGACTACCTATATCTCAAAGTTGGTGGAATGGAGATTCGAACCTGAGACCTATAGGTCACCAGGGGAACTCCAAACCACTCCACCAACTCATCATTGATAAGTTGTTTTTAACTTGAGGGGTCAAGTTATAAGAATTATGACCCTTGGATTATAATCAAGGGACAAGATTTAAAGATAATTATTGAATCTTAACCCTTGATTTTAATCCAAGAGTCAAAGTTTTTCTAACTTTACTCAAGTTAGTGTCCTAACTTGAGGGAATCCTCATCCTTAATTTTGTGGCTCACTGGCTTGCTGGTGTTTATATAGGGCCCAAAAGATAAATTGTTTTCTAACGGCAAAGTAATTCCGGAAAAGATCACTCATGAGTCATGATATAATGTTCCTTTGGTTTTTCGGTTTAGAAATAGAACTATGAATAGAGAGTTGAGTTAAAAAGATTGGTATAACTTTAAAATCATGTGAACTGTTTGTATAATGGAAATTGTGGTGGATATTGTGGATAATAGTTTTTTTTAGGAAAAAAAAAAAAAAAGCATACCATTTTTGAAATTTGTGAAGCACACTCTTTATTCCCTTATATTGACTTGCTAGATCTGTGTAGCTTTTAATAAGATTACGGCTTGATAGCTAGCCAGCACCCCAAAATTTACCAAAGTTAGGGTGCGTTTAGTTAGGGAAACACGTGTTTCCCATTTTTGTTTTCTAAAAAAACATGAAAAACAAAAAACGCGTTCAAATCATAGTTTTCAAAAAAATGTTTTCCATGAAAACAGAAAACACTGTTTTCCAATTATCTATGGAAAATTAGAAAACACTTTTTTATTATTTTCCACTTTTCATTTTCCATTTTCTAAATTTTGAAAACCTCAAATTGTTTTCCATTTTCTAGTTTTGAACGCGTTTTCAAAATTTTCATTTGTTTTCTAGAGATGGAAAACTTCTTCATTTTCTAAAAAATTAGAAATGGAAAACTATAAAACATTTTCTACAACTAAACACGCCCTTAGGGATTTATTTCTTTGATCATAAATGATTCAAAAAAGGAGTTCCATTTTGGCAGCCATCATCCCATAACTTATGATAGGACTTAGGAGGATTACATGGCAGTTATCAACTTATCATCCTATACAACACATTGAACTTTGCCTGAGTTATAAAAACATAGTCAGTTCATACATCCCACTAACCTAGTTTATTAATACTAATATTTATATAAAAAAGGAAAACTTTCTTATAATGGTATTATATATTATATATATATATATATTGCCGGTAGAGCTGAGATAAAAAAATAAAATGAACTTCTAATCCTAACCATCGAAAATAAGATTAACTTTTAATCTTGATCATTCAAATTAAAAGTCAACCTTTAAAAGTCAAATTAAAAGTCAAATCTTCTAAATTGGTTTGATTCCCTTTAATGATTTCTTCTTGGTACCATTTATGGTGTTGCTGGCAAAACTCGATCATAATGGTGGCTTTTGAAATATTTGTTACATTTATTTTCTTTTCTTTTTATATTTTTTTGTATCTTGATTGTTATTATAAATGTGTTTATTTTTGTATGTAAATTTTTGTGTAAGATTTATGGTAAAATCATGTATTAATTGTCAGTATAAAAAAACGTTATTTAAGTTTTATATTTAAAAGTTTTCAACATTAACATGAATATAAAGTAAAATGTGGATGTTGTAATGTTGATTTATAAATATGATAAAGCTAATTTGAATATTTCTAATTGTTTTAATTTAATAAATTTATAGAACCATAAGGACGACCTAAACAATTGTGTTTTAAAATTGTTTTGCTTACAAAAGTTAAAGATAATAAATATGGTAAATATAATTGTCAAAGATAATAAACGTGGGAAATATAATTGATATATACTTGCTATAAAAGTCTTTCAGTTAATATAAAAAAGGGACGATATTCATCAACACATGTTCACATTTTTATACCAAAAATAAAAACATCGCATTACAAACACACTCACAATTAATTACATATTTTTGTAAACTTTTTGGAGATTTAAGTTATGTCATTACAAGAGAAAGTATATGTGCGTTGCGGCGGTGAGATGGTGGGGGTGATAGGTCATAGAGTGTGATAGGTCATAGAGTGTGATAACCAAATGCCTTAGTCGTACGGGCTCCGCCCTCGGATTTAAAAATTCGTCAAAAGTATATTGAATGACCTCTCTAATGAAAGAGCATAAAATTTTAAGAACACCCATATAATATTTTATAATTTATCGATCTACGGGTTTGAGATAAAAGATTTTGAATTAATTAAAGGAATAAAATGATTTATGGAGTAGAAAGAAAAAAATGAGTGGTAGAGATTTGAGGAGAGGGATGAAATGAGTTGTTGAGATTTCTTCTAAAGGGTATTATAGTTATTTTAGGCAAATATATTTAAATTAATGAACAAATAATATGGGCATTATAGGGTTTTCAAAAACTTAGTTATAAGTTGGAAAAATTTGACGGGAACAAATATTTTATAATGTAGTAGAGATAGAGATATAGATAAATGAGACATGCTTTCCATTTCAAAGTATCACCATTTAGAAACAACAAGATGAGAAGGATCTTATATGTTTACATTCATGTTTCACCATATTCTCTAAATTGGTTTTGATTTATTTTAAATAACATCGATTTATTAATTCATATTTATATATATATGGGAAAAGTGAGTGTGAGGTTATGCACATCCAATTTGGGTAATAAAAACTCACATCTTAATTTTCTAATTTTTTTGGTAACAAAATATGAGGCCCATATATATATATATATATATATATATATATAGGGACCCTTATTTTGAGAACCCATTTTTTTGTAAGAACCGTGAGAACTCTTAAATTTTATATTGGATCACATGTTTTTTTTTGTTCATTCACATGTGAAACGTTATAAAAATATATGTTGCAGAAGAAAAAAAATTCAAAACCTTATATATAGCCGTTTGTCACATGTGAACAGAAAACGTGAACAAATTTATTCACAAGTTCACAAAAGGCTACTTTGAAGGTTTCTTCAAAAAGTTTCTTCTACAACATACATTTTTATATCATTTCACATGTGAATGAACAAAAAAAATATGTGAACAAATATATAATTTAAGAGTTCTCATGGTTCTTACAAAAAAAATGGTTCTCAAAATAAGGAAACTATATATATATATATATATATATATATATATATATTAACATCGACTTTACATTATTTTATAAATTTTTTAAGGATTTTAAACCATCAATCACTTTCATGACAAGAAAAAGATACTTGCAATTTATTTAACTACAAACATCACCTTTGATAAGATTTTCGATTCTAAAACAGAGGTTATCTACATTTTGTGAACTTTTAAGTATATATTTATTGTTTGTTGGCCAGAAAACAGGTTGGCAGTGTTAATTGGGTTGGTGGATTTATTTTAGGTCATATGGGTTGGTGGGTTGACGAATTGATATCGGGTCATATAGGTTGAGGGTTGTCGGGTGGAATGGCTTGGTGAGTTCACCTATTAAATAAATTATCTATAATACATTATATAGCAGGAAGCCTTTTTTTCAATTCTCAATTAAGGAAATGAAACAACCAAAATACCCCTCTCCTTTTATAGATAATTACCCCTGACCACTCCAGTCACCACCACTACAATGACCAACGACCACCATCTACAACCACCGCAAGCCACCACCGTCTCCCACCACCAGCCACCTCCGTCTATAACCACCACCAGCCACCGCAGTCTATAAACACCACCAACCACCGCCGTCTACAACCACCTCCAGCAACCGTAGTCTATAAACACCACCAACCACCGCCGTCTACAACCACCTCCAGCAACCGTAGTCTATAAACACCACCACTCCACCAGCCACCGCCGTCTACAACCACCTCCAGCACCGTAGTCTATAAACACCACCAACCACCGCCGTCTACAACCACCTCCAGCAACCGTAGTCTATAAACACCACCACTCCACCAGCCACCGCCGTCTACTGTTACCAGAAACCAACCACCGCCACCTACAATCATCACCTTTAGCGAATGGTACCGCCTTCAATCACCACCTCACATCCTTCATTTTTACTCTAGCTGGTGAAAGATAGATCCGATGATGACGAAGAAGAACGACGGTGATGATGAAAAACGGTAGATCTGATGGCGGCGGCTGGTGGAAGGTAGATCCGAACGATGGCGGTAGTGGTTGAGGGAGTGGGGTAAATAGATGAGAAAGAGATTAGTGAGGGGAGGTCAGCAGCGGTGGTGGTGGAGGGAATGGGAAAAGTAGAGGAGAATGAGAAGGAGGAAGAAGGTTACAGGCGGCGGTGGTTGAGAAAATGGGAGAGGGAGAAAAAGAGATATACTTTAATCTGAGATTTTAATATTACGGAGTATATCTCAATTTTTCCTTTTGTTATTATATTGGGTGATGGTTAAATCACAACGTGGTGTGACACCACTGGTCTCCATTTGTAGTTTGTACATAGACTTTCTTTTGGATATTTTTACCCCAAACTTATCTAATTGAGATTCTTTTTTCATCCTACAACTTATTTTTGTTTTATTTCATTTTTTTAATATTAAAATCTATACTGAAAATATTTTTAAGCACTTATTACGGATTAGGATCCTTTATAATGGATTAACTTTATAAATGAAGTTAGAATAATCACGACCGCTGGATTAATATAAAAAACCCACCCACTGATCCAATCCGAGTTTTAAAAAACCAACCGATTTTTTTTCGATTCGAGTTTTAAAAAATCATGACTCCTCCCTCACCGATCCGATCCGATTCGGAGTTCCGCATCACAATTACACCGCCGCATTGCGGGCATATGACTCGTATAAATATAATATATTTTCAGGTTGATGGGTATACATGTTAATCCAAAATATGAACCCGAACCTGACCTAAAAAAATCATATTGCGTTGATGTACTATAAGACGTATATCTTAATGTGCGATACATGTATAAGTTTATTTTGTACCCCGGTCACCGACCGGGTATTAATCTAGTTTATATCTGTTCATCAATAAATTAATAATAGATAGAGTTAAATGCACAATTCCACCCTATGGTTTGACAAAACTTATAGGTTTTATCCCTATGTTTCATTAATTACGGTTTTCGTTTCTAAATATGGAGCCCCGTCAACATTTTTAGTCCATAATGCTAACGTCCGTTAGAAATGAAGGCATGTGTCATGCATGTGAGGGCAAAATGGAAAATTCTATCTATCATCAGCATTATTATCATCTTCATCTAGGAAATCAAATCAACTTCTATATGTATCTTATATCATACTAGCATGGTGTCTGCGCAATGCGGCGTCCGTGGCGGCAATACGGTGATGACGGGTGGGCCTAGCGGTGAGTATGGTGCGGTTTGGTGTGGTTTTTAGTTAAAACCAAACACCAAACCATCATGAAAGGACTCAACCCGAAATAATAACATAAGTAATGAAATCAAAACTTTATAAATTATACTTGGAAAAATACGGCCAATTTTCGCGAAAAATCAAAATGTTTCGAATCAAGAAAAGACACTTGGAATGTTCTTAAAATGATGTAAATAGACTACTATGCGAGTTTCAGGACCCGAAAAGATCAAACGAAGCCTCGGTAAAAACTTGTGAAAAATTACAGAAGAGCACGGCTCTTGTTTCTGCAAGAGCCGTCCTCAAAGGCCGTCCCTGGAAACAAAGGCCGTCCTCATGCAGTTTCGTACTTTGACACTTTAATCAACTTTCGACCCCTTTTTCTCAATACCGAGTTTCGTACAACTGATAAACAACTTCATTTTGACATAAAAGACATAACACAACATTTCCAAAAGTCTGTATACTATCCGTTGCTACAAACCAAGTTTACAAGACTAAACGAGTCATTACCCAAGTTGCCAAACCTCCAAAATCACCATATTCATTTAGTTACAAAGACTATGACACCAACTGAAAATTTACAGAAATATATGTAACAAATCTTTACCAAAAACACTTCAAATGTATCAAGAGCCATTAGTCCAAAGGGGGCTACTACGGGTTCTAGCTCCAAACCATTTTACCGCATAAGTCACATTTCCACAATTCAATTCATCAATAATCTTCAAAGCACATAATCTTGTTTCCAACTTCCGGGACAACCTATAAAAAGGGTAAACAACTAAAAAGTAAACAAAGCTTAGTGAATAATCTTGCATACGTTTATACACACGAAGGAGGGCAATGCACAAAGGTCTATTGCATATAGCCTATGGCACCGTCGTACCATATCTATAATACTCACCTTTGTGCCAACGCATTATATAGATCCATATAAGCAAATGATTACAATCTCAATAAACAATATCAATGCTCCGCATGAGCTATATCTCAAATGTCCCACATGGACTATGGCCACTACTTAGGCCCGTAATCAAAGACGGCCCATACTTAGGCTCAACGCCAAATCAATTACCATACACGGATCATATGGTAATTGAGCCAAGGCATATATAAAAGTACGCAAGAAAACTCACCTCCTTCGCGACCCAATCAATCAAATCAAGATAACCGCAAGAACACAATTAATAAGCTTTCAACCTATCAAGTCATCACAAACTCATATAAGGCTATATTCACATTCATGGCTAACTAAGCCTAGCCATAACAACAATCATTAGCATTCTTAACCCATTTACTTCCCACTATGTCATTGAGTTGGTTCATTTATAAATCTCATCATTTAAACATAGTTATTACAACTTGGTCATTTCAATAATCATCAAAATTTTCATTTCATTCTTTGACTATGAAAGTCACTTACAAAGTTAACACTAAAATCAACCATTGAACTCAATGACAAGAAAATCATTCAAATTAAAATGGGGAAATTACAAACAATCTTGCATGGTTATAAATTGACCAACAACATAGGGTTCTAAGACAAAATATTCATTTTCCCCAAAAATCCCAATTTGATTTCCTAGCAAGAACCCTAATTATAATTAACAATATGAATCAAAAATCATACCTAAAGAAGATATCAACAATGATAAAGATAAATAATCACCAACTTTTCTTTCTTCCCTTTTTCTCCATGTGTGTCGACACATACACACACAAATTCTCCCAACATGAAATTTCTTACTTTAAGATTATTGTTATTGTTATTATCATTCACATGTGAGATTGTTTGATTAAATTGGAAGTAAGAAATTGTTAGAATGAAACAAGAGAGAAGGATTGATGATGAAGAAGAAAAGAGATGAGTCACAAATGAAGAGAAAGAAAAGAGATGGCTGGCACTCCATTGAGATGCCACGCCATTTTCAATTTTTAATGGGCAAAATACCCGCTAACCCCTAAAGTTCCAACTAAATTAATCCCGTATCTCAAATTTAATTACTAGGAACTTATTTTAATGTCAAAACTATAATAAAGGTTAATTTTCATTGGCCTTAAAAATTCGGGATGTTACACATCATGTTGGGTTTTCAAAATTTCAAACCATTTGTAAATGGTTTATAGCGGTTTGGTTTTTTGGTTTTTCGGATTGGTTTTTGGTTTTTTTGGTTTCAAATGGGTGGGGTTTGGTTTTTTTTAAACACCGGATCAACTAAAAATTAAAAAGGAAGATATCAACTACATGTTTTATTCATGCAAATATTAATACCAAAAAACTCAAAGTCTACTTCAATGATCCATAACAAAATTCAAATGCTTAAATAATAATAATAAAAAAAGAACTATCAAAGTATCAAGTTCAACTTCATAACAGCTATACAATATATATACGTAGTATTAAGAACTATCAAATGTTGATTTTGAGAAAACTTACGGCTAGGGTATACAATATATATACGTAGCAATATGAAAGGCTAGGGTATACAGTATCTTAAGCAATACGAAAGTAAATGGACTGGCTTATTAAATTATTAACATCTACAAATCTCTCTATATAACTAAGAGAGGATAGTTATTAGGGCTTAGGTGGATATATCTTTAATTGCCAAATAAGCTTTTATCCTATGTGTAATTTTATGGTTAATTTTTATTTTTTCCCCTGCCAAGTAGATGAAGAGTTGATTATTTTTTTTTGCTATTATTTAGGAATAAATTATATTTTTGAGGAAGGTCGATCTGAATTTTAATTAAATAATACAGTTAATTTAGTATATTAGTTGTCACATAACTCTCACTAAATACTTTCGAAGAAATATATAAGCGATATAATTGAATTAACAAATTTGAATATGGCTGCAAGCCTTTCTTAGTCGGCCAAAAATATTTTGAAATTTAAATTCTAACTTCATAAAATTATATATATTATTTTTGATTTCAATTTTTGTATATAAACATTTTATATTTATGTTACCGTACATCTACGGGTTTAATCTATAAAGTATATATATAATTAAACTAATATCAAAATTTAGTTTAATTTTATTGATAATATATAATGTGGTTCGGTTTGGTTTTTTGGTTTTTCGGATTGGTTTTTGGTTTTTTTGGTTTCAAATGGGTGGGGTTTGGTTTTTTGGTTTTTCGGATTGGTTTTTGTTTTTTTGGTTTCAAATGGGTGGGGTTTGGTTTTTTGGTTTTTCGGATTGGTTTTTGGTTTTTTTGTTTCAAATGGGTTTGTGGTTTGGTTTTTTCGGTTTATTATGGTTTTTGTGGTTTATGGTTTGGTTTTGCTCACCCGGGGTGGCGGCGACAACTGATGGTGGTGACGACGAGTAGTGTAGGCTATTAATGTAAATGTCATTAATATAATGGTTAGTTTAGTTATTTTAAGAGTTGAGAGAGTGGTGGTATAATTTATTTCATTAAGGTATTTTAGGTATATTAGTGAAAATAATTAAGTTAGTGAATTAAGAAGAGTGACTTAGAAGAAAAAAAGGAAGAGGTATTTTTGTCATATGCATAGGGGGTATTTTTGTTATATTGTATAGAGTAATTTTCAACATTTTCAAAAATAAAAAAATTTATTTTTGTATAAGTAGGTATAGATATTTATATCTATATCATATGCAAACCCTATTTTATCTATATCAAACACCATCTTCAGCATATAATATGAGTTCTCATTTTTTCTTCTTTTTTTTAACTCATTACATTACTTACCAGCATCAATAATTGAATTAAAATGATATATTAAAGAAAACATGAAGTGCAATTCATTTTGTTCTCTATGAATATATATTTTAAAACCGTTAATGCCGGTTTGATTTGAAATTCATTCAGAACTTGAACCGGTACGTGAGCACTTTTACTTTTCGGTTCTTAATTCATAATTTATACTAAAAGAAAAACTCGCTATTTAAAAGATAATAATAATAATATTAATAATAATAGTAATTATTATTATTATTATTATTATTATTCATAATTTATACTAAAAGAAAAACTCGTTATTCAGAAAAACCGGTACGTGAGCACTTAATGCATAAATAATATATGTATGTATTAAGTAAAATATAGGTATTATTTTTTGTTTATTAAATAAAAAAAAACATGAAATTTGACTTTATAATTAAAACAAAAGGGCCTAAATCAAATAAAACCAAAATAAACAAATTAATTAAATCAAGCTCCTCCCATATATACCTTCGGAGTCGGGTCAAAGATTCGGGTCACCCATTAAGTTTCCCCTTTTTCTTCTTTTTAGTTTTTACAACACACACATACTAGAATCGAAGGCTTGAATTGCATTTGAAGTGAGTAACTGGGCACTGCAATTTATAGTGCAAAAATAAGCCTCCAAGATTTCTGTGTAAGTTAATTAAAACCCCTTCTTTTCTTTTGATATCTATTTGTGGGAATTTGTATATGCATGATGATTTGTATTATATATATATATATATATTGTATATATATGTATTATTAATATATATATATATATATTGTATGATTACTGTGTTAGCTTAATTTTGTTAGATGTGATAGATTGTTCATTATATGGGTATGTGTTTGGAGACTTAGATTTCATGTTTAACTGTAATGTGTTTCGGTTTTGATTGCGTATTTAAGGTTTTAAGGGTTTACTTGTGTGCTTGAGGTCTTAAGTTTCCGAAGAAGTTGATTTTCGCCCTTTTGGAAAAGCTCAGCTGGTCTGCTGTCAGACTGTAATGGGGAGGCCATAAGTTTCCAAAAACGTTGATTGTCGCGTTTTTGGGCAACCCAAACCAGCCACGTTAGATTGACACGGGGGATGTCGTAAGTTTCTAGCACCATGAAATCCCACACGCATGTGCATCGAGTCCTTTTGTATAGCAATGCTTTGGAAAAGATGAATTCTTTATGGAAGTAAGTTAGCCTCTGTAGGTTCTCAAACTAGAAATTAAGGAAAGGTTAGATTAGACCTTAAGCTTGTCTTCAATTTTTCGGAATTCAACCAGAGATGTGTGATACAAACTTGTCATTTGTATAATCGCTACGCTACTTACACAACTGCGTAAATTGGTCTAGTGGTCTTTAAAATTTCTTAAACATTGGTATATAAGATTGTTGATGAGATATAATTCTCTCTTACTATGTTACAACCCACCACTTTATTTGGATCTAGGACTTAACTCCAACATCAGCGTTCTCAAAGTGGATTTCTACCAAAATTATGATAAATTTTTGAGCAGCCATGACTCAAAATAACCAATTGAACCGCCCTCCTTATGCTGGTCATCATCATGATTTATATGACCCCTTCTTAAAAAAATAAATCACTTTGACCTGCTCCTTTAGACCCTAACCAGTTTTGGAGTTAAAGTAGTGTTTTGTGTGTTCTTACGTGAGTCGATCTTATATGTTTTTGTGTTTCCGTTCCTGCAGTTTTTACTGGTTGGTTAAGTAAGATTGGTGCTTCAATATTTTACTGAAACTAGGTGTTAGATCCTGCAGTCTGCAGATGGGTTTTTATAATGGGCTATTAGCTTGGAAAGGTATCTAACTATCCCAAAAAAAAAACTTAAGCGGGTATCCATTTTTGTAAACGCCTATGGTAGGATATAAACTATAAACTACCAAAAATCTCTAATGTAGGTGATATACAACCATAAAAGCTCTAATGTGTGTACCATACTAACATAAAAGCTCTAATGTGGGCACCCTAATGCCCATATTACGGCTTTTTGGTAGTTTATACCCTACAATAGACGTTTCTGCTAAAGTGTTTTTGATGTAGTTAGATACCTTTGTAAGCTAATAACTCATTTATGATTTAGTGTCATATCTGGTGTATATGTTGGAGGATTTTTGTGAATAAAAGTGAGGTGATATGTTGCATTTAGAGTTATTTAAAGTGGTAAGCATGATTTATTTATCTTGAAGTACAACAACGATACACAGTCCCGGGGGTATGAGTATAATGGTTGAAGTTTTAATATTAATTTTTGAAATAACATTTTGTTTATTCAGAAGAAAATTTAGCAGGTCAAACCGAACTAGCCTGATTTTTTCAATGACCTGTTTTGACCCGTTGGATACTACTCTAGCTTTCTTAGAACACAGTCAATATATTTAAATTTCTTAAACCTGTTCTATAGCTTTCATGTTTGTGCAATTGCACGTTTCTACTAAGGAAGACGTTTATTAGTTTTTCATTTGGCAATTTGCTTTATCAGTTACAATAAGTTACCAACTATCCTTTGCGTATATTGATTTTTACTCTAGGTTGCATGTGATTCGCTATGAAAAGAACTGAGCCTGTTCCTTTGGATATATCATCCGATGAAGATGATAAACCTTCTGCATCCAATGGAACCAAAGATCTTGCTGGTGGCAAGAGGCCAAAAACTGACAGTGCAGTTATTGTTGCTGACAAAAAAGTTGTAGTAACTGAAGGTAATTCCTCTCTTATGGCAATGGTAAACTTCTGCTTGTAAGGTTTGTCTATTTACTCTCGTAGGCTTGAATTTACTCGAATGGTGGAACTTCAGCAAATGTCATCCATCATATATGTATATAAGACATGTAGCAAATCATTTTGCATCTCATATCTAGAGGTGGCAAGATGGGTTGGGCAGAATAGATAACGGTCAACATGGGTCCAGGTTGAAACTGGTCTTTAGCATGGGTTTAAATGGGGGCAGATGGGGTTAGATTGACCCACAAAGATGTTTACTTTTAAGAAAAGTTAATATAATTAGTCTGTGGATTATCTAAAAATGACTTTGAAGGCTGTATGCATGATAGACTTTAGTCTACTTTCAAACTGTTCAATCCATTTTCTTTTGACCCGTTTGAGATAAAACACTATTCAAATTGATCGACTCATAAGTTACCAGGTCAAAATTGCAACCTCTTCCTGTATTGAGTTATTTGTATATTAGATTGTGGAGAGTCATATTTATGTTTTATGAGTTAATTACGAGTTTTTAGATAATGATATATGCTTCTGGTTTCTATTGTCACATATATGTAAGAAGGGTAAAAACACACAATATATTGATAATTTAGTAAATACATCAAAACTCAAGCAAAGGAAATTTTTAGGATTGATGCTAAGCATTAAGCAATCCGTTTAAGTAATATTGAGGCAACATTTTAGATTATGTAAACCTGAAATTCAAATTTAATCGTAATAAACCAGGATGCAACAGTAGGATATTTGAATTTTGCGAATATCTTCTATTGATTCTCTGTAAGTTGGTATATTTCTGAGAAAGGGCAACTAAAACCTGATGTTGATGCAGAACTAATGATAAGAAGTGCAAAAATGTATCAAGAATACATGAAGCAAATCCCTATTCCAGCTCAACGTGGGTCAGTCATAACATTCACCTCCTGGAGTGGTTTAGCCAAATCAATGAAACAATTGTACCAGCAGCCGCTGCATTACCTGACTAACGTTCGTGTAAAAGAGTGGGATCAGTTGAGAGGTGATGCTGACATCAGAGCAGAACCCTTAGACACCATAATCCATCCATGTAAAGCGGAAACTAACATCTGGCTCATGGAAGAAGTTCACAGGCTCACATCCTCTTGCCAGTTTCTTGCTAAACTATGGTTAGCCGATCCCATGTACAACGCTTCTATTGATTCGGTTTTCCCCCAGTTATGAAGGCTGTTGATGTAATCTCCCCTTACTAATTGACTTTGGTAGCTTAGTTTGCAGAATCAGAACTTGTGATATCAAGCAAAATCATTTTGTTAGTTATTGTGGTTTTTTAATCTAGTATGGTTTTAAAATAGGTTTTACCATGTTATTATATTTTGATAATTCATGGCAGAAGAAGCCATTCATATTTATAATGGTCAATGTCCATAAGATTAACCAAGTAATTCCGATACTGCTTGCTAACTTGACTTTTGAAATCTTATAATGATTGCTGACTTTTGCCATTCAAATTACACAATTATATCAAACACTTACAAAACACATGCCATTATTTCTTTGCAAGCAAACTAAATCCCAAAGAGATGCGTTATGGCAAGGGGAAAGAGATTGATGTGCAGGGCTGGTATTAGGGCTGGTAGTTTCATCCACTCGGTTGGTGAAACGAATGAACTTGGATACAAAAATTTGGTGGAGGGACGAACTTGGATTAAAATCAGTCCGGCGACAAGGAAGGCATATGATACTTGTAAAGGTGTAAGACAATATAGACGGTATTTGTAATTTACCACCTTCCTCCTTTTCTTGTCTTGTTTCTTCAAGTTCGAGTCTAATAACTTCTTCATTCTATATTTCTATATAAATCCTTTTCGGCATCTTTTCCAATGCCAATGCTCCTTCCAAGTTATGGCCATCTTTTTGATCCAAATTCCATTCGTTTTGGGTAGAAAGAAGTAAATGAAAATCGTCATCACAAACATCCAAAGCATGAAGAAAATAAATCTCCAAATCTGAAAACAAACACATATATGTTTTTTTCTTTTTTAAAACGTAAATACAATATTGCATATATGACTAGGGAACAAGCAATGCTCGGATCAAGTGATTAACACGGTCAAAGATTTGATCCTCACTCCTTACAAGACTGGGGTCTTTTTCTACCTTAAAGTTAGAACTTGAAAGTAGTTTTTCTGTCTTAGGACGATCTCAACCTTTCCATCGTAGGTGTTATTAAGACTCATAACCCCTGAAAGACGGTATTGAGTTATAGGATATTACTTACTTTTACAAATATGATTAGGGTATAAACCTTAATTCTACATGTTTCTAATCATCTAGAAGGAAATTATTGTGTCCTCTTAAAATAGAAAGAGAAATTATGACAAATCGTCCCCGTGGTTTGCTCGATTCGCATTTCCATCCATGTGCTTTTTTTTTATCATTAGGTGTCCCTGTACTTTTCATTTTCATTGTCAACCGTCCCTAATACTAACAGCCGTTAGTTTTGCTCCGTTAAACCCCTCATGTGCAATGCACATGAGGGTATAATCGTCAAGTTCGTAACCACAAGGACTATTTGTAATAAAAATATTGGATTAAAAAAAAATCTTTGGATTCCTTCTCCCACACAACTCCGACCACCACTTCTGACCGGCCGGCCACCACCTGCCACCGCCGGAAAAGTTCGTCGGAAACCGAGAACCACCACCCCACTATGGTTACCGAAACCGAAGAGAAAAACATAATAATCGAGCATGGTCAGATCTATAACGACCTGTGTTGAAGCTTGAACGTCTCTTCTTCTTTGATGGTAGTCCGGTGGTGCGTGGCTGCGAGAGAGAAAAATAGAAGAAAAAAAAGAAAAGATTAGGGTTTTTTAGAGAGAGGGACGAAATGGGTTTGTTTAGAAGATCGATACTTACGTTTCATACTTTCCTCGGATGTTATGGAGTCGTGTAGTGGTGGCTGGAAAACGAAACAACAACAACAGCGGCGGTAGAGTGGCGGAGCAGCAGCAGCGGCGACGGTTCTGTGGTTGTGATTAAAGATGAAACCCTAATTGTTGTTGGGGATGATGGCCGGAGTTTTTTATGGTGAAAAAGAGTGGCGGCAGGAGGCTGTGAGGGTGGCCGGAAGTTTGGCTGGTGGTGGGAGTGAGAGAGGGAGGAAGATGATGAGTTTTTGTCTTTTATTACAAATAGTCCCTCAAAGATGTTTTATCACAAATAATCCCTATGGTTACAAACTGGACGAAAATGCCCTCATGTGCATTGCACATGAGGGGTTTAACGGATGAAAACTAACGGTTGTTAGTGGCAGAGACGACTAGCAATGAAAATGAAAAGTACAGGGACACCTAATGATGATAAAAAAAGCACAGGGATGAAAATGCGAATCGAACAAACCACAAGGACGATTTGTGACAATTTCTCAAATAGAAAATATATAAAATTAATCTTGCTTTGTTACTTTTAATGACCAACCCCGATTAACCAGAAATCTCCAACCAAGGGCCACTGGTGTGATTTAGGATGGACCAGGAAGAAGTTTTACCTGAAAGTTTGAAACCCGAAGTTCTTAGCCAAGTTTTGGCAAAGGGACTTTCCTATTCGGGGGATTTAATTAAGAAGATCTGCTCGTCTAGACGACTCTCTAGTCCATACTCGATTAAAACAACATATGCTAGATCATCAAATATTTACGAGTAATTTACGGTTTAAAAAAAATAGAAATCTTCAAAATAACTAACCCTCAAATAAATTTCTTTTAGCCAAACAATAACTTAATTCAAGACTTCCTCTTTTTATTCTTTATCACTAAATTCCTTCAAATAATTCTGAAAGTGAAAAGACTAGGTAAATATTGTTGTGTCCTACTGTCCTCTGATGGGTCAGATAAAAAGTATCTCCACTCTTTGACTTTCTTGGTGTGGTCCGTATGTCCTTTGATTCTTTCTTTCTGATCTTCGAAGGGTAACACATAAACAAAAGGTTTTGTTTTTCTTCCTTTTATCAACAATAACATAGTAACACCATGACTATGAATACAAGAATATTTGGGTTATAGTCTTGTTTTGTTTTGTTTCTGTAAGAGCAATTTTTCGTCTTACGTTTGGTTGTACATATCACAACAAACTTAAGAATCCATATAGTGGATAGTTATTTTTTGCCTACTATGACCGTAGTATCAACTGGACAGTTAAATTAAGATTATATTGCTTATATCAAACATATATACATCGAAGTTGAGATAACGCTCATTCACATGTAAATGAACACTATGCCTTTGGTTTCTTTTCCTTTGGAGACTAACTTTGCCTTGAACGTTATACATAACCCCTTGCATTCAAAATAATGATAAAAATAATAAAACGAAAAAGGCAAGTGTTCAAGATTACAGTTTTTTTCGAATGATTAATTTAAAAAAATATATAGATATATTACGCTCCCCGTACGGATAAACGGGTCTAAAAACTAGAAAAAGCCTCTAGTACTGGAAAACCTTTTTTTTTTATCTGCAGTACTGAAAACTAACAATGTTCATGAAAACTAACAAGATTTGAATAAAAAAGAGAAATTGTATACTATCCTATTAAAAGGACAACATTAAAATATAATAATCATTCCAATGTCTTCTTATAAATCTATTCTGTAGGCCATCAAAATAGTATATCATTCTGCAATTATACTGTCGGCATTTATATAAAGCTTCCAATATTACAGTATAGAGCCGAGGAATATTGTTAATATATGATATCAATCTACAAGTACAATACATATAAATATGCCTCGTACCAAATAATAAACATATGTTGTATCGAGGGTGACTTTCCCAGAAGACAAAAAATTATTAGTTGAAAATATCAACATGAGGACACAAATCGACATCTTCTACCAACAGAAATCTATAGAATATAGTATGGCAGATATAAGAAAACTGGGGTAAAATACAGCAGCTTCAGGTGTGGATCAAGGGTTAAGGCATGTGACATTTTTCCTAAAAAATTGTTACACCAGCAATACTTTGGATATCTTCTTCATATACACAACCAATGACCAAACAGCTAGCCCAGCCGACACGTAAAGTAAGGCAACACCAGATGTTCCCAGTAACCCTACCTCCGTAAAACTGCATATTTGACATCCAAGGGGTCAACATAAAATCTTGTAAAAGTCTGAGCTTTCACAAACCAACGTGGCCAAATGGACAGGTCTGGCAATGTGTCAAACAGGTAGTTTTGCACAAAGATTTATTTTTTCTTAACAGAAAGTGAAACATTATCCAAAATCTATATCATATAATTTTTTAAATATAAATACTACTTGCTTTATGCATTAATGACAGTTAGTTTCAATCGCTATGCCGGTTTCATATATAGAGCTATCTTTTTTACTTAACGTATTAACCTGTTTGACCCGTTAAAGATTAAAAAAAAAACCTTCAATTGACCAACTCATAATTCCCACCTCTACATGAATGTTTTTCCCTAATTACTCTGTTTGGTGTTCTCTTCTGACTTTTACTCAGAATGGTCAAATGTGCTCCTATTTTTCTTTATTATTTTTTTTAGTATTAGTTAGCAAGACGTGAAATATTAGACGGATTGGGTAAAGGGTCAAACAGCTTTGTGTTGAAACACATCATAGGTTAGACGGATTAAACCTCCTGAATTGGGAATTCTTTTTGTCCATTTTTTATAATAAATGTGTTAATTATGATTACTTAGCAATGTAAATGTTTAAAGAGGTAACAACTTGCATGCACAAAAGATGAGCTTTGAGTGACTTTCAACATGTTTGACATGTTAGACTTGTCTCCTTTTAGCAATGAACAAAATTTGACCAATTGGAGATCATTATACAGCCCATACATCGTACATGAGTTGAAATTATCACCTCTAAGGTTGGAGCTATAAAAAAGGTAATATCTAATGATCATAAAGTAAAAATTTGAACTTCAAAGATGTCAGATTGCATACAAACCTCTGATCTCTAATGGCGAGAAGAATGGTTAATGAAATCATTTGTGTGGCTGTTTTCCACTTCCCCAAATTATTTACAGCAACAGCCTGAAAACCATGCATCGTCATCCAACAGACATTAGAAATAATTTTGTTGCACCAATAGGCTTTTTTCCTAGCGGTATTCAAGGTGTGTATAATATTGCAGAGTTTTCCAAAATGAAAATAGCTGTAAATAAATAAATAAAATGACAAGTGATTCTTATAGAAATGTACCCCAGAAAGTTTACCACCCTGAGAAGCAGCCCATTCTCTGACTGCAGACATTGTTATCTGGAATAGATTGTAATATGTTCATCAGATACTTAAAGATCATGAGTTTTTAACATTTACCACAAGCTTCCAAAAAACTGTCGCCATTCAATATATTGATTATGTATAATGTAGACAAAAGATTCATCTGCACATTTAAGTATTAATCTAAAACAAAAACAAGTACGAGTAATAAACTAGAACTTTGTGTTCAATGGAAAGCTCATCAAAAGGCAAAAGAGCTTTACAATCCAAATTAGGATAAGCAACATATAAAGCAGGGAATCAACATGGTCAATGAACAGATGTTCTAGAATCTAGACATCGCCACTAACGTGTGTTTATTGATCACAGGTTTTGGACATACCTACCAACATCTGGTCAATGATCACATGTGTAACACATGCCCCTGAGGTCTGGTGCAATCATAATACATACTTAGCACAAGGTACCGAATCACAAGTTCTAGATGCAGAGCAAATATTGAAACTTATATTCCCTCCATCCCAAAAAATGCAACTTTTTTTGTAAACAGGGGCCATCCAAGCATTCAGCTTGGTTTATTAAGGCCCCCCCACAAATCGAAACAGCTTCGAAGGCCATCCAAGTATATATATATGGTTTCAATTGAAAGAATTCCGGTCAAAGAAAATATGCCGAATGACAAAAATGTCCTTAATTGTACTTCTGGGAAAGAGAAAAATAGAAACTTATCACACATTTGTCACCACCTCCTTAAAGATACAAGTGTTATTCAAAGATTGTGTAGGTATTTTCATCATATGCCATGAATTTTGAAATAATATGGTATCAACTAATGATATTTCACGTGCAGCAAGAGGACACTAAAAACAAGATCCCTAACTTTGATTTATTGAAAGCATACTGAAGCCTATTTTTAGCATTCAAACGGAGAAAACAAATGTATTAGCCGGCATATACTTGAGCTTAGTTGCAGACAACAAGAAAAAACATGCCCTTCCATTAACAGAAGGAATAAAAGGTCAACTAAAAAATCAACTCGCAAGATGGCAAGATACTGGTTATAGCACACTATCTTGACGTATTCCTTGATTAGTAAGAATTGGAAGCAATTGTGTTTCAATATTTATACATTTAAAACAGAAGAAAAAGATCATGTCTCGGAGTAATATTTCAGACTTCAGAGTTATTACTCATTACCAAGTTCTAGATTGCTGTGGATGAGATCGACCAGGAAAAACATAAGTCCAACATACCTCACATAAACATTTAACTTTGTTGTAAAGCAGAAACAAAAAGGAGGCAATGAATGGTGCAAATGCAACAAGGTTATTCAGTGGTGCAAAGTTGAGTTTTACACTTGACACGTACATCATAAGAAATGCAGTTCACACACCCCATCTTTAAGACATACATGTGGAAAAGGCTCAGTTAGGTTTATTGATGTGCCATGTGCCAAGTTCCAACAAACAAACAAATAACAGCCTAACCCGCAATTCTTTTATTATACTGAAGTCCCATCAATCAGTTCAAAGAGAAAGAAAAAAGAAACATTAATGTCACATATTCCAGTTAGAAGGAAAAGTAGTATCAGATAGTGTCTTGCAGCGCAACTATCTGATGTTTAACGCTTTTGAGAAAATGTCAAAAATATCAATTCTATTCCATGTGTGCAGCATGCTTTCTACCCATTATCTTCTTTTTTCATAAGGTACTACTAATCAGGTATCATTTTAAAATGAACCGTCACTAACTATCATTTCAATTGGCATTAGATAGACAGTTATCTGACACCAAGATAATCAGAAGGCTTCCAGAAGATAAATAAACAATACGATGAAAAAGGATAATCAAATGATATGCCTACATTGTTACATAATTGACTGTCGTATATTTGCATGAACAATGTGTTAAGCTGATAAGCTCGGGACATTACCTCTCTGCCAATTACTGCAATTGATGGTACAGTCAATAGCCAAGGCCACTGTCCAAGCATAGCAGCTTTGGGAGGTTTTGTACATAACAAGACCAAGGTAGTAGCAACCATAAGCTGCACCAAGTAAGTATGCATAATAAGACGAAGATACAAATGACTGTTAAAAAATTCAAATAACATCTTAGCTGTGGAAAAGAAAGCCCGAAAGTATCATATAGGTCGTATCAAATGAAATATATATAAATATATTAACTACTTTCTTGAAAGACGAGAGCAAAAAAAAAGTGGTACCACAAAAAACATCTTTCAATGTCCAAAGAAGTAATCAAGTACAGAAATACCTTATCAGCCACTGGATCTAAAAATGCACCAAAGGCTGTACCTAGGTTCATCTGAAATACATCAAACAATACAAATAATTTCAGATATAAAAAACGACTGTATCTAGTATCAATGTTTCAACATACAAATGCGTACTTTCCGTGCAAGATACCCATCAAGCCAATCTGTAATTGCAGCAGCAATGAAAATACTTGTGGTAACAGAAGTCCCCAGCCGACTATTCAAATAAAAAGCTAACAAATTTTGAAATAAGCCAGTTAGTATCATCAAACAGACAATACATGCAACAAGAATCCTAAAATCAGATATCCATAAAATGATAAAATAGAAATAAAAGAAAGTCACCGGCTTCACCAAAATTCAACATATAGAGAAGGCAAGCAGCTAAATGAAGGCACAACAGGCATCCATATAATATAAATACTAAATATACGATGTAGCTTCTCTTCACATACGTAATTTTTCAAGCTTATCGTCTACCAACATATAACCTAGATGGCTAAATACCATAATCATACAGCTTATTATTCAAATTATGCTGAAAAAACCCGAGAAAACAGAAAAATAATTTCGTTAGCACAAAAGGTTCTTTCTACTAATATTTCGCATCACAAAATGGCTCCGAATGGCATAATAAACTAGAATAACAGCTTTTCATATAAAATTACAAAACTTTTCAGCTAGCGAGCCACATATAACCGACAATCTAACCTCATGGTTAAATCCATAAATTACAAAACATATATGTATATATATCATTCTCCTTATCCACAAATTCATCCAAAACTACATATAAAGAAAATTCACATTTTGTTCCAAAAATATCACAAAATTACATGATAAAAAAGAATAATAAAATAAAATATTCAATAATTATATATAAATATTACGTACTGCTACGAGAACCGGAATGGCGGCAACACGTCCGATCGTTAAAATCGTCGGCAACGTCAACAACTTATTCGCCGGCGGAGGAGATTTAACATTCCGGTGCTTCTCCGGCGACAATGTAGAACCTCCGTTGGAGCTCCGATGATCCTCCGTCGTACATTTTCCGTTATCACTGTTAACGGATCCCATACTCAATCCACCACAACCTTTCCCCTCTCCTTTATCCAAATACAGCTTTTTTGAGCCACGAAACCCTAACTTATTATTATTATTAATGTTTCTATTATTATTATTATTATTATTATTATTATTATTATTATTTTATTATTATTATTATTATTATTGTTATTATTGTTGTTGTTATTATTATATTATTATTATTATTATTATTATTATTATTATTATTATTATTATTATTATTATTATTATTATTATTATTATTATTATTATTATTATTATTATTATTATTATTATTATTATTATTATTATTATTATTATTATTATTATTATTATTATTATTATTATTATTATTATTATTATTATTATTATTATTATTATTATTATTATTATTATTATTATTATTATTATTATTATTATTATTATTATTATTATTATTATTATTATTATTATTATTATTATTATTATTATTATTATTATTATTATTATTATTATTATTATTATTATTATTATTATTATTATTATTATTATTATTATTATTATTATTATTATTATTATTATTATTATTATTATTATTATTATTATTATTATTATTATTATTATTATTATTATTATTATTATTATTATTATTATTATTATTATTATTATTATTATTATTATTATTATTATTATTATTATTATTATTATTATTATTATTATTATTATTATTATTATTATTATTATTATTATTATTATTATTATTATTATTATTATTATTATTATTATTATTATTATTATTATTATTATTATTATTATTATTATTATTATTATTATTATTATTATTATTATTATTATTATTATTATTATTATTATTATTATTATTATTATTATTATTATTATTATTATTATTATTATTATTATTATTATTATTATTATTATTATTATTATTATTATTATTATTATTATTATTATTATTATTAAATTAAAGAGATATATTATTATTATTATTATTATTATTATTATTATTATTATTATTATTATTATTATTATTACAAGGTGTGGTTGTGGTTGTGGTTGTTCTCCACCAGCTGGAACACATCGCCGGCGGTGACGACGACGTTTTGGATCTGATTACGGTGGAGATTGTACGGCCAAAGCCACCGTTATTTGAGGTTTGTGTGTGTTTGGGGTGGAGAAATCAAGTTATATATAGGGTGTGTTCATGTTAGCACGTAAAGTGTGCATATGGCTTACGTTAGCAGTTTTTGGTTTGTATATATGTAAATTATAAAAAAAAAAAAAAAAAATAAAATAAAAAAAAAAAGAGAAAATATCTCTCCTATATATATACCGGTAAACTAAAGTATCTCTGTGTTAAAGATCTTGTTTGTTGGATTTTTTTATGTTGAGTACTTAAAATAATATTATTGCATCAGGTACAAGCTATATTGGTTTTGTAATTATTGGTGTTACTTTTTGATTTTTATTATTTTAGTAAAATAAGAACAAAATATAACTTTTACTCATACATCTTCAATTTATACTCCCAAAACCGTAAGATGGTCCATATATGTCTCATGTCTGTTAATTTATACATGAACTTACAAAAGGTTTATTGTATACATGAACCCTGTAAATTTTCTATTGTATACCGAAACCGGCTAACTTATGAGGTGGACCCGGTTTTGATGACACGTTGGCTATAAAACCCAGATTTCCCCCCTTTTTCCACATCCCTCCCCTTTTTTTCCCGCCCTTCTTTCTTTCTCCCTCTTTCTCCCGCTCTGAAGCTTCACCCATCACCACCATGGCATCTTCTTCGTCATCATCGGCTTCTACAAATCGAGGAGATAGATATATACTTTGTCATTGTGGACAAAAGATGAAACTCATGACATCTTGGACCAACAGAAACCCGGGGAGGCGTTTTGTTCGATGCCATAATGTAAGAGTTCGATTTTTTGCCCGGTTTCATCATATAAAGGTTGGTTTCGTATATTGTCATCATGTTGTTTATTTCAGGTTAAAACCCGCTACTGTACCACCTTCAGATTCATTGACGATGAGCTTCCTAGTGAGTACTACAAAGATTTATTGTTTGATCTTCACTCACAGAATCGTATGAAGGTGGAAGCTGTTTTGATGGAAGAGGAGGAGGTGTCTTCAGTGAAATCAACGTTTGGTTGCTTTGAAAGATTTGTGTATGTTTGTACCGGATTTATGGCCATGTTTTTCCTTGTCCTAGCTTTTGTTTTGATGAAATAATGGTCATGTTAAATTGTCAAAGTAATATGCATGTATTTTAGTTACTTTTGTGTTTTAATGGCCTTTGATTGTGTTTTGAATGCAATATAATGGCAACAGTTTAAGCAAATGCATGTATTTTAGTTACTTTTGTGTTTTAATGTGCTTTGATCAAATAATTGATGGTATCTGTTTGTTTGATTGATTTATAAGTTTGCCAATAGTGTTTGATGGTATCTGTTTGTTTGAATGCAATATAATGGCAGCAGTTTAAGCAATCAAAGAGAAAATACTTACATAAATAAAGGCAAAAGACATGTAAATAAGCTTAATAACTGCAACTGCATTACATATCATGGCTTCATCAAACCATGACATACAAAAGATTAGTGTTGTCACATGTTAGGTACATAAAACCCAACAATTAAGTGTTTTTGTTACCTGCACATATGCAGAAGTACAAGGCAGTTTGTTACAAGATACACAAAAGAGAAGTTACACAAAATGGTAACAAACTGCCCAAACCATCCATCTACACCTAAATATTACAGTACAAAGTTACATCAACCAAAGTTACATAATTTAGAACCAAATTACGATATACTAATAGCATCATCTTCTGTGAGTCCAGGGCGATCATCATTCATCTTCCTGCACAGTTTCTTCTCCAATATTCTCTGGCTTGGAATCCTTCTCTTCAAAGGTGGTTGTTGCTTCTTGGGTGTTGCTTTTTTACTTGTGCCTTCATTCACTGACTCCTGTGTCCCCACTTGTGGTTCAGCCATCATGGTTGGGGCAGAAACTTGCTTCCTTGGTTGCATTTTTCTCCTTATTGTAGAAAAAGTGACTTTATCAGATGTACCCACCCCACTTCTTAAACATGGCATTGTCCTTCCAAATGCAACTCTTGGTCCACTCCTTCCTAACCCTAAGGTTCCACCACCCCTCTTAGTTTTTGGAACTCTAGGAGGTAGTTTCTCAACACAATCTATCAAAAAGGTCATTGCATATTAGTAACAATTTTCTTAACTATATTAAACTTTGAAAATGCATATCACATAGCAATTACAGAGTCAAATTGAAGCAATATTAGTTTTGCATACCTGCATTTTCTGCATGAACACAAGGTATACCACTCAACTGCCACATTCTACAATCACAAGTACCCTTGTCTATATCCACACCATATGCATATCTATAGTTCCTAGTCTCAAATTTGTTCCCACCAGCATGTATCACTAACCAATCTGCCCTTCCACTATTGATTATTTCTAACTTTTTTCTTATAGCAGGACAAATATCATGTTGCCAAAGTGACCATTTGTCTCTAATTGTTTCTAACCTAATCATCACAATGACTCTCAATGCTTCTAACAGAGTAATAATTGGTTTGGTTCTTACCTTAGTCAGCACAGAGTTCCAGCATTCACTGAAGCCATTCTCAACAGATTCACAGCATACATTAGTCTTGAAAAATGCCCTGCTCCATGACTTTGGGTTCCTTTCCATCAAGTACTTGAAGGCATTTGGGTTAGCAGCTTTAATGTCTTTCATCACAGAGTCAAATTGTGTTGGGTAACTACTTTTAGCAGCTCTCCAAAACAAATTCCTGAATTCAACCCCACTGTATAGTTTCCTGAAGTTTTCGTATATATGCCTTGCACACTGCCTGTGCTCAGCTCTTGGCATCACATCTTTCACAGCTTCAATCAGTCCCTGTACATATATACATCATATAAGCATTCATTAATAAACTTGTAAGTAGTATAAAGGTAAGTAATTGCATACCTTATGTCCATCTGACATCAGTGTGAGTTCAAATCCTTTGGGGGCAGCTAGGTCATTGCTCAGTAGTGTAAGAAACCATGTCCAATTGTGCTTGTTTTCCACATTGACAATTGCCCATGCAATAGGAAATATCTGGTTATTTCCATCTCTCCCTACTGCAGTCAATAACTCACCTCCACATGATGACTTCAGAAAACATCCATCTAAGGCAACTATTCTCCTACATCCCTTCTTGAACCCTTCCTTGAGACCAAACAGGCACACATAGAACCTATCAAAGTAAGTCTTCCTATCTGGATTTGTGGTAGTACCTAATTGCACAGTTGACCCTGGATTTGTCCTTAACAGTGCATCTCCATAAGGCCTTAGCATTGCATAGTGCTCCTCCAATGACTTCTCATACTCATTCAATGCCCATGCTCTAGCTCTTTTTACTTGCTGTTGTGTTACAAAACATTTATATTTTTTCATTACCAGTTCTTGAAGTAGAGAGCATTTGATATCAGGTTGTTGTCTAATTCTGTCTGCAAAGTGTCTACCTATCCATTTGTAGTTAATCAAACTGCCATACTTGAAATTCCTTGCACATGTATGGGAATCAACCAGCTTCTTCACTTGGAAAGATCTTTCTGAAGTCATCCATGAAGCAGACAACCTCCAATTGCATTTTTGTACAAGGGGCTGATATCTTCTGTTCTTTCTCTGTTTGCCAAGACTGGGATCTTTTATCCTTGGTGGCCTAACTCCACATCTTGCAATGATGTGAGTTGTGGAAGCCCTCTCATACCACAGTGAATAACCATTGGCCAATGCGTAATAAGACAAACATTCTTTCAATTGCTGTGGACCCTCATACCTCTCACCAAGCTGTGAAATTAAATTAGTTTCAAGTTATTAATGATTTTTGACAAGAAAAAGTATAAAAAGATACTAAAGTTTTCAAGTATTGGATACCTTGGGTTCCTTCAATCTCCAATGGGTATCTTTGTCATGTATGGGAAAGTTTGGCACATCTTCTTTGGGTGGTTCCAATGGATCAACCCACTCTGAGTTGCTATCATCTTTCAATGCATTCACTAGTTTGGAAATAAAATCATCATGTTCTTCATGTAGTACTGTCCTGTCCTCTCTATGTTTAACACCACCACCAAGTTTAGGCAATTGATTACTTGTGGGAATCCTAGCAATAGGATTACCCTTTCTAACCTGTTCCAATTCTTCCTCACCCTCACTTAGATGATCTAAAGAAGCAAGAGATTCAGCATCAGATTCATCTGGTTCATAGTCCTCATCTTCAGAATCACTAAAGTTGCCATCTTGTGGTTGTTTGCTAGTTTGACCAGACTCAGGAGTCCTAAAAGAGTCATCTGGTTCATCCACATGTGGAGGCTGATCATCATCATCATCCACATGTGGAGGCTGATCATCATCATCATCCTCAGGGGGAGGCTGATGATCATCATCATCCTCTACCAACTCAACCTGCTCTACAACTTCCTGATTATCATCATCTCCTAACTGATCCTCAGGTGCACCAGGGACATTATTTATATATTGTTCTAAGTTTATATTATGGTGATCAACATAAATATGCATGGTGCCATAGCTTTCACCAACATCGTAGAATACATCCAAATCATCATTTAAAAGTAACCTCATTATAGTACCAAAATCACCACTAGTTAAAAGGTAGTAAATGCCAAATATAGGGCTACCTGTTTCAGCTTCAATGTAACTTCTTAGCTCTTCTAATGAAACTCTTGGAATGTTCATGAATTTGGTTATCCCAGCTTCATAACGAAGTGGCATGAACTCAAACACACCATCGTGGTGTAGAGTGATAGGAAACGGTCCAGGATATTCCATTTCTACAAAACAAAACTAAAAATAATTAATTATTATTGCAAGAAATAAATTATTCAAATAAATCAATATTATAACCAGATAATGCATTTTCCCCAATTTTTAACCCTAATTTATACGATTTTGTGTTACTTACATCGATACATTATGAATATTACAAGAAATACAAGGTAAATAACATAATGGCAACGAAAAAAGCAACGATTATTATGGTTTTTCTGAAGCAATATTCAACCCTAAGTTTGACTGTTTCAATTTAGGGTTTTCTGAAGCAATATTCAACCCTAAGTTTGACTGTTTCAATTTAGGGTTTTCTGAAGCAAAAAACAATTACTGAGATCGATTATTAGCATAGATAGTGATAAAATACCTTAGATTGTGTAGATAAAATGTTTTATGTCATTGATCGGACCGGAATTCTGGATTTCAAGCCTCAATAAGAACGATCGCGTGTTAGTGTGTGTTTTGTGTGTGTTTTGTGTGTGTTTGTGTGTGTGTGTAACTGTGTGTGAATAGCAGTATGAACGATCGCGTGTTAGTGTGTGTTTTGTGTGTGTTTTGTGTGTGTTTGTGTGTGTGTAACTGTGTGTGAATAGCAGTATATACATATTTATATATCTTTCGTTTTTATTAATTTATTAAAATATAAACGTTGTGCGGTACACGTAAGCAAAAATTTGTGGGAAAATGTAAAGGGTTACCGGCTAACGATTGAACAGGTAAAACGTGTTTTCTATAAACTTTTTTTAGGGGTTCATGTATACAATAACTTTTCGGCCTTAGTTGATCACATTTCGGTGCACTTATCCCTAAACTAATTGATTAAATATGAGAAGATACACATGCAATGAAAGATTCATTATCAAATTTTCCTTATCAAAGTCGCCTCATCAAACATACCAACTGCCTTATTTATATGATTTGATTTAGTTATTGATTATAGCTATTACACACAAACAAAACAAAATTAGCAGCAAGCTGTAAAAGAAGTCAATCTGCCTCTCCATGAGCTTGTTCTCGTTCTCAGTATACTTATTGAAGAAATTTATGAATAAAACAGATAGAGTGACACTCAACAAGCAAATCATACACGAATGGATCCATAAGATTAAATGATAAAAGGTTTTAGTACAGAAAATAAGAAAATAGGGTTTTCATCAAAAACGGTAACAAAACATGACTGCTTGAAGAGGTATCCGCTACAGTGCCCTATCTCTTTCTATATATACACGAAATAAATTACATCCAGCCCCTTGTTCTTTTTGTCTTCTACATCTTCTATCCAGGTTCTACAGTCTTTAATGTCTTCAGTCCAAGAAAGGTAAAACAAGCATAAATTGTCCAGCATTGGTCCCTCCTTCTGGCAAAGTTTACATCCATGGTCCATTACCTGCCAAAGCAACATTTTAAGTTAGATAACAATTAATTTATTAAAATATAAACGTTGTGCGGTACACGTAAGCAAAAATTTGTGGGAAAATGTAAAGGGTTACCGGCTAACGATTGAACAGGTAAAACGTGTTTTCTATAAACTTTTTTTAGGGGTTCATGTATACAATAACTTTTCGGCCTTAGTTGATCACATTTCGGTGCACTTAACCCAACAATTATAAATATGAGAAGATACACATGCAATGAAAGATTCATTATCAAATTTTCCTTATCAAAGTCGCCTCATCAAACATACCAACTGCCTTATTTATATGATTTGATTTAGTTATTGATTATAGCTATTACACACAAACAAAACAAAATTAGCAGCAAGCTGTAAAAGAAGTCAATCTGCCTCTCCATGAGCTTGTTCTCGTTCTCAGTATACTTATTGAAGAAATTTATGAATAAAACAGATAGAGTGACACTCAACAAGCAAATCATACACGAATGGATCCATAAGATTAAATGATAAAAGGTTTTAGTACAGAAAATAAGAAAATAGGGTTTTCATCAAAAACGGTAACAAAACATGACTGTTTGAAGAGGTAGCCGCTACAGTGCCCTATCTCTTTCTATATATACACGAAATAAATTACATCCAGCCCCTTGTTCTTTTTGTCTTCTACATCTTCTATCCAGGTTCTACAGTCTTTAATGTCTTCAGTCCAAGAAAGGTAAAACAAGCATAAATTGTCCAGCATTGGTCCCTCCTTCTGGCAAAGTTTACATCCATGGTCCATTACCTGCCAAAGCAACATTTTAAGTTAGATAACAATTAATTTGATAATTTAACCCCCCCCCCCAACAAATTAATTGTGGAAGAGGTCAATCAGTCCAAGTTCCTTAGAAAACTTGTTGTGTTGTAACAATGTGAGCCCCTTAGTAAACAGATCTGCAATGTTATTGTCAGATTGTATTTTTACAGTTTGAATTACCCCCAGATTAATCTTCTCCCTTACAAAGTATAAATCTATTTCAAAGTGCTTGGTTTTTTCATGGAAAACAGGATTTGGACTTATTTGTATAGCAGCCTTACTATCACAATAGATTGGAACAGGTTTTTCTTGCCTTATCCCAAACTCATTTAGAACCTTAAGAACCCATATGATTTCACAAGTAACATCAGCCAAGGCTCTAAATTCAGCTTCTGCTGAAGATCTGGATATAGTAGGCTGCTTTTTGCTTTTCCAAGAAATAGGTGAACCACCAAAGAAAATAGAGTATCCAGTGATACTTTTCCTGGCAGTTACCTTCTTGGCCTAGTCAGAATCAACATAAGCTCTAAGAGAGAGGTCAGGATTACCTTTCAGGAGAATACCTTTACCTGGAGACCCTTTTAGGTATCTAAGAACCCTTAGAGCAAGCTTGAAGTGGGAAAGATATGGCTTATGCATAAATTGACTCAACAAATGAACAGCAAATGATATATCTGGTCTTGTAAGAGTGAGATAAATGAGTTTACCTAAAAGCTTTTGATATTCAGTAAGATTCTCCAAAGGAGAATCATCATTATTATCAACACAAAAACTCAAATTTGATTCTATGGGAGTTTGAGAAGGTTTGCAACCTAGCATCCCAAATTCAGAAATAACTTCAAGGCAATATTTTCTTTGAGTTAGACAAACTCCTTCCTTATTGTCTAAAACTTCTATTCCAAGAAAGTATCTTAACTTACCAAGATCTTTTATAGAGAATTTGTTACTAAGAAAATCTTTGCATTTGTTTATTTCATCAATGCAATTACTAGTGATGATAATATCATCCACATAGACAAGAAGAGCAACAAATACACAGTTAACAGATTTAATATAGAGAGAGTAGTCATTTTTACTTTGAACAAAACCATGTTCAACTAAAGCAGAAGTCAACTTCTCATTCCATTTTCTTGGTGCTTGTTTAAGCCCATATAGAGACTTAACAAGCTTACATACTCTAGAATCAGTGGTGGAATGATAACCAGGTGGTGGCAACATATAAGCATCCTCAACAAGTTCACCATAGAGAAAAGCATTATTCACATCTAACTGAAAAATAGGCCAACACTTTTGAGTAGCAATAGTAATCAAGCATCTAATAGTAACCATTTTGACCACAGGAGAGAAGGTTTCATCAAAATCAACACCAGCCCTTTGGCTGTAACCTTTGGCAACCAACCTAGCCTTATATCTATCAATATCACCATTGGATTTGTACTTAACCTTATAAACCCATTTGCATCCAATGGGTTCCCTATTGGGAGGAAGTTCAGTGAGCTCCCAAGTGCCATTCATATGTAAGGCTTCCATTTCAGCATTCATGGCATCAATCCAAAGAGGATTTTTACAAGCCTCATCAAAGGATGAAGGCTCAACATGTTTATTAAGATTAGTCACAAAGCACAGATTTTCAGAATTTAACTTGCTATAATTCACAAAACTGGAAATAGAATGTTTAGTTTTGGTTCCTAACACATAATCATTCAAGTTCCTAGGAAGTCTGGTCATTCTTGTGGATCTCTTTAGATTTTTAGTATTAATAGGGACAGAGTCATTAGCATTAAGAATTCCCTCAGAAGTGCTAGTGTCATCATGAAGTGTTGCATTTGTCCCTTCTTCACTAGTAGTCCCAATGGGACTTCCAGAGTGAGAAGGAGACCCATGCTCACCAGTAGATCCAGAAGGACTGCCAGGGTGAGATGGAAAATTGCCATCACTTCCATTTTGGTCTCTCCTTTCATCATTGGGAAGAAAGGCATTTGGATGATTATTATTATCACAAAGGATACTATCAAATAAGTTTAAATGAGTGACTTCATTCTCAGAAGAAGTCTTATTTTATTGATTTATTTTAAAAGGAAAGATGTTTTCATAGAAAATGACATCCCTTGAATAAAGGATGGTTTTATTCTCAAGACTAAAGAGTTTGTATCCCTTTTTGGCATCAGCATAGCCAATGAGGACACATTTTTCAGATCTGCTACTAAACTTATTATGATTATTCAAAACAGTGGCAAAACAAAGACATCCAAATACCCTTAGGTGGGACAGGTTAAGAGAGTTTTTAAAAACAAGATCATAAGGAGATTTTCCACACAGAACAGAAGAAGGTAACCTGTTAATCAAGTAAGTAGCAGTCAGAACACACTCATTCCACATATTAAGAGGAATCCCCCCTTAAACATAAGGGCCCTTGCAACATTTAGCAAGTGCCTATGTTTCCTTTCAACAATACCATTATGTTGAGGGGTGTGAACACAAGAGGTTTGGTGAATGATTCCCTTTTGTTTGGTGAAATTGTACATTTTATGATTTATAAACTCACTCCCATTGTCACTTCTAAAAACCTTAATTTTTTTGTTAAATTGATTTTGAAGCAGATTAGAGAAGTTAACAATGTTGTCAAATGTTTATTCCTTTCCTTTTAAGAGAAATACACAAACAGCCCTTGAATAGTCATCCACAATAGTAAGGAAGTATTTATATCCTTCCTTACTTTGAATTCTGTAAGGTCCCCAAAGATCTAGGTGAATTAAATCACCCACATCAGTGGTTTTGTGTTCACTTAAAGGGAATGGTTCCCTGGTTTGTTTTGCCTTATGGCAAATTTCACAAACAGAAGAATGATTCACATTATCCAAATTGAGTTTATCTTTAAGAATGGTCAGAACTTGGTCAGCAGGGTGACCAAGTCTGTAGTGCCAGGTATGCATAGAAATGTTGCAAGTAAGAGCAGTATTAAGACAGACAGAATTACTCTTACCAATTTCACAATCATCAAACAAGTAAAGACCATCACATTCATTACCAATCCCCAAGTTATTCTGGTTTTCAAGTCCTGGATGTAACAATGATATTCATCAAAACCCACAAATAACTTATTGTCTCTAGTAAGATTATGAACAGATAACAAGCTCACACAGTACTCAGGCACAACAAGCACACCATAAAGAATGATCACTTTGGTTAATCTTAGGTTTCCAATTTTAACAACTTTTGCTTGTGTTCCATTTGGATGACCCACAGTCAGCCCAAGATTAGACACATCAACAACATTAAACATATTTTGTTCAGAATGTGTCATGTGCTGAGTAGCACCTGAGTCAGAGATCCAACCTTTAATGACTTTAGGTTTGACCTTAGTTGAATTTGAGCAGAAGAATTTATGAAAATTAGAATTGAAAAAAGCATTTGAATTAAAGAAAGTACCTCCCATATTGGCTTGAGGTGACTTAGACACAGAATTTTCATTAAACATTTTCATCAAATGGTTGATTTGTTCAGTGGTGAAAGGCATGGATGGTGTGGTAGGGTTTCCAGATCCAGAACTAGAACCAATGTGAGACATAACAGAGTTTTGTGGTTCAGAAGTAGCAGCATGATTACTAGACAAATTTTTACCAAAGGTCCGAAAAGAATTCCTTTTAACAAAACCACCACTAGGACTATAAGAATTACCATAAGAATTTGGTGGACCAACAATTTCATAACATCTCTCAATGGTGTGTCCAAATTTGTTGCACTTAGCACATTTAAGACTCGTATTGGGTCCCCTTCTTGTTTCAAAATTTTTATTTTCATTAAACTTGTTTTCAAAAGGTTTTCTTCTATTATCAAAAGGTTTGGCTAAAAAAACAGAGTTTTTACCTTTTGCAGGGGTCTCAACAGGAGTAGTCATGTGTGATTCTTCCCTGGACAGAATGGCAAAAGCAGTTTTAACAGTTGGAAGGGGGTCCCTGGTCAATATATTACTTCTAATAGGTAGATAAACCTCATCCAGACCATGAGAAACTGCATAAGTTTCAGCAGTTGGTGGTGTTCTTGTATTCCCTTAGCTGCATTGCATGTGCAGGTAGGGAGTTTAACAAGAGAATCAAACTGCCTCCAAAGGGCATTCAGTTTTTGATAATAATCAGACAGAGAACTTCCATTTTGAGTTAAAGAGTTAACCTTATGATGCAAATTAAAAGTAATTGAACCATCAACCTTGTCATATGTTTCCTTAAGTTCCTCCCAAACAGACATAGCATCTTTAGAGAAAATTTGACCCAAATAAACATCATCAGACAAAGAACCAAGAATCCAAGAAAGAACCACAGAGTTGCATCTATCCCATTGTTTAGCAAGAACTTCATTATCAAAAGGTTTGGCTAAAAAAACAGAGTTTTTACCTTTTGCAGGGGTCTCAACAGGAGTAGTCATGTGTGATTCTTCCCTGGACAGAATGGCAAAAGCAGTTTTAACAGTTGGAAGGGGGTCCCTGGTCAATATATTACTTCTAATAGGTAGATAAACCTCATCCAGACCATGAGAAACTGCATAAGTTTCAGCAGTTGGTGGTGTTCTTGTATTCCCTTAGCTGCATTGCATGTGCAGGTAGGGAGTTTAACAAGAGAATCAAACTGCCTCCAAAGGGCATTCAGTTTTTGATAATAATCAGACAGAGAACTTCCATTTTGAGTTAAAGAGTTAACCTTATGATGCAAATTAAAAGTAATTGAACCATCAACCTTGTCATATGTTTCCTTAAGTTCCTCCCAAACAGACATAGCATCTTTAGAGAAAATTTGACCCAAATAAACATCATCAGACAAAGAACCAAGAATCCAAGAAAGAACCACAGAGTTGCATCTATCCCATTGTTTAGCAAGAACTTCATTATCAACAGGTTTTTCATAAGTTCCATCAATAAAACACAATTTGTTTTTAGTTTCCAAAGCAAGTTCCATTGCACAAGCCCATATTTTATAGTTTTATGTTCCTTTTAGTTTTAAACTAATCAGAGGAGCACCAGAGGTGTCACTAGCATGCAAATACAAAGGATCACCAAAATCAAGTTTGCTAATAAGAGTTCCAAAGATTATGAACAGATAACAAGCTCACACAGTACTCAGGCACAACAAGCACACCATAAAGAATGATCACTTTGGTTAATCTTAGGTTTCCAATTTTAACAACTTTTGCTTGTGTTCCATTTGGATGACCCACAGTCAGCCCAAGATTAGACACATCAACAACATTAAACATATTTTGTTCAGAATGTGTCATGTGCTGAGTAGCACCTGAGTCAGAGATCCAACCTTTAATGACTTTAGGTTTGACCTTAGTTGAATTTGAGCAGAAGAATTTATGAAAATTAGAATTGAAAAAAGCATTTGAATTAAAGAAAGTACCTCCCATATTGGCTTGAGGTGACTTAGACACAGAATTTTCATTAAACATTTTCATCAAATGGTTGATTTGTTCAGTGGTGAAAGGCATGGATCTAAAAGGTTTTTTTTTTTTTTGATAAACAATAAAAGAAAAAAAAAGATATTTTTATATGTATATATTATATTAGAGTATAGATATATAAGAAGATCTGGATCTAAAAGGTTTTTTTTTTTTTTGATAAACAATAAAAGAAAAAAAAAGATATTTTTATATGTATATATTATATTAGAGTATAGATATATAAGAAGATCTGGATCTAAAAGGTTTTTTTTTTTTTTGATAAACAATAAAAGAAAAAAAAAGATATTTTTATATGTATATATTATATTAGAGTATAGATATATAAGAAGATCTGGATCTAAAAGGTTTTTTTTTTTTTTGATAAACAATAAAAGAAAAAAAAAGATATTTTTATATGTATATATTATATTAGAGTATAGATATATAAGAAGATCTGGATCTAAAAGGTTTTTTTTTTTTTTGATAAACAATAAAAGAAAAAAAAAGATATTTTTATATGTATATATTATATTAGAGTATAGATATATAAGAAGATCTGGATCTAAAAGGTTTTTTTTTTTTTTGATAAACAATAAAAGAAAAAAAAAGATATTTTTATATGTATATATTATATTAGAGTATAGATATATAAGAAGATCTGGATCTAAAAGGTTTTTTTTTTTTTTGATAAACAATAAAAGAAAAAAAAAGATATTTTTATATGTATATATTATATTAGAGTATAGATATATAAGAAGATCTGGATCTAAAAGGTTTTTTTTTTTTTTGATAAACAATAAAAGAAAAAAAAAGATATTTTTATATGTATATATTATATTAGAGTATAGATATATAAGAAGATCTGGATCTAAAAGGTTTTTTTTTTTTTTGATAAACAATAAAAGAAAAAAAAAGATATTTTTATATGTATATATTATATTAGAGTATAGATATATAAGAAGATCTGGATCTAAAAGGTTTTTTTTTTTTTTGATAAACAATAAAAGAAAAAAAAAGATATTTTTATATGTATATATTATATTAGAGTATAGATATATAAGAAGATCTGGATCTAAAAGGTTTTTTTTTTTTTTGATAAACAATAAAAGAAAAAAAAAGATATTTATGTATATATATACAGGGAAAAGAATCTGTGTGTGTATGTAACTTGTCTTCAACTATTATTGTAGGAAAGAAACTTTGTTTTGGTTCATTGTATGTAAGTAACCTGCTAAACTGAACGAATCGTGTAAATAATCTGCTAAATGCTGATGTGGTGGTCTCTCATTGGGCCACGTATTAGATGTTTGATGGTGCCACGTTAGTATCCGGCCGATTTCTTACACAATTCGTTCAGTTTTGAGACAAACTTACATACAATGAACCAAAACAAAGTTTCTTTCCTACAATAGTAGCTGAAGACAAGTTACATACACACACAAATTCTTTTCCCATATATATATATAGAGAGAGCAGCAAGATCTTTAAACCTTGGCTCTGATACCATGAAGAAATTTATGAATAAAACATATAGAGTGACACTCAACAAGCAAATCATACACGAATGGATCCATAAGATTATATGATAAAAGGTTTTAGTACAGAAAATAAGAAAATAGGGTTTTCATCAAAAACGGTAACAAAACATGACTGCTTGAAGAGGTATCCGCTACAGTGCCCTATCTCTTTCTATATATACACGAAATAAATTACATCCAGCCCCTTGTTCTTTTTGTCTTCTACATCTTCTATCCAGGTTCTACAGTCTTTAATGTCTTCAGTCCAAAAAAGGTAAAACAAGCATAAATTGTCCAGCATTGGTCCCTCCTTCTGGCAAAGTTTACATCCATGGTCCATTACCTGCCAAAGCAACATTTTAAGTTAGATAACAATTAATTTGATAATTTAATACTTATCCCAACCCATTAAAGGTAAGATAGACAATCTAGTTTTTGATATTTGTTAACAACATTAACCTTTCTTACAATCTCACGTTTATGTTTCTGAATTTTCTGTTTGGATTTGCTTTCTAGCATCTTGTTTTTGAGATTTTTATGCTGGAATTTGATTTGCTTTCTTATTATACCTTTGTATGTGTCATATATGGTTTAACTGAGTATTATGCAAGCTAATTTTGTTTTGTCATGTAATGGGTTTGAGAGACTGAGAGTCGACATGTTATGTCATTTGCTCATTTACACGTATCATTTTACTATAATCCACCATTTATGTATCATGACACCACTTCAACCTTTTTTATAATTAACTCGATTGTTTTACATTACAGATGGTGAATTTATCTTTAATTAGTTTAATACAGCTGCTATTATTGTGACATTACTCGATAGTCATCCAACAACACCACGTTGAGATGAAAGCTAAACCTTTATATGTGAACGGGCTCGGGCTGGCCCGCTGAAAAACCGAACCCGCATGATAACCCGGACCGACCGACCCAATGAAACGTGGGTCGGTCCTCGGTCCACATATTTGGTATTTCACGGTTCGCGGGTTGGGCCGGGTTGAGCCCATGATCACCCCTAATCACACCAGAGTTTAACTTAATATAATATATTAATTTAATGTTAGGACCAGTTTTGCTGAAAACTGGCCAGTCTCCAGTTGCATCTAGAGACCAGAAGATTTGTCCAGAAATATATGAAGTCCAGTTGCAATGTACAGTTATGCAACTGAAGACTTCCTCCAGTTGAGATCTGACCAAGACACCTGAAGACATTCCAATTGAAGTCGAAGACAACAAGTGGAAGAAAGAGAATGACAATGGCAGCGAAGCCCAGTTGTCATTCTACTTCAGATCGAAACTAGAGTTGAACAGTTTAAAGCACTTACAACGCTTTACACTGTTTACGAGGAAGGCCTTTTTGACTTTATGTGTCTTTATCCGGGTAATTACCTTATCCGTGTATAAAGTGCAAAAGTACATAAAGCAGGTTGATAAAGCAAGTTTCTGTCTTGCTTTATCCAGCATTTCAAGGAAATTCAAATTGCATCCTTAAATGCTCTCAACCATATTTGTACGACAAAGTTGGAATCCCAATGCCAACTTTGTCTATAAATAGAGGCCTTTGCACAACCAAGAAAAAGACTTTTGCAAATTCAGACAATTGCATTTTCTTGGTGAACTTATGCAATATTCTCCCAATCGCAAAAAGGAACATTTCACAACTTTAAGTGTTTCGATTGTTTAGAGAATTTCCAAGTATTAGATCGATTGTATTTCATAGGTTGTTAGGATACTTACTCTTTTGTATTATCTTGGTTCCGCAACAACCTTGTAATTTATTTAAAGATAATAAATAAATTACACTTGAAAAATACACATCATCTCACCAATTTACATTACTTGTATTTATATATTGCATTGTCGATTACTTATTTATTATTGTCACCTTAATAAGTAATCTAACCAAGAACTTGGTATACATTCACTGCAACTGGTCGTCTCCAGTTCAGTGTCTATATTGCAAAGTCACCCCACCATTGACATAGAGGTGTCTTCAGTTAGTACCATCTATTGAGTTGGGACTTATAAGTGGTATCAGAGCAGAAGGCTAATAAACTTGCCTAGATCTGCTTAGATGACTACTACTGAAGGTGGGGATGGTTCTGGTCAAGATGAAAACCCTCATGTTAATATACCACCTGTTCAAGGCAATGTGGGATGAATTGGTCCTTCAGTATGAAGGAGGTGATGACACCATTGTTACTAGGAAAGTGGCCTTAAACAAGAAGTATGAATCCTTCTATGCTTTACCCAGTGAGAGCCTAACTGGTACTTATACCAGATTCACCAGTGTGATTAATCAACTGAGAGGGCTGGGTGTAGAGAAGGATAAGGATATTCTTCTTGAGAAGTTTTGTGATATTCTTCCTTCCAAATGGGAAAACATGATTCTTGTCCTAAGACAAGGTAAGACCCTGCACAACCACACTCTTGCATCTCTGTATGGATCCTTCAGATTCACTGAAGATAATAATGCACAGAGACTGGTGGCTGAGCAGGATGCCTTAAATCATGCCCAGAGTTCCAAGGTTTCTGTTATAACTGAGAAACCTTGTGCTGCTTTAATGTCTGCAGAGAGTGTCCAGCCACACTCAATGAAGGAGATGTTAAATGGCTTATTGAACTTAGGCCTGACCACTGAAATCAGTGATGATTGTCATGAAACTGACGATGATGATCTGGTAGCCATGATTGCTAAAACCTTCAACAGGTTTAAGCATAAATCTAATAGATTTAATGGCCCCAACAATGCTTCCAGCTCCAACTCTCTGGATAAGACCAATCTTACATGCTATAAGTGTGGTAAGAAAGGTTATTTCATGAAGGAATGCAGATCTAGTCAGTTGAACAATCAAACTGGTCCCTCTGTCCCTAACAACAATCGAGCTGATGATGGCTATAAAGCTAAATACAAGAAGCTTAAAGCCCAGATTGCTCTTCTTTCCATGGAAAAAGAGAAAGACCAGTGCATGATTGCACAAACTGAAGGAAAGTGGGAATACTCTGATGACTCATCAGTTGATGAAGAAGAGGAAAGGGACATGTGTTTCATGGCCTTGGAAGAACAGCCACATGTAGTGAAAGATGATGTCATTTCTGGAAGATGGGTGGACATCATTTTGAAAAAGGTATGTGAATATGACAATCAACTGGACCCAGAACTGAAACTGGACCTTGCAGAATCACTTAACAGTGATTTGATTTTTGTGGAAACTGTTAGAACTGACAGTGAAAGATATTTAGAAACAGTTCTAACATAATTAAACAATTTATAACCCCAAATTTCAAATTTGCAAAGTGTCCAGTTGGCTCTCAAGGAGTCAGATTTGAAATGTGAGGCATTGGATTTTGAAAATCAAAAATTAAAATCTGATCTTGAAAAAGAACAGAAGATTGTTAAATCCTGGATTAGGGCATCTGGACTAAATTTTGATGCTTTTTCAAAAACCATGGATGCACAAAAATTTGCCTACAAATCTGGAGATGTGCACATGGCCAGTATCATTCCAGATATCCATGCTATGCCTCCAGCTCTTAGGCCAGTTACCCCATATGACCAGCCTGAGACTATCAAAACTGAACCCATTGAGACCACCCATCTGAGGTTAAATCTGGAGCTGAACAGGCTAAAGCTCCAGTTAGAAAGGCTGCTGGTGACAAGCCTTTACCTCAAAAGACTAAGAATCCAGCTGAACCTAGGTCCAAGGTTCAACAGCCTACTGAAAAGGATATTTTGTCAAAACTGGAAAGTCAACTCCAACTTTTGTCTCGGCAGGTTCAGAGTTGCACTGCCAGAATTAAAAATCTGGAAGGAGGCACGTCTCCTCCAGTTGTAAAACAAAATATCAAAACCCCTTCAAAACCAAAACAAAAAGTTCCATCTGGAAAAAAATCTGAGAAGAAAAAGGGGAATAAGTATCAAGTACCTATCATTTTTACTCCTGGATCTGAAGCTGATAAAAAGGCTCTAGTTCCAGCCTCCAGTTCAACACCACAACAATCAACTGAGACTTCCGAAGTGAAGTCCAGTGAACCCATCAATAAAAGATGGGTTCACAAAAATAACTAATGATTTTTGTGGGTGTGCAGGGCGATCGTAAAAAGAACACCTGGTATCTGGATAGCGCAGCTGGCCGGACTATGACCGGATGTAAGCCCCTGCTGGAAGAGTTCACTGTCCAAGATGGACTGGCAGTGACGTTTGGTAATGATGAAAATGGAAAGACTGAAGGATATGGTGTGATCAATAATGGACAAGTCCAGTTCACCAGAGTTGCATTTGTGAATGGTTTGAAATACAACCTGATCAGTGTCAGTCAACTGTGTGATGATGGATATAAGGTATTGTTTGATATTGCTCAGGGCACCATATTTAACAAGGATTGGAAAGTGGTGATGATTGCACCAAGGAAGGGAAATGTGTACATCATGGATATGGAACCAGCTCCAAAAGAGCAGTGCTTCTATACCAAGGCTGATGAGGACACCAACTGGCTGTGGCATAAAAGATTATCCCATCTTAATTTCAAAAATATTAACAAATTGTCTCGAAAACAATTGGTGGATGGGCTACCTCAGATTTCTTTCAATAAAGAAAAGCCATGTCCAGGGTGTGAGATGGGCAAGCAGAAAAGGGCCAGTTTCAAGACTAGGCAAAACTTTAGCATCACTGAACCTCTTCACATGCTTCATATGGATCTCTTTGGTCCAGTGAATGTTCAAACCAGAGCTGGAAAGAAGTACACTCTAGTTGTGATTGATGAATTCTCCAGATATTGCTGGGTGGTATACCTCAGATCCAAAAGTGATGCACCTGCTGAAATCATTTCTCTCATCAAAAGAATTGAGCTCAAGTACACTCGAAAAGTTTGTCAGTTACGAAGTGATAATGGTACTGAATTTCAAAATAAAGTACTTGAAACATTTTGTAATGACACTGGCACTCTCAAAACTTCTCATCAGCACATTCTCCAGAGCAAAAGGGAGTTGTGGAAAGAAAGAATCGCACACTGATAGAAGCAGCCAGAAGTATGCTATCTGAATCAGGTCTTCCCACCAGTTTTTGGGCTGAAGCAGTGGCAACAGCTTGTCACACCCAAAACCGGTCAGTCTACATTAAGAGACACAAGAAGACTGCCTATGAAGTACTCAGGAATCGAAAACCAAATATTGGATATTTCCATGTATTTGGTTGTCCAGTTTATATTTTAAATGATTCAAGTCAGCTTGGAAAGTTTGATGCAAAAGCTGATGAAGGTGTATTTCTAGGCTATTCAGATATTCGAAAAGCTTTTATAGTTTATAATTATAGACTCCAAAAGGTTCATGAGACAATTCATGTCACATTTGACGAATCAAATGATGCAATCAACAAGAGACCAAGCCTTGATATCTCTCCAGTCGTTCCATTGAATTTTGGTGAAACTGACCAAGTTCATCAGTCAGTTGTTTCACCAGAAAATGCTTCCAGTTACACTCAACTGGAACTAGTAAAAACAAAGAAAACCACCAGTGACACTTCATTTTATCCCTCCATCAGTTTCAACTTACCACAGAAACTGGAGATTGGATCAGATGTTCGTGCCACTCCAATATCAGCACCAGTTCAAACTCCAACTTCTCCAGTTCTTCAAGAAATGCCTTTAAATGAAGAATTTCATGATGCCAATCGTGACCTCATTGACTCTGATGAGGATATTGAAGTAGTTTGGGCTGATCCTCCTCCAGAAGCTGCTGCAACTGAAGAAGATCGTCAGGTGACTTGCACTGATATTGTTGTTCACCAGCCTAGTCAATACACTAAATGGACTCGAGCACATCCAATTGATCAGATTGTTGGAGATCCAAGTAGTGGGGTTCAGACTAGAAGAGCCACAAGTGAGTAATGCTTGAACGTCACCTTCTTATCACTGATTGAACCGAAGATGTAATGAATAGAATTCAAGCTTATGTGTGTGTTTATGTGTTTATCAATGGCGGTTTTAGAGAGAGAAAGTAGAGAGAGAGAATGTGTTTGGCAGAATGTTAGTTTGCATTCAAATGGGTTGAAAGGTTACAAAATGCTTAATGGAAGGGGTTTATATACATATGACTAATTTACACTAAGCCCCCTTCCATACTTAGACATTTACATTCTAAGTACAAATATACAATAAGTAAACAAATCAACTACTACATTTATATTTCTAACAATCTCCCCCTTAGTAGTGATTTGTCAAAAATATCCAGTCTTTGTTTATCTTCAAGCTCTCGTATTTGGTCTGTCTTTGTTTGGATGCCAGAACCAGTTTTTTCCTTCGGGTCTGTCATCTGGAACAATCATATTTGCTTCAAAATTTCTTGGAGGAATGTTATGTGGCCCTGGAAGATGACTAGGCTCGTACTTGATCCAACAACCTCCTTTCCGACGAACAACATACTTCGACTTCTGAACGTTCTTTGCTTCTCTCATCATTCGAATGCTGTCTCGGTATTCAAGCCTTTGATTGATTTTGGAGATCACTTTATCAAACACTTCCTTTTTCTTTTCATCTTGCTCATCTTCCTTCAAACACAGCAACACATTTTTACAAAACTCCAATGTTTCATCAGAATAAGAAGCAAGTTCATCCATACGAATGAAAATCTTCTTCTTTCGGCTATTTAGAAAGACAACCCCAAAAGATGGTTCTTCAATGACATGACCAATACTGAGCTTTTCAATGTCTTCAGTGTAAAGACTCTGATCTGGATATGGAACATTTATCTTCCTCTCACAACTTCAAACCCTATTTGAAAATCTTCCAATGAAGCATATTGAATGCAACTTGACATGTATCTTTTTACAGCATCAAAAGCAATCACATCTTCACGGTATCTTTGCATTGCATTCAGGAAATGGTTGTAGAGGAAGATAATGTCATCTACTGGCAAAAGTTTAAATTGGGCCTCTGTAAATCTGTAGATCTTGTTATTATCTCTTTTGACGTGAAAACATGGAATAGAGATAGTAACTCTTTTAATCAAAATCACCCTGATCAGCACCAATATCTTGTGGTTTCTCTGTTCTTCCAGCAACTTTGGATTATATTGTTTTGTAAGTTTAAGAAGCTCTGTGTATTCTTCGATTTGCCTGGCTTCCTTAAACTTGTACATTGAGTCTAACTCTGGTCTCTTGGTTTTAGTGACCTTAGTTGCTCCACAAAATATAGGGTAAGCCCTTTCCTCCAGATATCTTGATTTCTTAGCTGCTTCTTTAGGTTTGATGCCGAGAGCAACCATTCTTTCCCTATCCCTCAAGAAGTATCCCCGATTAATAAATCTTAATTGTTCTTCAGTTAAATCAGTTGGAAAGTAATCAGGAAGAACTTCCTCGGATATGATTGCCTCTCTCAAAACCTGTTTGTAAGTAGATTTCTGAAAGTTTTGAACTGCAGCTTCTGGAGTCTTTCTAAGATCATCAAAATTGTTGAATTCATCAAAATTATAATGCTGTGGAGCTGAGCTAGCACGAGCAGATGATTCTCCAACTTCAACTCTGCTTGAAGGACCTGTTTCAAAGTAATCAAGATCTGCAAATTCTTCAAACATAGGTTCCTCTGCAGCTTCTACGTTCACAGGAGTCTCAACTATCTCTAGCTCATCCAATATAACATTATCTTTTATGGCCTCTAGATCAGCTTCTCCTTCAGCATATTCAACTAAATCCTCTTCAATAACAAAACCTTCTTCTTCATTGACCTCAATATTTTCAACTTCTTCTTCACTTTCTACATCAGAATCAGCACCAAAAACTTCAACTAATCTTCTTCTAATCACATCATCTAAAGTATCGTTCTCAACATTCTCAACATTCACACCCTCTGCTCTTTCTTCCATTACCACATTCTCAGCATTCACATCAACTCTTGCCGAAGTATTTTCAATGTTGGCTTGACCCTCTCCTTGGTTCTCCCCCTCAGGGTGATCATCAGAATCAGGATCATCCCGTCTAGAAGCAACCGAGGCCGGTCGACAAGATTCTAGTGCTAACAATCTGAGCTCAAATGCAGCAAGCTTTGCATCATATTCAGCCTTTTGTTTTTCAACTTGTTCTTGCAAAGCTTTTACTCTTCGTTCAGTAGCAAGTTCTCTTTCTCTCACCTCTAGAGCATTCAACACTCCTCTTTCAGTTACAGTCAACAAATCACCCTCAGACCGTAAGATATTCAACAAAACTTCACATGCAGAGTCTTTGGTAGGTTGATTTGTTGATGTTGATGGAATTTGATTTGGTGTTGGTGTTCTTTGTGTTGGTGTTTGAGATGGAGTAGCCAACCCGGGGGTTGTTTGCACATTTGAAATGTGACCTAAATTCAGCGAAGCTGATTCAGGATTTCCTGCGGATCCTTGGGTTATACCCTCACCAGCAGTTTCAGATTCATGGGCTTCGCAACCCGAATCAAGTTGTGTCCTAGACTGTGATAAATCACTGTCCTGGACTTGTTGTTGGGTAACACCTCTAACAACACCGGGGTCACTGAGAATGCCCGTTAATACAGTCTCAGGTTGATCCTGAGGAACAGCAGTGTCACTACGGCGTTCATACTGCTCCCCAGTCTCGGTCTGAGGACTGTTACTTGCGGCTAAAGCTGGCGTGATGTTAGCTAAGGCAGGATTTCCAAGCTGTCCTTGAGGGTCACACAAAGTGGGTCCCTCTCCGCTTGTTCCGGCATCAGTACTCAACTGTGCTTGTGAATCCGTGTACCTAGGAGATCTAGACTCTTGTGCACGAAATAAAGGCGAGAGGTGGGGCTGGTCCTCTCTTATTTCAACACTCTCATCCTCCAAATGAGGAGAGTGTGGTGAGCGTGGCTGATCCCCGTGCATTTGTGAGACTAACTCCTGTTGAGAGGAGTCAGAATGGCTGGGAGAGTTTGGTGCAAGCGAGAATGGGCAGTTCCCGACTTCTACCCTAGGGTAAACAACCCGGCTAGACACATTGGTTTGAACTAATGAGGGCCAACGTTTTCTTTATGCCCTTGTCCTAACCCGGACCGCACATCCTCTCTGGTATTTTCAACTCCTCCCTCAAATCCGCCTTGTTCCTCCAGCACAACATCATCTCCAGTGCTAACATGCTCAGTTTCAACCTCAGATACAACATTATGAATTACTTGTTCAACATCTAATTCTGTCGAGGCACCAATATTTTCAGATCCAGCAGACGTATGCTTTCGTTTGGATTTCTTCTTCTTTGATTTCTTTGGTGACCTACGAGCAGCCATTTTAAGTCTTCTCCCTGGTGGTGGAGTTGGTTCATTAGGTAGTGCTGAAGCAAGCGGTGTTGGATTAAGTACAGGTGAAGAGCGAGGTGGTGTAAAAGTTGGTGGGTTTGGTGAAACAACGGATGGTAAAGGTGTAGATTGTGAAGGTGAAGATTGCGAAAAGTGAACGGTTGGTGTAGATTGTGTTGATGGTGTAGGTTGAGAAATAGGTGAAGAAACAGGTTCAGGAGTTACAACATCATGTTCAAACATAACTCGTTTCGATTTTCTTTTCCTCTGCCCAGAAGTCCCCTCACCACTACCCTCTTTTTCTTTTATGTGACCTAGGACCCTCACTTGGCGACCTATGCTCAGCTTGGGTAGGAGTCTGTCGGCTTTCAGACCCCATTGCTGAGACTAACCACTCGAGATAAGCCCTAAGATGAGGACTCTGAGCAGGAACCAAATTAATTAAGAATGGTGGAATCGGAAAAGGCCTTGCTGTTTCACTTCCTGTGCCTCTCAAGTTGGATTTATACATGGCAATTACACATTTAAAGCTGTCTTCCAATCTTGGAATATCTTCTGTATTATCAAGAACATCTTCGATAATCAGTGTGAAGAATCTGATAAAGGGAATATATTTTCTTTCTTGTTTATCCTTTCCCTTGACAACTTGGATCATTTTATCCCATATTATCTTTGCAAAGTCACACTGCACATTGTGAGTGACTGCATAGAACATTGATAAGGAATGCTTCATCATTAGATCAATCCCTTTCTGTGATGGCATCAAACAAGTTGTTAGAACGTTGTACATTGTATGCCAGAGAGTTGCTATATTCATTCTTCTAAAATCTCTCATTGTTGCCAACTCTCCTTCATAACCCAATGAATGAACTCCAGCTAACATTTCTTCAACTGTTGGAAGTTCTTCATATTCTTCAAGTTCAGGAAAACCAATGATGGTTCTGAACTCAGCCAGATTGAATTTACAATTGAAGATTTCATCTTCTGACTGAAGAGAAAACTTGAAGTAGTCTGCTGTTCCATGCCTCTTACTTCCTTTTACATATACAATTGATTCCCATAATTCAAAAACATACTTCTCGGGAACAATTGCACCTCCAGTCAGAGCATTGTTCAATGGGTGATGGCTCAAAATCTCTGTAATGATTGGGAATTTGCAAGCAAATGGTATATGAAGTGCTTGATTGGCTTGCATCTTCATTGAATCTCCTTCTTTAAACATAGCCATCTTGATAGTTTATTATTTTTCTGTTAAGACAAACTGACCAAAAAAAAAAAAAAAAAAAAAAAAAAAAAAAAAAAAAAAAAAAAAAAAAAAAAAAAAAAAAAAAAAAAAAAAAAAAAAAAAAAAAAAAAAAAAAAAAAAAAAAAAAAAAAAAAAAAAAAAAAAAAAAAAAAAAAAAAAAAAAAAAAAAAAAAAAAAAAAAAAAAAAAAAAAAAAAAAAAAAAAAAAAAAAAAAAAAAAAAAAAAAAAAAAAAAAAAAAAAAAAAAAAAAAAAAAAAAAAAAAAAAAAAAAAAAAAAAAAAAAAAAAAAAAAAAAAAAAAAAAAAAAAAAAAAAAAAAAAAAAAAAAAAAAAAAAAAAAAAAAAAAAAAAAAAAAAAAAAAAAAAAAAAAAAAAAAAAAAAAAAAAAAAAAAAAAAAAAAAAAAAAAAAAAAAAAAAAAAAAAAAAAAAAAAAAAAAAAAAAAAAAAAAAAAAAAAAAAAAAAAAAAAAAAAAAAAAAAAAAAAAAAAAAAAAAAAAAAAAAAAAAAAAAAAAAAAAAAAAAAAAAAAAAAAAAAAAAAAAAAAAAAAAAAAAAAAAAAAAAAAAAAAAAAAAAAAAAAAAAAAAAAAAAAAAAAAAAAAAAAAAAAAAAAAAAAAAAAAAAAAAAAAAAAAAAAAAAAAAAAAAAAAAAAAAAAAAAAAAAAAAAAAAAAAAAAAAAAAAAAAAAAAAAAAAAAAAAAAAAAAAAAAAAAAAAAAAAAAAAAAAAAAAAAAAAAAAAAAAAAAAAAAAAAAAAAAAAAAAAAAAAAAAAAAAAAAAAAAAAAAAAAAAAAAAAAAAAAAAAAAAAAAAAAAAAAAAAAAAAAAAAAAAAAAAAAAAAAAAAAAAAAAAAAAAAAAAAAAAAAAAAAAAAAAAAAAAAAAAAAAAAAAAAAAAAAAAAAAAAAAAAAAAAAAAAAAAAAAAAAAAAAAAAAAAAAAAAAAAAAAAAAAAAAAAAAAAAAAAAAAAAAAAAAAAAAAAAAAAAAAAAAAAAAAAAAAAAAAAAAAAAAAAAAAAAAAAAAAAAAAAAAAAAAAAAAAAAAAAAAAAAAAAAAAAAAAAAAAAAAAAAAAAAAAAAAAAAAAAAAAAAAAAAAAAAAAAAAAAAAAAAAAAAAAAAAAAAAAAAAAAAAAAAAAAAAAAAAAAAAAAAAAAAAAAAAAAAAAAAAAAAAAAAAAAAAAAAAAAAAAAAAAAAAAAAAAAAAAAAAAAAAAAAAAAAAAAAAAAAAAAAAAAAAAAAAAAAAAAAAAAAAAAAAAAAAAAAAAAAAAAAAAAAAAAAAAAAAAGAAGAGTAAAATAAAAAAAAAAAAAAAAAAAAAAAAAAAAGAAAAAAAAAAAAAAAAAATAAAAAAAAAAAAAAAAAAAGAAAAAATAAAAAAAATTAAAGTTTTATTTGTACTGTTTGCCGAGCAAAATGCTCTGCAAACAGTTGATTTGAAAACTAAGTGAAAAGTTTACATGCATTTGCCGAGCTCAAAGCTCTGCAAATGAGCAGTTCAGTCCAACTCCTTTTCAATGTATGAAATTTCCTTATATTGATCAACAATCATGTTGTCAATTTGATTAAGAAAAATTTCAATGGAAAAATTCAATTTTGTACTGTTTGCCGAGCAAAATGCTCTGCAAACAGTTGATTTGAAAACTAAGTGAAAAGTTTACATGCATTTGCCGAGCTCAAAGCTCTGCAAATGAGCAGTTCAGTCCAACTCCTTTTCAATGTATGAAATTTCCTTATATTGATCAACAATCATGTTGTCAATTTGATTAAGAAAAATTTCAATGGAAAAATTTAATTTTGTACTGTTTGCCGAGCAAAAAGCTCTGCAAACAGTTGGATTAAGAACTTGGTGAAAAATTTTCATTTTGTACTGTTTGCCGAGCAAAAAGCTCTGCAAACAGTTGGATTAAGAACTTGGTGAAAATTTTTCACATTGTACTGTTTGCCGAGCAAAATGCTCTGCAAACAGTTGATTTGAAAACTAAGTGAAAAGTTTACATGCATTTGCCGAGCTCAAAGCTCTGCAAACAGTTGATTTGAAAACTAAGTGAAAAACATGTAAATGCCGAGCTCAAAGCTCTGCAAATGAGCAGTTCAGTCCAACTCCTTTTCAATGTATGAAATTTCCTTATATTGATCAACAATCATGTTGTCAATTTGATTAAGAAAAATTTCAATGGAAAAATTCAATTTTGTACTGTTTGCCGAGCAAAATGCTCTGCAAACAGTTGTTTTTAAAACTTGTAAAACTTTTGGAATTCAAAAAGCTTGTTTGCCGAGCTCAAAGCTCTGCAAACAGTTGATTTTAAAAACTTGGATTCATTTTGAAAACCAAAAAACCTTGAATGCCGAGCAAAATGCTCTGCATCAAGTTGTTGTAAAGACTTGGTGAAAATTTTATTAGTTTTGGTGAAAACAAGTATTTGCAGAGCTAAAAGCTCTGCAAATGACACTTTTGATCCAAACATTTGTTTGAGAAAACTAAGAACATGTTCACCAGAGGTTATGAAGTTTTAAAGATCAACAAGAACAAACAACTCATTTGCCGAGCAAAATGCTCTGCAAATGGTTCATTTCATCAAAACTTATGAGCAAAATGCTCTGCAAATGGTTCATTTCATCAAAACTTATGAGTTTACCCAGCCCTAGTTCAAACCAACCCAGAAAAAATTCACAAATTATGCAGATTAAGGCATTAAAAACAAATAAACTACAAGTAATAGACCTAATCATGCAACTAACATCATCTTGACACAAACCAAAACATCATAGTAGCCACAAATATCATAACATTTCATCTCGGCATTTCATCAAACACTTGGTAACAAATATTAAAGTTAAGTATATTACCTTGAAATGGATATTATGATCGATGAACAGTAAAAATGTGTAACACACTGATGATTAGTATCACAAATCCACTTTAATAGTTATACAAATGATGAACTCTTTGATTGATCAAAGATGACAAGTTTAAACTGATGATGAGAGAAGATAAAAAAAAACTTGGTTTGAATTTGAATGGAAATGATTTGGCCCGCCCATATTCCTTTTAAGACACATATTCGGGTCGCGGGTCTGGGTATGACCCGCGTGTTGACCCGAATCCAAACAAGTTTGGGCAGAAACCTCATTTTGGGCTTAAAACACAATTTGGGCTGGTCTTGTTGGGTTTTCACTTAAAACAAACAGAATAAGTAAAAAAAAATAACAATAATAAAAACAGAAAAAAAATAAACCAAACTAAAATAAAATAAAAAATCTTTTTATCATTTTAGAATTTTCTAATTTTGTATTTGATTTTTCAGATTTAAAAACACACACACATAACATAAAATAAACAAATAATAAAAAAAATTCATATGCATTTGCACACTCCCCCTCAAATTAAGCATGTATCAAGACAATAAATTTACAAACTCCCCCTTAAATCATGCATTCTACCCTTTTTCTCCCCCTCAAACATTGCATGTAATAACAAGTAAAACACCTCAATGTTTGAAACAGAAAATGAACATAGAAAACATGTCATGAAAGCATTTAAGTTTGTAAATCTAGCATTCCCAACTTGGTTTTCAGAAAATTAAACCTGTTTTCATCCAATGGTTTGGTGAAAAGGTCAGCGAGTTGGTAGTCTGTTGGGACAAAATAGAGTTCGATGTTACCTTTCTCGACATGATCTTTAAGAAAATGGTACCGAACATCTATATGCTTGGTCTTTGTGTGCTGTACAGGATTGCAAGAAATAGCAATAGCACTCTTTGAGTCACAGTAAATTGGAATTCTGTTGAATTGAAATCCATAATCAGTCAACTGAGTCTTCATCCAAAGAACTTGTGAACAACAGCTTGCTGCAACAACGTATTCAGCTTCTGCAGTAGATGTGGATACACAATTCTGTTTCTTTGAAGACCAACTGACCAATCTATCCCCTAGAAACTGTACACTCCCAGAAGTACTCTTTCGATCAAGCTTACAACCTGCATGGTCAGCATCCGAATATGCAATTAACTGAAACCCGGTATCCCTTGGATACCAGAGACCAAGGTTTACTGTGCCTTTCAGGTATCGGAAGATCCGTTTAACGGCCTGGAAATGACTTTCCTTGGGATTGGCCTGGTACCTGGCACACATGCATGTGGCAAACATAATATCCGGGCGACTTGCAGTCAAATACATGAGTGACCCTATCATACTGCGATATTTCTTTTGATCAAAAGATTTTTCATTTAAGTCAGCATTAATCTTTGTTCGAGCTTCCATGGGTGTCCCAATTGTTTGACAATCCATCATATCAAACTTTTTCAACATGTCAAGAATGTACTTAGATTGACAAATAAAAGTACCATTTGACAACTGTTTTACTTGTAGACCAAGGAAAAAGTTTAATTCACCCATCATGCTCATTTCAAATTTCTTGATCATTAAAGCAGATAAATTCTTGCAGTATTTAGGATTAGTTGACCCGAAAATTATGTCGTCAACATAAATCTGGATTAGAATGATGTCACTCCCTTGTCGTTTGATAAACAAGGTAGTGTCAATCGAACCTTTGCTAAAACCAGATTTCACAAGATAAGAGGATAGAGCATCATACCATGCACTGTAACATCCTAATCATTTTTCGACCCTTGACTTTTAGTTGACCGTTAACTCCGTTAGTTGACCCATTAGTTGACCGTTAACTCCGTTAGTTGACCCATTAGTTGACCGTTAACTCCGTTAGTTGACCCATTAGTTGACCGTTAACTCCGTTAGTTGACCCATTAGTTGACCGTTAACTCCGTTAGTTGACCCATTAGTTGACCGTTAACTCCGTTAGTTGACCCATTAGTTGACCGTTAACTCCGTTAGTTGACCCATTAGTTGACCGTTAACTCCGTTAGTTGACCCATTAGTTGACCGTTAACTCCGTTAGTTGACCCATTAGTTGACCGTTAACTCCGTTAGTTGACCCATTAGTTGACCGTTAACTCCGTTAGTTGACCCATTAGTTGACCGTTAACTCCGTTAGTTGACCCATTAGTTGACCGTTAACTCCGTTAGTTGACCCATTAGTTGACCGTTAACTCCGTTAGTTGACCCATTAGTTGACCGTTAACTCCGTTAGTTGACCCATTAGTTGACCGTTAACTCCGTTAGTTGACCCATTAGTTGACCGTTAACTCCGTTAGTTGACCCATTAGTTGACCGTTAACTCCGTTAGTTGACCCATTAGTTGACCGTTAACTCCGTTAGTTGACCCATTAGTTGACCGTTAACTCCGTTAGTTGACCCATTAGTTGACCGTTAACTCCGTTAGTTGACCCTTTAGTTGACCGTTAACTCCGTTAGTTGACCCATTAGTTGACCGTTAACTCCGTTAGTGCTTAGATGACCCATTGGTCGATTTAGTTGAATTTTATTATAAATTAGATGTTTTATAAACATTAATTGCCCAAAAAGTTGAAATAGTTAAATTGTTGCTTATTTCGTCGTTGTCGGGTCATTTATTAATTTATTTCGATAAATTGATATATATGCTAAGTGGAAAGTTGTTAATTTATCGTTGACGGAAAATTGTGCTATAAAATGAAAATATTAAAAAATGATGGTGTTTGCTATAGGGTAATGGTCGTGAGTTTTTGTTAATGATGGAGTTGGATTAGTACATAATATAGTTAAGCTGGGCTCACATTAGCTAACGGCCCAAAAAAAAGGAATAAAAGGGTTCACAGAAGATGACTCGGTTAAACGGAGCACTTAAGAAATATGCATGATAAATATTGTCATGGACTATTATTATTAAGGTGGTGGTGCTCGTGTACTATGTAGCCGAGAGAAAAGAAAGAAGCAGCAGCAGTCCACGTGAGCCCAGCAGCCCAAAGAAGAAAGAAAGATGGAATGGGCTTATGCCCTTTGTACGAAGCAGCAGCCCAACAGCCAAAATGGGCTTTGGCCCAGCCTTGTGCCTCGCGTGATTCCAGCCCAAAAGAAGAAAAGAGGCCGCAGCCTCCTTGCTTTGTAGGTCGGCGAGCAGGAAACCCCAAAACTTGGGGGTTAAGTCAACATCAATTGACAACTATATATATATTATATAGTTTACGCAGCCGCGTGTGTGTGCTGCCACAATTCGACAGCCGCAAATACAATTCAATATATCATAACAATTAATTCAAGAGGCAACCGAGAAGAATAATTCGAAGCAGCCAACATCGGTCAAATAATAAAAGGGTTATTGGTCATTGAACATTAGTTGAGTTGCGCTATCAATTGATCTCAGGTAAGATATATCATTTTTGACACGCTGGGGTGCACAACGAAAATGGTGATTTCGTAAAAGTGGTTTAAAACCTTTCTTTCTCATACGCTAGTTTGGGTAATGGGATTTTCGGAGGGTTTCGCGAAATGGGTAGATTTGCATGATTAGGCTGATTTATATTGCTGTTATTACGCTTGTACATGCTGAATTATAGTTGATATTAATGTTGTTTTTAGTTGTAAAGTTGTTTTCGTTGGAATGCTAAGTTGTTGAGTTGGTTTGGCTTTACACTAGTTCACTAGACTTGTGTAGGTTGCCATGTTGACACTGTGCACGATTAGGGGCCCTAAACTTAAAGTTGAAATAAAAGTTGCTAATTGAAGTTGATATCGTTGATTAAGTTGCTAAGTTGAATACGTAGATAAAGTTGAATATTGTTGATTAAGTTGCTAAGTTGAATACGTGGATAAAGTTGAATATTGTTGATTAAGTTGCTAAGTTGAATACGTGGATAAAGTTGAATATTGTTGATTAAGTTGCTAAGTTGAATACGTGGATAAAGTTGAATATTGTTGATTAAGTTGCTAAGTTGAATACGTAGATAAAGTTGAATATTGTTGATTAAGTTGCTAAGTTGAATACGTGGATAAAGTTGAATATTGTTGATTAAGTTGCTAAGTTGAATACGTGGATAAAGTTGAATATTGTTGATTAAGTTGCTAAGTTGAATACGTGGATAAAGTTGAATATTGTTGATTAAGTTGCTAAGTTGAATACGTAGATAAAGTTGAATATTGTTGATTAAGTTGCTAAGTTGAATACGTGGATAAAGTTGAATATTGTTGATTAAGTTGCTAAGTTGAATACGTGGATAAAGTTGAATATTGTTGATTAAGTTGCTAAGTTGAATACGTGGATAAAGTTGAATATTGTTGATTAAGTTGCTAAGTTGAATACGTAGATAAAGTTGAATATTGTTGATTAAGTTGCTAAGTTGAATACGTGGATAAAGTTGAATATTGTTGATTAAGTTGCTAAGTTGAATACGTAGATAAAGTTGAATATTGTTGATTAAGTTGCTAAGTTGAATACGTGGATAAAGTTGAATATTGTTGATTAAGTTGATAGGCACACGTAGGATTGTTAATCATTCTTATGGGTATCCGATTGCTATATATTGGTGTTGTTGTTATAGGCCCGGCTGCGTATGATTCTTTATTAAGTTGTTTTAAATTGGCAATCATTTATATTAACCTGTGGTATTCTTACTCGGCTTTAAAGCTGACACTTGCTCTTTTGTTGAAAATGTTGTGCCACCTCAGGTTGATGCTTAGTTGAGTTGCAGATTAGAGTGAGGATGGGTAGAAGATACAGTTGAAGACTTTTACCTAGACTGCCTCATTTATTCAAACTCATTTATTATATTTTGTTGACTGTTATCGTTATTTGACTTATGGGTTTCATTTGATTTTGGTTGGATCCGACAAGTAACACCGTCATTTAAGTTGAACATTTTATTTTGGAAATGTAATAATTGATGAAAAACTTCCGCAATACTCTGTGTTTTTAAGAAAAATTTTGAAATCCATATTTTTATAAAGTCGGTGTTACAAGTTGGTATCAGAGACCGAGTTTAAGTGAACCATATTCTATGAGGCATAGGATTGGACTTAAACCGACGTAGGACAAGTTAGGCTTTTGTAGGTGTGCCTAGCTTTGAGATGAAGTACTCTAGGACGGGTTGGGATTGAGTGAGAGTGTAGGATTAAGGCTATTTGATTTGTGTTTATTGATATGTGGATATGTGTTCTAGCCTTTATTCTTCCGTTTCTCGCTCCTCCGTCGCTAATTATCCTAATGCTACCATAGACAGTCCCCGAGGTAATGTATTATTTCCCTAACTGAATTTAATTAACGTGTGATATAACTTATGTGTGAAGTAACGGAGGTGAATGAAGTGGAGAGTTAGGTGAAATGGTATCCCATCAACGTTGTCTAGCCCATGGGGTTAGTGACAAGGACCGCAAAGGGTATGAGATGTAGTATGTGTGCTGAAAAACTATGTGGATTGGAATTGATGGAAAAAGAGAGACGATACACAATGGTGGTAACGAACACGCATGTGAAAGGATACAATTACCATTATGGTCCGGAACATAATTGCAAGCGTATCACGACGCGAGTGTGTTTGTATAGCCATACTTGTGTTGACCGGTGTGCAAAGTAATGAAGTTGGAGAGGTTTCTATGTAGTGAACCTTTATGTGTCGAAAGTAAAACATCGTATAACAACTTTAATGACGTTGATGTCTCGTGTGTGTGGAAATGTGTGAAGATCAATGAAACGTTATAGCCGGTATAATGTGTACGACGATTATAATGAACATGAAGTTAAATGAAGTCTAAAGGTACGTGAGGAACGAAGTGATTGGTAGACATTGTTGTTGAGTCTACTGGTTCAAAGGATATGGACTTGAAGTTGGCAAGTAGAGTTAATGCAGGATATTTGAAGGGTGATAAATAGGTGATGCACAGAAGGGTTACCGGGTACACATATGGAAGGATACAGTTACAATTCCGGTCGCGAACGTAATTGTAAATGTATCACGACATGTGTGTGTTTGTGAGACTGTGTCTGTGTTGATCCGAATGAAGAAGGATTGGCTTGAGTAGGGGCCGAAAGAGATGCTGAAATGAGAAGCTAACTTGCATCAGGATGAGCAAACCGATGAGAATAACTCTAAATCCCTTTAATGAAGCTGAGCCATTTAAGGTGAGGTCGCAAGTTGCTCCTGAAAATGCTGTTGCAGGAATGAATGGTGGAGGTAATGTGGAGCTTTGTGTAGTGGTTGCTCCTCGTACTACCAATTTCAAATACGAGAGTTTCAGAAATACGGGCTAAGGATGTTGACGATATACAAGATGCAGTTGGTGCAATGGAGTGGATAGCGGACATTGAGGTGGTCCTTGCCTCATGTTATTGTCCTGAAGACATGGAGGATGTGTGTGCAACTCGAGTGCTGAAGAAGAATGGCCGTAATTGGTGGAGGGCTACTATGGTGTCAATAGCTCCCGAGGTACTAGCGGTGATGCCTTGGGGTACATTAAAGGAGGAGTTCTTGGGATAGTATGTGGGAACTGAGAGTTGTGGCTTATTGTGATGGCCCCGGCTAATTAACGTAGTTTATGTAGGCAACACACTACCTTGCCTACAACTATAAAGGAGTTTAAGAGGTAGAATGACGACCTCAAATCTGAAAAGTTGTTGAGAAAGCCGATGATAAGAAGTCGAGATTCAAGAGAAGATCAAATTGTCCTTCGGGTTCTGATAAGAAGATTAAAGGTAGTTCTATTTCGAATGGAAGTAAGGACAAGAAGAAGAGTGGCACGTGGTGCCCAGCTCGCAAGATTACACATGAAGGTCAATGATCATGCTATAGATGTTGGATGCCATTACATGATATGACAAGTTATTGAAAGGAAAAAGCGCAGAGTCAAAGATCATAAAGACAATAGTTCATAAAGTTTGAATTGTAAAAGAAGTGTTTTGATTAGCTCCAAAATTGACTAAAGGTTTTGTGGTGAACAAAGGAAGCTGATTATGAGCACAATGGGTAATATGGTTTAACCATAAGCCTCTATGGAGGGATATGTTATGTATCGAAAGTTATGGAGAGACGACCCTCTGTTTAAATGAATTATGTGAGGTGTGATAGCAAATTAGCAAGGGTACGTGTTCGAAAGGCTTAATTGCTGAATGAATAGAATTCGCTGAATGTAGTATGGGAATATATGTATGTTGAAATGGCTTATGTGTGGCGCTTAAATATGGTGTGTCTAGTTCACTAGATACACGTATGAATCATAATGAGATATACATGTTAATGAGACCAAACGCTGAAGTAGACGTGGGATCAATTGGGTAATGAATGTACCTAATGTTAAAGTAATATGTAAGATGTAGTAAATCGTGCTAGTTGTAATGCTAGTACGTAAGACGTGGGTAATCGTGCTTATTGTGAAGCTAGTGCTAATATGAATATGTGAGACAAAATTTATGTGTGATATGCCAAGATGTGCTATGAAGTTACGTGTAAGTAGTGAGTCCATGTTGATGTGATGTAAGACATGGATTAAGATGCAAGTATACGATGACATGATGTATTGGATGAGGTGAAACCAATGTGCATCCGTGGAGAGATATGAATATTGATGATAATGTGTGTTTGTAGTTGGTGGGATTGAGATCCTTGACCAAAAGTTAAAGAACTTTATCGGGAAGCAAAAGAAGCTACATAGGAAATTGATTGATCTTGTGTTGATCAAGTAGAAGCATAATCATGAAGAAAGCAGATTGATCTGGTATTGGTGAAGTGGAGACACAGTCGAGGTAAGAGTATGACCTGGGAGACGGAGTCTGTGATGAAGGATCGTTACCCCCATCTATTCGTTGCTGATCCGATTCTGAGGACAGAATCTTCTTAAGGGGGAGGTAATTGTAACATCCTAATCATTTTTCGACCCTTGACTTTTAGTTGACCGTTAACTCCGTTAGTTGACCCATTAGTTGACCGTTAACTCCGTTAGTGCTTAGATGACCCATTGGTCGATTTAGTTGAATTTTATTATAAATTAGATGTTTTATAAACATTAATTGCCCAAAAAGTTGAAATAGTTAAATCGTTGCTTATTTCGTCGTTGTCGGGTCATTTATTAATTTATTTCGATAAATTGATATATATGCTAAGTGGAAAGTTGTTAATTTATCGTTGACGGAAAATTGTGCTATAAAATGAAAATATTAAAAAATGATGGTGTTTGCTATAGGGTAATGGTCGTGAGTTTTTGTTAATGATGGAGTTGGATTAGTACATAATACAGTTAAGCTGGGCTCACATTAGCTAACGGCCCAAAAAAAAGGAATAAAAGGGTTCACAGAAGATGACTCGGTTAAACGGAGCACTTAAGAAATAGGCATGATAAATATTGTCATGGACTATTATTATTAAGGTGGTGGTGCTCGTGTACTATGTAGCCGAGAGAAAAGAAAGAAGCAGCAGCAGTCCACGTGAGCCCAGCAGCCCAAAGAAGAAAGAAAGATGGAATGGGCTTATGCCCTTTGTACGAAGCAGCAGCCCAACAGCCAAAATGGGCTTTGGCCCAGCCTTGTGCCTCGCGTGATTCCAGCCCAAAAGAAGAAAAAGAGGCCGCAGCCTCTTTGCTTTGTAGGTCGGCGAGCAGGAAACCCCAAAACTTGGGGGTTAAGTCAACATCAATTGACAACTATATATATATTAT
>CM067167.1:292923891-293116391 GCA_034093135.1 Erigeron breviscapus | reverse complement strand
TATCAATGGTGGAAAGTGTGTGTGTTAGTGTGTGTGTGTGTGTGTTTTAGAGAGAGAAAGGTGTAAGAATGTGGGAAGTCTGGTTGATTGATTTACAAAATGTGTGTTCCAAAGTTACAAAAGGTTGTTAGGAATAAAGGTTTGAGGGGTATTTATACTCTAAGTATATTACAAAAGCTCCCCCTCAACCTATCAATATTTACATAAAATACAATGTATTCAAATACAACTAAGCACTATTTTGAATTTCTAACATTCTCCCCCTTAGTGCTTGGTTGTTCATCATCACTTCCTCTGTTGTCTCCTCCTCTTATTTGCACGTCTCTGCTTGTTCTTTCTTTTCTTATAACGTCGTGCAGCATTTGATGTTGATGGCTTGTCAATCTTTGCACTCCAGAATGCTCTCTTCTTATAACTATTCCACGAATCATTCCAAAACTTCTTTGGGATAAAGTGCCAGTTATCACCAACAGGACGTTCATCTGGCAATCTGATGTTATCTTGAAAGTTGACAGGAGGAATATTATGGGGACCACGTTCATGACTTGGATTCCAATGAACCCATGAACCTGTCTTTGTATGTATGACTCCTTCCTGTGACTTGGAAGTTCTGGTAATGATAAGATCTCTAATCCTCTGTCTCATATCAAGAGTATCTTTGATACGTCTTAAATGATCTTCTCTTTGAGACTTTATATGCCCATCTTCTTCATTATCAGAGTCTTCATCTATTGCATTCAGAATTGAATGACAATATTTCAAGGTACCATCTGAATATTTGGCAAAATCAGAGGCACGAATGAAGATCTTTCTCTTGAGTCTATTGATGAAGACAAATCCATCCAGGCTTTCAATTGGATCTCCAATCTGAAATGAATCTAGCTCATAACCTTCTGCTCTTTGATTTGGTCTTGTAAGGTTAATCTTGCTAGTTCTTCTTTCCAAACCAATCTGGAAGTCATTGAATTCATAGAATCTAATCAAGGCTTGAATATGACTCTTCAATACTTCATAGGCTAGAAGTTGATCTTGATTCTTGATTATCAGATAAGCATATTGATTGTAGAGGAAAAGAATGTCAGAGATCGTCATTTGTTGAAAAGATTCTTCTTGAACAACATAGACATGGCCATCAGCTCGACGAACTCTGAATCGAACAAGTCTGAGATTGTGATTCTTAAGAGGAGTAAACAACTGAAGGACTTTGGTTATAGGAATTTGAAATTGTTGGTACCACCATTCAGCTCTCACTGAACTTTCAGCATTCATCAGCTCCATATAAGCATCTCTTTGACCTTGATGTCTGAATAGAAAGAAAGCTCTTAATCGGTTCAAGGTCATGTTGAGTCTTTCACTCGGTGAGCAATAAATTTGAGTGTTGTTGTTGTTGTTGTTGTTGTTGTTGTTGTTGTTGTTGTTGTTGTTGTTGTTGTTGTTGTTGTTGTTGTTGTTGTTGTTGTTGTTGTTGTTGTTGTTGTTGTTGTTGTTGTTGTTGTTGTTGTTGTTGTTGTTGTTGTTGTTGTTGTTGTTGTTGTTGTTGTTGTTGTTGTTGTTGTTGTTGTTGTTGTTGTTGTTGTTGTTGTTGTTGTTGTTGTTGTTGTTGTTGTTGTTGTTGTTGTTGTTGTTGTTGTTGTTGTTGTTGTTGTTGTTGTTGTTGTTGTTGTTGTTGTTGTTGTTGTTGTTGTTGTTGTTGTTGTTGTTGTTGTTGTTGTTGTTGTTGTTGTTGTTGTTGTTGTTGTTGTTGTTGTTGTTGTTGTTGTTGTTGTTGTTGTTGTTGTTGTTGTTGTTGTTGTTGTTGTTGTTGTTGTTGTTGTTGTTGTTGTTGTTGTTGTTGTTGTTGTTGTTGTTGTTGTTGTTGTTGTTGTTGTTGTTGTTGTTGTTGTTGTTGTTGTTGTTGTTGTTGTTGTTGTTGTTGTTGTTGTTGTTGTTGTTGTTGTTGTTGTTGTTGTTGTTGTTGTTGTTGTTGTTGTTGTTGTTGTTGTTGTTGTTGTTGTTGTTGTTGTTGTTGTTGTTGTTGTTGTTGTTGTTGTTGTTGTTGTTGTTGTTGTTGTTGTTGTTGTTGTTGTTGTTGTTGTTGTTGTTGTTGTTGTTGTTGTTGTTGTTGTTGTTGTTGTTGTTGTTGTTGTTGTTGTTGTTGTTGTTGTTGTTGTTGTTGTTGTTGTTGTTGTTGTTGTTGTTGTTGTTGTTGTTGTTGTTGTTGTTGTTGTTGTTGTTGTTGTTGTTGTTGTTGTTGTTGTTGTTGTTGTTGTTGTTGTTGTTGTTGTTGTTGTTGTTGTTGTTGTTGTTGTTGTTGTTGTTGTTGTTGTTGTTGTTGTTGTTGTTGTTGTTGTTGTTGTTGTTGTTGTTGTTGTTTGTGGGAGTGTTGTTGTTGTTGTTGTTGTTGTTGTTGTTGGTGTTGTTGTTGTTGTTGTTGTTGTTTGTGGGAGTGTTGTTGTTGTTTGTGGGAGTGTTGTTGTTGTTGTTTGTGGGAGTGTTGTTGTTGTTTGTGGGAGTGTTGTTGTTGTTGTTTGTGGGAGTGTTGTTGTTGTTTGTGGGTTTGTTGTTGTTGTTGTTTGTGGGAGTGTTGTTGTTGTTTGTGGGAGTATTGTTGTTGTTGTTTGTGTTGTTGTTGTTGTTTGTGGGAGTGTTGTTGTTGTTGTTGTTTGTGGGAGTGTTGTTGTTGTTGTTGTTTGTGGGAGTGTTGTTGTTGTTTGTGGGAGTATTGTTGTTGTTGTTGTTGTTGTTGTTGTTTGTGGGAGTGTTGTTGTTGTTGTTTGTGGGAGTGTTGTTGTTGTTGTTGTTGTTTGTGGGAGTGTTGTTGTTGTTGTTTGTGGGAGTGTTGTTGTTGTTGTTGTTGTTTGTGGAGTGTTGTTGTTGTTTGTGGAGGTGTTGTTGTTGTATGTATTGTGGTTGGAGTTTCTTCTGGAGAATGAATTCGTAAAGTTCCTCCAGTATACAATCTTGGTGGTTGAGAAGTTGATGGTGATGCAGGAAGTTTACCAGTGATGATGTTTCTAGATATGAGTAATTCACTTCTTTGTCCTTCTTCTATCCCTTCAACAAAATGAGAAATTAATCTTTGAGCCTCTGGTGGTAATGAAATATCAGAAATTGGCACATCAGTAGTCTCAAGTGATTCTACTGAGTGACCTGAAGACATCATGACTGTCTCAGGATTTCCTGTTGGTTCAAAAGTATGAACAACAGTTGATGATTCGGCTTTGCAACCAGAATCAGATTGTTGTTGGGCAACACCGCTAACAATTCCGGGGTCACTGAGAATGCCCGTTAATACAGTCTCAGGTTGATCCTGAGGAACAGCAGTGTCACAACGGCGTTCATACTGCTCCCCAGTCTCTGTCTGAGGACTGTTACCTGCGGCTAAAGCTGGCGTGATGTTAGCTAAGGCAGGATTTCCAAGCTGTCCTTGAGGGTCACACACAGTGGGTCCCTCTCCGCTTGTTCCGGCACCAGTACTCAACTGGGCGTGTGATTCAGTGTGCCTAACAGATCTAGACTCTAGTGCTTGAAATGAAGGCGAGAGGTGGGGCTGGTCCTCTCTATTTTCAACACCCTCATCCTCCAAATGAGGAGAGTGTGGTGAGCGTGGCTGTTCCCCGTGTATATCTGAGACTAACTCCTGTTGTGAGGAGTCAGAATGGCTGGGTGAGTTTTGTGCAAGCGAGAATGGGTAGTTCTCGACTTCTACTCTAAGATTTTCAACCCCTCCCTCAGTCCTTCCTTGTCCCTCCGGGATGTTCATAACATCATCAGCAAACTGATTGGCATCATCATCAGATGCATCACTATCAGTAGGAATCATTTCTTCTGGTTCGGGTTGTTGAAATCGGTCATACTCAAAACGAGATCGTTTAAAAGTTTTGCGAATATTAACAGGAATTGATTTCTTTCGGCCTTGAGTATATGTCGGTGGAGGAGATCGGACAAAAGATGATGAAGGAATGGTTGAGGTAGATTGAGGTATGATAGGTGGTTCAGGTGTAGTAATTTCCGGAAGTGGTGAAGATTGATGAATTGGTGATTGAGGTAATTTTGGTGAAGATGGAGATGATGGTGTTTGAGGTTTGTGTTCTGGGGGGTGGTGATCGGATTTGTTTTGGAGAACCAGAAGCAGTCTTTTCAGAAGAAGATTCGGCTTGAGCTTTGCTTTTGAGATTCTTTGAAGAACTCTTTTTCTTCTTCTTTTGGTGCACTTGCTTACTTAGCCTTAACACAAACATTTCGCCTTTTTGTTTCTTTTTCTTTGGCTTACTGGAACTGGATTCACCCTCACGCTCTTTTCTTTTAACACTTGACCCCTCACCAGGTGTCCTATGTACAGCTTGGGAAGAAACCGGGAGGCTTTCCGGTCTCATTGCTGTTCTAATCCAGTCCAGATAAGCTATCTTATCATCATCAGCATCTGAAACCATATCTAAAAGAAATGATGGAATCAAGAAAGTATAGTTAGCAGTTCCAGAATCTCTAACATACTTATAAAAATGTATGATCACTTTGCTGCTGTCTGGAAGCCTTGGAATGCTTCTCTCTTGTCTTATGGCACTGTAGACAATTGCTGTTAGAAATCTTATAAATGGAATATACTTCTTGGGAGCAGAGACTTTGCCATTTACTAATACTATCAACTGATCCCACAGAAGTTGAGCAATGTCGTAATGTCTGTTGAAAACAACAGCATAGAAGATGTGCAGCATTGGCTGTGTCAGATTGTCCATCCCTCTTGTGTAAGGAGTTAAGCAGTTGCTTAGGATGGAGTACACATAATACCAGATTTTTGGAAGATTTTTCAACTTGAAATCTTTGGTTCTAGACAAAGCACCTTCATAGCCAATTGAAATTAAAGCAGCAAACATCTCTTCATTGGACTCAAATTCATCATAATCAACATGTCCATTGAAGTCTGCTTCAGGTAATCTTAAAATCCTTCTGAAGTCATCTATATTGAATTCAAACTCATAGGTTGTTTCTCCTGACGTCAATTGATATTGAAAGTAGCCTTGACGACGTAGTTCAGGAGATTTTGACTTGGATTTTGCTTTTGTATTAGTTGGATCATAAGGTTGAACAAATGTAATCGATCTCCACATATCAAAAAGGTAGACTTCTGCTAAGTCTTGTTCAACAGTGAGTGCATATGTGAGATGATGATTGTGAAGAATTCTCGGAACAATTTGAAAGCCGGGAGCAATGAATGGATCATATAATGCTCTGTTGTTTCTCATGTTGCTTGTATTTCCGGCAAAGAGAATCTCTTCAATGGATTCATTTAGTGCAACCTCTTCATCATATTCAACAACTTCTTGATGATCCATTTTTTTTTTTTCTGTTTTAAGACAAAAGAAAATTTAATACATACAAAAAAAAAAAAAAAAAAAAAAAAAAAAAAAAAAAAAAAAAAAAAAAAAAAAAAAAAAAAAAAAAAAAAAAAAAAAAAAAAAAAAAAAAAAAAAAAAAAAAAAAAAAAAAAAAAAAAAAAAAAAAAAAAAAAAAAAAAAAAAAAAAAAAAAAAAAAAAAAAAAAAAAAAAAAAAAAAAAAAAAAAAAAAAAAAAAAAAAAAAAAAAAAAAAAAAAAAAAAAAAAAAAAAAAAAAAAAAAAAAAAAAAAAAAAAAAAAAAAAAAAAAAAAAAAAAAAAAAAAAAAAAAAAAAAAAAAAAAAAAAAAAAAAAAAAAAAAAAAAAAAAAAAAAAAAAAAAAAAAAAAAAAAAAAAAAAAAAAAAAAAAAAAAAAAAAAAAAAAAAAAAAAAAAAAAAAAAAAAAAAAAAAAAAAAAAAAAAAAAAAAAAAAAAAAAAAAAAAAAAAAAAAAAAAAAAAAAAAAAAAAAAAAAAAAAAAAAAAAAAAAAAAAAAAAAAAAAAAAAAAAAAAAAAAAAAAAAAAAAAAAAAAAAAAAAAAAAAAAAAAAAAAAAAAAAAAAAAAAAAAAAAAAAAAAAAAAAAAAAAAAAAAAAAAAAAAAAAAAAAAAAAAAAAAAAAAAAAAAAAAAAAAAAAAAAAAAAAAAAAAAAAAAAAAAAAAAAAAAAAAAAAAAAAAAAAAAAAAAAAAAAAAAAAAAAAAAAAAAAAAAAAACTTTAAAAGTAAAAAAAAAAAAAAAAAAAAAAAAAAAAAAAAAAAAAAAAAAAAAAAAAAAAAAACATTAAAACGATCTTAAGAAAGATCGTCTCAACATTTGATATTGAAAAATGGTTTAAGAAAAAAAACTGAAACGATCTTGATCAAGATCGTTTTAAAAATTAAAACGATCTTAAGAAAGATCGTCTCAACATTTGATATTGAAAAATGGTTTAAGAAAAAAAACTGAAACGATCTTGATCAAGATCGTTTTAGCATTAATTTGAAAAATGTTTAAGACAAAAGAAAATTTAATGCATACAAAAATTAATGTCTGTTGAAAACAACAGCATAGAAGATGTGCAGCATTGGCTGTGTCAGATTGTCCATCCCTCTTGTGTAAGGAGTTAAGCAGTTGCTTAGGATGGAGTACACATAATACCAGATTTTTGGAAGATTTTTCAACTTGAAATCTTTGGTTCTAGACAAAGCACCTTCATAGCCAATTGAAATTAAAGCAGCAAACATCTCTTCATTGGACTCAAATTCATCATAATCAACATGTCCATTGAAGTCTGCTTCAGGTAATCTTAAAATCCTTCTGAAGTCATCTATATTGAATTCAAACTCATAGGTTGTTTCTCCTGACGTCAATTGATATTGAAAAATGGTTTAAGAAAAAAAACTGAAACGATCTTGATCAAGATCGTTTTAGCATTAACTCTTTGAAAAAATGTTAAGTATATAAAACCAAGACGATCTTGGTCAAGATCGTCTTAGAAACAAAACACTTGAAACTAAGAGACTTTGCCCAAAATCGTTTTAACCTTTTCAGTGAAATTCTTAGTACCAAATGATTTCTTTTCACAACAAAACATGGTAACAACACTGATATGAATCATAGAAAGCAATACTAATCAACTCACATCACTGAAATCAAACAATCTATTCTAGATCGTCTTAGGTCATCTTCTTCACAAAACAAAAAAAAAAAAAAAAAAAAAAAAAAAAAAAAAAAAAAAAAAAAAAAAAAAAAAAAAAAAAAAAAAAAAAAAAAAAAAAAAAAAAAAAAAAAAAAAAAAAAAAAAAAAAAAAAAAAAAAAAAAAAAAAAAAAAAAAAAAAAAAAAAAAAAAAAAAAAAAAAAAAAAAAAAAAAAAAAAAAAAAAAAAAAAAAAAAAAAAAAAAAAAAAAAAAAAAAAAAAAAAAAAAAAAAAAAAAAAAAAAAAAAAAAAAAAAAAAAAAAAAAAAAAAAAAAAAAAAAAAAAAAAAAAAAAAAAAAAAAAAAAAAAAAAAAAAAAAAAAAAAAAAAAAAAAAAAAAAAAAAAAAAAAAAAAAAAAAAAAAAAAAAAAAAAAAAAAAAAAAAAAAAAAAAAAAAAAAAAAAAAAAAAAAAAAAAAAAAAAAAAAAAAAAAAAAAAAAAAAAAAAAAAAAAAAAAAAAAAAAAAAAAAAAAAAAAAAAAAAAAAAAAAAAAAAAAAAAAAAAAAAAAAAAAAAAAAAAAAAAAAAAAAAAAAAAAAAAAAAAAAAAAAAAAAAAAAAAAAAAAAAAAAAAAAAAAAAAAAAAAAAAAAAAAAAAAAAAAAAAAAAAAAAAAAAAAACAAAATAACAAAAAAAAAAAAAAAAAGAAAAAAAAATTATTTTTGGTTTTTCTAAAATAAACAATGAGTTCTCTTCAAATAGTGCTAAAACACAAACTCCCCCTAAATTCATGAATTATCCTTTTTCTCCCCCTCAAACATTGCATGATATTTAAGCACATTGCACATAAGCATAGCATCAATGTTTGACAGATAATGAATGAAAGAGAAAGAGATGAAGGATGTGTACAGAACATGCAGAGGCAAGTTTAGTGCATTGGTGAGAAGCACTTATTTGAGATTGTTTCTTGAAAAGAAACTCATTCCAGGATCATGTGTTGAATAGTATCCAAGATAGAAATACTAAACACAGACCATTATTACCTGCAAAATAAAATTAGGTTTTTCTAGGTACCCACTTTTGAATGGGTCCTTTGGGATTAGTGGAATCATTCAAAGTATACAGATGAGGTTTTCGAACAAGAGGTTTATTCGTAAGATTCATCACAATCCCATCAGAAGCAACAATCAAAGGTTTGGAAATCATAGCAGAAGATTTAGAATTTCTTATTGACCATGGTTTGGCTAGATTACTCAATGTTGAATTAATTTTCTTACCAGAAACTTCCTTCTTGTAATTATTAGCCATCCCATTTCTTCTGACTGATGATTTAGGAATCCACTTATGGGTACTAGCTAATGTCTTCTCTCCTGTTTCAGATAAAATCTTGGAATTAGTTCGAGGAGATAAAAACATATTCTTATTTTGTGTTTTCTTGGTGGAAGATTTGTTATTCTGTTTCTTTTGATTTGTAACAGTGAACCATCCATATTGATCTTTATAACTAGTTATACCATTAGATGTATCTTTTAATAGCAAGTGATGGCTAGTGTTAGACATCTTAGGTAAAGAACTAGTTTGAAAGATAGCCTTAGAAGCAGAGGTTCTAGAAACAGATGAAATATTACCTTTAGGCTTTGAGGAAGCTGAAATGGTTTTCTTACCTTTGACAGCTGGAGCATGCTGACCTTTGGGTGTATAAAATGAAGTTGGAGCAAACTTAGATTTAGATTCCTTCTTTGTTTTAGGCTTTTTGGGTGAGAGTTTTTCAAGCTCTTTTTCAACTTCTGGTGCAAAAACATGATCAGTTTTCAAAACTTATCAAATTCTTCAACAGAAAAATCTGGATAAGTAAATTGAGATTCTTTGGTTTGAACTTCTGATTTGAAAACATGTTTATTTGTCAATTTTTCAATTAATGCTTTTGCTTCAGCCTTAAAATCAGTAGGGATCTCAATCTTTTGCTCTAAGTTCACTTTATTTTGGTCAACAGAGGTGATCACAGGGGTATCAAATGAAAGTATTTTCTTGACAGAAGCACGATGTTTAGCTTTTAAAGCTTGAACTTTCTCTTCAATTTGGAAGAATGATGATAGCATGGATGTGGACATATTATGAATCTCTTCAGGTGAGATGCTATCAGCCTGCATATCTTTAAAATTCTCACTCCCTTTGACTGGAGTAGAGCAATCAACAGTAGTTAGATCATGCATCATTTGAACTGGTTTAGTCTCACTTACCTTTGGAGAATGATTTTGAGTTTTCAGATGTTCAATGACTTGTTGTTGAGACTCAATTTTTTGTTTTAAACCTTCAATTTCCTTTTCCAATATGGTAGTTGGAATGTAAAATCTTTCTGAATTTGGTTTTAAACAATCTTTTTGAGACTCATTTTCAGGAATTGAAATGCTGTCTATTTCTTCTAACTCATAGATGGATCTTTTATGAGTTTTCTTGTATGTATCATTAATAGCAACATAATCAATTTGAAAACTGTTTGGTTTTTGTCTTTCAACATCATCTGACTCAAAGTCATCCTCAGATGGTCTGATGAACTCTTGAATCATGCCAAATCTGAGACAATTCCCATCATAAAGTGGACCAATTTCTTCCTTCTTGATTTTTTCTAAATGTGTTGGATTCTCATAACCCAAACCAAGAAGAAGTTCTGATCTATCTATCTTTGACTTGTTGTAATAAGCAGTGAAATTCAGAAGAGGATTTTGTTCAACTTTATAGAGTTTTTCTTGATAGAACAAAATGTTTGTTTTCAAATCCTCAACTTGTTTTTGAAGAGTTTCAATTTCAACTCCTTTGAGAAAACAAGTGCTGTTTAGATCAGAAATCTGTCTTTCATGTTTTTCACAGTTGGGTCTAAAATCTTTCATTTTATTGGTGAGAAACTCAACATCAGCTTGTCTTGCATTTGCTCTTAACCATTCATTGTCTTTCTCAAGCTTTAATGTTTCAATGGTTTGCTTGAGTGAATGAACAGTTTTTTCAAGGTCTTGACATTTGTTGGTCAATTGAGCATTGGGTGATACAACCTGAGAACTGTTACTTGACAAATGCATTTCTTTTAAAGAATCATAATTCACTTTGAGAGCTTCATGAGCTATTGAGAGTTCTGAAAAATCTTCATTAATTTTATCAAACTCTTGTTTAGCCATTTTCAAATTGTTTTTCAAAGTAATATTTTGCTTTGTCAAAGTATCAGCAGTTGTTTGGTCAGACAAGTAATCATCTGTGGAGATGAATTGTACCTCACTTGTTGTTTGTGAAGTATTCGGTGAAAGATTTGTTGTTGATGTCATTAAGCATGTGAGATCTTCAGAATCAGCATCAATATCCCCGAATAGCCATGGTTTCATCTTTTGTTGTTTTAAAAAAATTTTAAGTAAAAATGGTAGGACGATCTTATGTGAAGATCGTCTTGGAAACTTGTTGAAAAATTTCTAAGTAAAAATGGTAGGACGATCTTATGTGAAGATCGTCTTGGAAACTTGTTGAAAAATTTCTAAGTAAAAATGGTAGGACGATCTTATGTGAAGATCGTCTTGGAAACTTGTTGAAAAATTTCTAAGTAAAAATGGTAGGACGATCTTATGTGAAGATCGTCTTGGAAACTTGGTGAAAATTTTCTAAGTACTAATTAAGAAATATTAGGACGATCTTGAGAGAAGATCGTCTTAGAAAATTTTGTTTGAGAAAAAAAATTTTAAGTAAAAATGGTAGGACGATCTTATGTGAAGATCGTCTTTGAAAGCTTGTTGAAAAATTTCTAAGTAAAAATGGTAGGACGATCTTATGTGAAGATCGTCTTGGAAACTTGTTGAAAAATTTCTAAGTAAAAATGGTAGGACGATCTTATGTGAAGATCGTCTTGGAAACTTGTTGAAAAATTTCTAAGTAAAAATGGTAGGACGATCTTATGTGAAGATCGTCTTAACACTTTGGTTGAGATAAGGTAAGACGGTCTTGGTCAGAAAGAGGTTATTATATCGGAATTTGTTGAGCAAAACCAATCTCAATGAGATTAGTTACCCAAGGAATTCACAACACACAGTTCACACAGAACCACAAATATTAGGACGATCTTATGGAAGATCGTCTTGGAAACTTGTTGAAAAATTTCTAAGTAAAAATGGTAGGACGATCTTGTAGAAGATCGTCTTAGATCGTTTTGAATGATGTCCAGTAAGAACACCAGAAATCAATAGTTTCACTAATTTGCCTGTAATTCACTCAATTTTGAGTGTTATAACTCGATTCAAACCCAGAAACACTTAAAATTCGATCGCGCACAACCCTAGAAACAAATCCATTGCATAAATCAATTCAAACTGATAATCCAAAATCTCATCAACTTTCCAGAAAATTTGGATTTTGATTAATACTGTGAATTGGATTCTGAAACTTAACAGGATGTTTTTAGAGGTGATTTAGAATGTATCTGTGAACAAAAACAGGAAAATTGAGTGAAAATTGAGGTTTATTGTGTGTGTGTGTGTGTGTGTGTGTGTGTGTGTGTGTGTGGGTGTGGGTGTGGGTGTGTGTGTGTGTGTGTGTGTGTGTGTGTGTGTGTGTGTGTGTGTGTGTGTGTGTGTGTGTGTGTGTGTGTGTGTGTGTGTGTGTGTGTGTGTGTGTGTGTGTGTGTGTGTGTGTGTGTGTGTGTGTGTGTGTGTGTGTGTGTGTGTGTGTGTGTGTGTGTGTGTGTGTGTGTGTGTGTGTGTGTGTGTGTGTGTGTGTGTGTGTGTGTGTGTGTGTGTGTGTGTGTGTGTGTGTGTGTGTGTGTGTGTGTGTGTGTGTGTGTGTGTGTGTGTGTGTGTGTGTGTGTGTGTGTGTGTGTGTGTGTGTGTGTGTGTGTGTGTGTGTGTGTGTGTGTGTGTGTGTGTGTGTGTGTGTGTGTGTGTGTGTGTGTGTGTGTGTGTGTGTGTGTGTGTGTGTGTGTGTGTGTGTGTGTGTGTGTGTGTGTGTGTGTGTGTGTGTGTGTGTGTGTGTGTGTGTGTGTGTGTGTGTGTGTGTGTGTGTGTGTGTGTGTGTGTGTGTGTGTGTGTGTGTGTGTGTGTGTGTGTGTGTGTGTGTGTGTGTGTGTGTGTGTGTGTGTGTGTGTGTGTGTGTGTGTGTGTGTGTGTGTGTGTGTGTGTGTGTGTGTGTGTGTGTGTGTGTGTGTGTGTGTGTGTGTGTGTGTGTGTGTGTGTGTGTGTGTGTGTGTGTGTGTGTGTGTGTGTGTGTGTGTGTGTGTGTGTGTGTGTGTGTGTGTGTGTGTGTGTGTGTGTGTGTGTGTGTGTGTGTGTGTGTGTGTGTGTGTGTGTGTGTGTGTGTGTGTGTGTGTGTGTGTGTGTGTGTGTGTGTGTGTGTGTGTGTGTGTGTGTGTGTGTGTGTGTGTGTGTGTGTGTGTGTGTGTGTGTGTGTGTGTGTGTGTGTGTGTGTGTGTGTGTGTGTGTGTGTGTGTGTGTGTGTGTGTGTGTGTGTGTGTGTGTGTGTGTGTGTGTGTGTGTGTGTGTGTGTGGGTGTGTGTGTGTGTGTGTGTGTGTGTGTGTGTGTGTGTGTGTGTGTGTGTGTGTGTGTGTGTGCGTGTGTGTGTGTGTGTGTGTGTGTGTGTGTGTGCGTTGTGTGTGGTGTATGTGTAAGTGTATTAATTGTGTTTAATGTGCGGAAGTTGATGATTATCAATGGTGGAAAGTGTGTGTGTGTTGTGTGTGTGTGTGTGTTTTAGAGAGAGAAAGGTGTAAGAATGTGGGAAGTCTGGTTGATTGATTTACAAAATGTGTGTTCCAAAGTTACAAAAGGTTGTTAGGAATAAAGGTTTGAGGGGTATTTATACTCTAAGTATATTACAAAAGCTCCCCCTCAACCTATCAATATTTACATAAAATACAATGTATTCAAATACAACTAAGCACTATTTTGAATTTCTAACACCTATCCTTAACGACACTGATGGACCCCGAAAGGATTACCCATCAAGTCGGGTGCAAGGTCCCTTAAAGGCTTTAAAGCCGCCTTTGCACACATTTGTAGTTGTATTCATTGTGGTGACGCGAGTCATCCACCTTAGTTGTAATAAAAAGGGCATAACCTATTGTTGAATAAAGTTGTTGAAGTTGATTAAGTTGCTAAGTTGAATACGTAGATAAAGTTGAATATTGTTGATTAAGTTGCTAAGTTGAATACGTGGATAAAGTTGAATATTGTTGATTAAGTTGATAGGCACACGTAGGATTGTTAATCATTCTTATGGGTATCCGATTGCTATATATTGGTGTTGTTGTTATAGGCCCGGCTGCGTATGATTCTTTATTAAGTTGTTTTAAATTGGCAATCATTTATATTAACCTGTGGTATTCTTACTCGGCTTTAAAGCTGACACTTGCTCTTTTGTTGAAAATGTTGTGCCACCTCAGGTTGATGCTTAGTTGAGTTGCAGATTAGAGTGAGGATGGGTAGAAGATACAGTTGAAGACTTTTACCTAGACTGCCTCATTTATTCAAACTCATTTATTATATTTTGTTGACTGTTATCGTTATTTGACTTATGGGTTTCATTTGATTTTGGTTGGATCCGACAAGTAACACCGTCATTTAAGTTGAACATTTTATTTTGGAAATGTAATAATTGATGAAAAACTTCCGCAATACTCTGTGTTTTTAAGAAAAATTTTGAAATCCATATTTTTATAAAGTCCGGTGTTACACTGAGGCGCTTGTTTCAGACCATATAAAGCCTTATCTAACCTGTAAACATAATCCGGATGTTTGGAATTCACAAAACCTTCTGGTTGTTCAACATACACTTCTTCTTTGAGAATTCCATTCAAGAAGGCAGTTTTGACATCCATTTGGTAGCATAGGCAAGAAACATCCGAATAGCCTCAATTCGTGCAACTGGTGCGAATGTCTCATCATAGTCAATTCCATCTTGTTGGCAGTATCCCTTTGCAACCAATCGTGCTTTGTTGCGTACAACAACTCCAGTTTCATCCTTTTTGTTCTTGAATATCCATTTGGTTTTAATTGGCTCCTTGTTCTTGTAAGGATTTGGAACCAATTTCCATACCTCAAGACGTTCGAACTGATTAAGTTCTTCTTGCATTGCCTTCACCCAATCTGGACAACTTAGAGCTTCATTCACTGTCTTTGGTTCAACTATACTCAGAAAATTCACAAACAAACATTCATTCGCGGATGCGGATCTTGTCTGAACTCCAGTTGTTGGATTACCAATGACTTGAGAAATAGGATGAGCTCTTGTCCACTTGGTTGTGTGAGGAATTGGATCAAGTGGATCACCAGATTCTTCAGAATCAACAAAATCAGGAGAATGTTGTTCTGTTAATTGTTCAAACGAAGTTGCAATTGGTTCAACAAAGTCGTCGGGATCATAATCTTCATGATTGATTGAGGGATTTGTCACTTGAGAGATGTTATGAGGTTGAGTATGCAACTCTGAAATATCGGTAGATGGAGGAGAATCAGATGTTGAATTAACATCTGATGATTGTGATGGTGAAGACTCATTGGGATCCATCTCTTTTGAATTTGAACTGGATGGTTCATTGGCATTTCCATCAGATTCAGGAACTTTCTTCGAAACTTGGAAAAATTCTTCAAACAAGATATCCAAATCTTGTGTTGTTGGAGTAGAGAATGATGATTTGACATTTGAAGCAGTCTTTGTGCGGAAGCTTGTGGACTTTGAAGTTCGGGTCTTGAACTGTGTTGCTCAAGAACCATTCCCGAGAGTTCATCAAATCTAACGTTCATACTCTCTTCAATTCTCTTGGTTCTTCGGTTATATACACGATATGCTATCGATTCTCTCGAATAACTGATAAAATATGCCTCATCGCCTTTTGGTTCAAATTTGCCCAAATTATCTCGATCATTGAGAACATAACATATACATCCAAAAATGTGCAAGAAGTTCACATTGGGCTTTCTATTGTTTATCACCTCATATGGAGTTTTATCAAACCTCTTGTTTATGATTGATCTATTTTGAGTGAAGCAGGCAGTAGCAACAGCTTCAGCCCAAAGATTCAGAGGCAACTTAGAATAAGCAAGCATTGTTCTAGCTGCTTCAACAAGAGTTCGATTTCGACGTTCAACTACTCCATTCTGTTGAGGTGTTCTGGTAGCGGAAAATTGATGAGTAATACCCATGGACTTGAAGAAAGAATCAATCGTTGAATTCTTGAATTCAGTTCCATTGTCTGAGCGAACAATTCTAACCGACGATTTAAGATTTACTTGGGTCTTCTTTATGAAATCAATAATTGCATTCGGAGTGTCACTCTTTGCATGAAGAAAGAATACCCAAGTGTAACGAGAATAATCATCGACAATCACAAGAATGTATCGCTTGCCATGAATACTTTGAACTTTCATAGGGCCACACAAATCCATATGTATAAGATGCAAAGGACCTTCAGTACTCAGATGCTTCTTTGGTTTGTGTGAAGCTTTCTTCATCTTACCAATTGCACAAGCTGGACAAACATGTTCACTTTCATACTTGTAATCAGGAAGACCTTCAACAAGTTGTTTATCCACGAGAGCATTAATTGTTTGAAAATTCAGATGAGAAAGACGGCGATGCCATAACCAAGAGTTTTGTGCAGTTGCTTTTGAAAGAAGACAAATCTCTGAAGAATTAGATGGAATGTTGTTGAGATCAATAGTGAACAAGTTATTGTCCCTTGTTCCAGTAAGAATATCCACTCCATCTTCAGTCTGCACTTTGCATTCATATCTCCTGAATAATACTTGAAGATCATTGTCACAAAATTGTCCAACACTGAAAAGATTGTGTCCTAATCCTTCGACATAGGAAACTCTCTTTATAGTGACACCATTTTTAACAATGTCTCCGTAACCAAGAATAGGAGCAATATGATCATTTCCAAATCTGACGGTTCCCATAAACTTTTCAACAAAGTTCGAAAGAATGGACTTGTTTCCAGTCATATGACGTGAACATCCCGAGTCAACATACCATACACAAATGAGAAATTCCTGCAAAGACAAGGTATATGATTTAGGTACCCATGTAGATTGGGTCCTTGCAGGTTAGAGGGATAACATGCAAGTACACATTAAAAATAAACATCAAGCAAAATGACACACAAAGAAACTTTTTATTCAATTAACAAACAAACACACATAATTGTTTATACACAAGTTTTGATACAAGCGGGACTAGTCCTAGAGGTATTAGAATTATCTAATGAATTTGATCTACGGACAATCCACACTTGTTTGACATGGGTAGTGTTTCCATCAAGTTTGAGTTTTCTAGTAGCATGCAAAAATCTATCTTTTGGGATCCATTTACTGCTACTTTTCATGCACAAGTCACCTGAAACACGAACATTCTTAGAGTTAGAAATCAATTTAGCATCTATGTTCTGAACAGGTTTCTTCTTGATGGGTTCTGTGGTCTTATTCACTTTCTTTATGTTATTGGGTGACAACCAACCATACTGGTCTTTGTATTTAGTTATGCCTGTAAAAGTATCTCTAACCCTCTGTAAAGTGCACTTAGGATTCTTCTGAGAATACCTAGGGAAACTAGAATACCTAACCTGCTGAGGTTGTTTGTTACCTAATGAGAAAGTTTCATTCTTAATAATCTTCGGACCACTTCTTGTTTTGACTTCTTTTTGTGTTTGAGGTTCAGATTTGACCTTGTACATCTTTGGTTGCCTAGAAGTCTTTTGAATTGTGGGACCTTTCTTTGAATTATGACTTGAATCCTTCTTTGGTGATTGATTGAACTTCGGTTTTGAAACATTCATTGGTGATGGTTTGGTCTTTGGTTTTAAATCTGTCTTGGGTGATGGGTTGGTCTTTGATTGTTGGGTGGTCTTTGTCTTTGGAACTTATTGATTGATGAAGATTGTGAAGAGTGTGACTTTGGAATCTTCTTTAGATTAAAATCAAGTTTTTCCTCCTTTTGAACAAAATGTTTTTCAAATTCAGGATCAAAATCATGATTTTCTTCCAAAAAATTTGTCATATCTTCAGTTTCCAACTTCACACTAACTTCACTTTTCTTTATCGGACATGGACTTCGCTTGAGTGAAATTGATGCTTTTTCTTTTTCTTTATGAAATTGAAGTGCTATTTTCTGAAGTTGGAATTCAACTTTTAAATCATTAAGTTCCTTTAGCACATTTAACCTCTGTTCTCTTTCTTTTTCAAACTTTTGTTTGAAAGCATCAATTTCATTCAAGTATGATTGAGTTCCCTCAGAAAACTTGGTAAATGAATGAGTTTCAGAAGCAATCGGGAAGAAATAATCATCAACATCATGAACATCATCTAAATCACCATCAGTTTGAACAGAAACATGTACACCTTGACTCTCAGTTCGTACAGATGCATTCATGATATCACAAATAGAACATGCAGTTTGTGAAGTTGTCTCATTTTGACACACAGACTGGTTTGGTGGAGTTGGAGTGGCCATAACTTCACAAACAGGACAATCAGGGTGATCACAATCATTTACATGATTCTTGGGTGGGTCAATGTCATAGTGATTTTGAGTCTTCAAACTTTCTATCAAAGATTGCTTTTCATCAAGAGACTTTTGCAAATCCTCTATTACCTTTTCCAAAACACTTTGTGGAACATACGGTCTTTCAACTGCAGGTTTTGGAATTTGAATAGATTCTTCTAAAGGTTTTTCTTTAAAACACTCAAGAATTTCAGGAATTATAGCCTCATGATTGTCTTTTTCGTCATTTTGTTTTTCCATTTTATGTGCAGGGTGACTGAAAAAATCATATGACTCATCCATTAACGCATAGTTAAAATAGACTTTTGCACCCTTCTTTAGAAAATCATCAGCCTCAAAATCACTATCACTCGGTCTCACAAACTGGTCAGTCATCCCACATCTCAAATAAGATTCCTTATATAAAGATGGGACTTCTTCTTGTGCTTTGAGCAAATGATTTGGGTTGACATAACCTAACCCTGACTTGAATATTGATTCTGAATTTCTTGGCCTATTCAAAAAGATTTGTTGATATGAACGATTAATCTTATACAACTTGTCTTGATAAGACTTGATTTCAGCTTTAAGCTCATCATTTTCTTTATCAAGTTTTTGTTTAAGAGAATCTTTTATACAACACTCATATTTTAGGTCAGAAATTTTGTTTTCAAATTCCGTCAAATCAGGGATAGATTCTTTCAATTTCACATTTAACGACTCAATGTCCTCAGCCAATGCATTTGCTCGAAACATCTCATTGGTTTTTTCAATTTGAAGTTGTCTGACGGTCTTGCTCAGTTCAAGAACTTTGGTCTCAAGTTCTTGTTGTTCAAGATGCAGTTTAGAGTTGGGAGTAAAAGTGACTGCTGCTTTTTCAGATTTCAAATTCTCAAATTCCTTTTGAAGCAAATCAAATTTACTTTGAAAATCTTTTTCTTTTTCTTCCAAATCTTTCTTTAATTTTAAGTTCTTTTTACTCAACTCCCTGCAATCTTTTCTTGCTGTTTCACTCATGTCCATGTAGTGTTTTAACACAGATTTGGGAAGAGTTAGTACCTGATCATCCTCTGAAGAACTTTCCTCAACATCATCCAACTCCTTTGATTTCTTGATCTTTGTCATGAAGCACACATTTGCTGCAAGTTCGTCTGTTTCCTCATCTGAAAGATGTAACCACTTGTCATCTTCAGCGAGCAGAGCAATTCCACTTTCCTCTTGTCTTGCTAGCAAAAGTTTGTACTTATAGTACTCGGAGTTCTTCTATCGAGGTTTAGTGCAGTTGATAGCAAAATGTCCAGTAAGACCACAGTTGTAGCACTTCTTGTCTTCATTCCTTCTCTCCATTACCTTCTTCTCAAACTTCTTCTGATTTTCATACTTCTTCTCACCACCAACAAACTCTTTCTTCTGATCAAACTTAGGAGCATTCGCATTTTTGGCATATGAAGAGACTGGTGAAGTCCTAAGCTAATTATTTGTTGGTTTCTTCTTGAAGAATTTCTTCTTGAAAGCCTTTGTGAAATAAGCGAGTTCTTTGTACATCTCTTTTTGTTTCTCATCAAGATCACAATCACTCATTTCACTTGAATCAGAATCAGTGTCATATTCAACAAAACTTTGTCTTGACACTTTTGAAGTCTTCTTCTCAAATTCCTTTTGAAGCAAATCAAATTTACTTTGAAAATCTTTTTCTTTTTCTTCCAAATCTTTCTTTAATTTTAAGTTCTTTTTACTCAACTCCCTGCAATCTTTTCTTGCTGTTTCACTCATGTCCATGTAGTGTTTTAACACAGATTTGGGAAGAGTTAGTACCTGATCATCCTCTGAAGAACTTTCCTCAACATCATCCAACTCCTTTGATTTCTTGATCTTTGTCATGAAGCACACATTTGCTGCAAGTTCGTCTGTTTCCTCATCTGAAAGATGTAACCACTTGTCATCTTCAGCGAGCAGAGCAATTCCACTTTCCTCTTGTCTTGCTAGCAAAAGTTTGTACTTATAGTACTCGGAGTTCTTCTATCGAGGTTTAGTGCAGTTGATAGCAAAATGTCCAGTAAGACCACAGTTGTAGCACTTCTTGTCTTCATTCCTTCTCTCCATTACCTTCTTCTCAAACTTCTTCTGATTTTCATACTTCTTCTCACCGCCAACAAACTCTTTCTTCTGATCAAACTTAGGAGCATTCGCATTTTTGGCATATGAAGAGACTGATGAAGTCCTAAGCTGATTGTTTGTTGGTTTCTTCTTGAAGAATTTCTTCTTGAAGTTTCTTCTTGAAGAATTTCTTCTTGAAAGCCTTTGTGAAATAAGCGAGTTCTTTGTACATCTCTTTTTGTTTCTCATCAAGATCACAATCACTCATTTCACTTGAATCAGAATCAGTGTCATATTCAACAAAACTTTGTCTTGACACTTTTGAAGTCTTCTTTTCAGCTACCAAGGCTAATGGATCGGAATGAGAACTTTCTTCTTTCCTCTTCTGGATCCTCTGAACATCCTCAACATTTAGCTTCAGCTTCTCATACAAGGTGTGAATGGTAAGTTTCCCAAAGTCTGATTGTTGGTTGAGTTGGGTTCCATACACTTGCCATTCCTCTTCCAGATTTTTGATGAACTTGATGTTCAGTTCCATATTGGTTCTCTTCACATCATTCTTTCTCAGCTCATTGATGACATTGCAGAATCTGATGTATACCTCATTCAATGGTTCACCTTTTTGTTGTTTGAATGTTTCATACATGTTCAGAACAGTCGACAACCTAATTGTGTTTGATACATCAGATCCTTCCATCTGCTTCTCCACTTCATCCCAAATGTCTTTTCCTGTTTCATAGGAATCCACATTGCAGTAAATGTCATCAGGAAGTGCTTGGTAAAGAAAGGCAATTGCACTTTGGTCAGCCTCAACTCTGTTTCTCTGATCTGTGTTCCAACTCTCTTCAGGTAAAACTTCTCCATTAACTGGGTTCTTTGGAATTTCAGGACCATCTTTGTATGATTTCCTTAGCAGTTTTCCATTCTTCTGCCTGTCTATCCAGTTCAGAAACCTTTTCTTCCATTGAGGATAAGATCCTCTAAACAAGACAGGTGGTCTTCCTTCAGAACCAAGTGCTAAAGCTTCCCTTGAAGCCATTTCAAGCAATTAAAGACTTAGAAAAATTTGAGAATTTTCAATTTCAACTAAATGCAGAGCTTAAACCTCTGCAAATACGAGTAACCACTACACGACAAAATAGTCGGTTACTGGTTGTCTTCTTCGTTCAGCCAAACCCTCATTTGCAGAGAAGACTGTAAATCTTCGATATCTTCTTCATTTTTGAGAATTAAAACTCGTATTTTATATCAAAATGATCAGAAAACCAACGCGCACAAATCCTCGAACAAATTAGATGCTAATTTCAATTGGAATTCAAACCCTCACGAACATGCGATTTGTAGAGCTCGAACAAAAATAACTCAAATGATGAAATTAGCTTCTGAAATTGATAGCGAAGGAAGATATACTGATATTAAATCGATCGGTGAACAAAATTCGAACAAAAACACACTTAATTTGCAGGAATCACTGAAACAGTGAGCTCTGCAAATGAACCTTTCAGATAAACAACTCAAATTCTGAAATTAAGCACAAAATAAGCTTGTAATAAGCTTGTGGATCGTTCAGCAACTCTGATTGTGCTCTGATACCAATTGTTATTAATAGAATTCGAGCTTTTGTGTGTGTAAGTGTGTGTTAATGGTGGTTTCTAGAAGAGAGAAAGTATGTTTGCTTGAAAGTTAGTTTGCATAAAATGGGTGAAAGGTTACAAAATGCTTAATGGAAGGGGTTTATATACATATGACTAATTTACACTAAGCCCCCTTCCATACTTAGACATTTACATTCTAAGTACAAATATACAATAAGTAAACAAATCAACTACTACATTTATATTTCTAACAGAAGAAGATTGACGAGGCTGTGGCAGACCCAAGCTGGGTGGAAGCTATGCAAGAAGAGCTCATCCAGTTTGAAAGGAACAATGTATGGGAACTTGTTCCTTGTCCACCAGGGTTAAAGAAAGAACCCATTGGTACAAGATGGGTCTACCGAAACAAGATGAATGAAGATGGCAATGTTGTCAGAAACAAAGCCAGATTAGTTGCCAAGGGTTATTGTCAAGCAGAGGGCGTTGACTTTGATGAAACTTTTGCTCCAGTTGCAAGACTTAAAGCCATCAGAATATTCTTGGCTTATGCAGCCCATCTGCAGTTCAAAGTCTTCCAGATAGATGTCAAAAGTGCGTTCCTTAATGGAACATTGGAAGAAGAAGTGTATGTTAAACAGACTCCAGGCTTCATTGATGAGAAGCATCCTCACTGGGTATATAGACTGAACAAAGCTTTGTATGGTCTTAGACAAGCCCCAAGAGCCTGGTATGATACTTTAACTAAACATCTTCTCAAAAATGGCTTTCAAAGAGGTGCAATAGATAATACCTTATTTATCTTGAAAGAAAAAGGTAATATCTTATTGGTACAAATTTATGTTGATGACATTATATTTGGTTCAGCTGATGATGCAATGTGTAAAAGGTTTTCTAAAATCATGTCATCTGAGTATGAAATGAGTTTAGTGGGTGAATTAACATTTTTCTTGGGTCTTTAGATTAAGCAAACTGAAAATGGAATTTTTATAAACCAAGAAAAATATGTCAGAGATTTGTTAATAAAATACAAATATGATTCAATCCCATCAAAAAACACACCTATTGCAGCACCTTTAAATTTGGACTCTGACCCAACTGGCAAACCAGTGAACACCACTGAATATCATGGTATGGTTGGTTCACTGATGTATTTAACTGCCAGTCAACCAGATATAATGTTTGCAACATGTCTATGTGCCAGATTTCAGGCTAACCCAAAAGAATCACACTTGCATGCTATTAAGCGCATCTTCAGATACCTGAAAGGGTGTCCTAGCCTTGGTCTTTGGTATCCCAAAGGCTCAGGGTTAGATCTAATGGGTTATTCAGATTCAGATCATACAGGTTGTAAGATAGATAGAAAATAAACAACTGGTGGTTGTCATTTCCTTGGAGGAAAACTGGTAAGTTGGACCAGCAAGAAGCATACGTCAATCTCTATGTCCACTGCTAAGGCAGAGTACATTTCTGCGGCCAGTTGCTATGCCCAGATTCTCTGGATCAAGAACCAGTTACTAGATTATGGTCAGAAGTATACAAGGACCCCAATCTTTTGTGACAACACCAATGCAATTGCTATATCTCACAACCCAGTGATGCACTCTAAGACAAAGCATATTGACATCAGGTATCACTTCATTCGTGATCATGTTATGAAAGGAGACATTGAAATACATTTCATCCCCACTGACAAACAACTTGCTGATGTTTTTACAAAACCTCTTGATGAGAAAACATTTAAACATCTTATCAGCGAGTTGGGAATGTTAAATCCTTAAAACTGGAGATTTTGTTATGAACGCATCAGTGACACTGATGAAGTTCTCCAGTTGAGGAGGTCCAGATAATCTTTGCTCGCCAGGCTATCGAACGCCTTTGTGATACTATCCTGGCACTTATTGATTTCTGGATCATCATTCTAGGGGGAAAGACTCAAAATATTTTTCTGATCAAAATTCTTTTGTTTGAAAAATTGCAACTGGAGAACTCTCCAGTTGGCAACTGGCACTGGACTAATCCTCCAGTATACATGTTCAGTCTTGTCTAAAAACTGGTGGTCAACCAGATTTCATAACGTTGTAAAATACTTGGTCAATACTTGTGACACGTGATGGTACTCGAGTGTTTTAACCCACTCACTACCGTCATATGACGTGTTAAGGTCATTTTTGTAAAAGGTAACACTTTTTATTGGGATTATGGAAAGTTAGTGGGCGCGTGGGGAAGTTAAGCCGTCGTAGCATTTAATGCTGACACGGAGAATTAAATTTTTACTTCAAAATTCAAATTTTCATTTACAAAATATCTTGTAAATTTGATTTTTGGTATTAAAATATTCTTGGTATTTCATTGGGATCACAATTTTCCTTATAAATACCCCTTATTTACTCCGAAACACATTTACTTCCTTTTCACATTCTCTCATTCAATTCCAATCATCAAAATTGCTTCATTCCTCTCTCTACTTCATAAATCAAGAACCCTAATTCCAAAATTCTCAATTTCACTTTCAATGGCACCTAAATCTTCTCGATCTAAAGATATTAGTCTCTTAACTGTCCCATATGTTCCCCCACCAGGTGTCCATCAGGCACTTGGTGCTCCTGGTAATACTACGCTCATCAAGTTAAATCCAAACAATCCGATGGCTAGTTTACAAGGAACTCAAAGGGCCGATTCACTCATTGGGAGAATCCAAAAATTCTTGAGAGATTCTCCAATCGGTCCTACCTTCACTGCAAACCCACGAAAGATGTATCATGACTATCTTTGTGAGTTTTGGTACACTGCTTCTCCTTCTTCTGACTGTTCTTCCATCTCCTTCACATTAAAAGGGGGAACGGTCCAGTGTACCCTAACGGCAGAAACTTTGAGAGATGCCCTTTCTCTCAACTATTGGCTTCCAGGGGAGAATCCAACAGTTATCTCCCCAAATATAAATTTCAGGCAGGTTCTCCTTGACATGGGACATAGAGAATGCCTTGAAAATGGTGTCCTTAAAACAAAGGGTGCCATGACAATGAAGGGCCTCACACCATCCTGGAGGTACTTCTTCATACATCTGGTGGAGAGTATGGGTGGGAGTTCTGGTGGATTGGACCAGATAAACTCCTCACAAGCAGAGATGGCTTACTGCTTGTACAATGGACTCAGAGTGGACTTTGCCGACATATTGTACAGAAGTCTTGTACAAAAACTGAAGGGCACCAGGGGACTTTGCATCCCCTTCTCCAGGTATTTGTCACTCTGTTTTAAGCTGATTCTGGGCAGTGAACAATATAAAAACACTCAGTCACTGTACACTGTCCCAGAACTGCTAAGGAATCTTGACTCCTTGGTATCTGAAACTGGGAGGTTGAGATTCCTCAAAGAATGTTGCTGGCATTCCGTAAAACTGATGCACCAGTCCAAGGTGAGTCAGAAAGACAACTGGGCGGGCCTCAAAACAATGAGGGACCCACCGGTTCGTCTGCTGGAATTGTGACAGTTGCCAAACCTGGGCAACAGTCTAACCCCTCCAGCTCCAGCGTGTCAGTCCCTACAACTGTCACTGAAGACCTTCCAACAGGTCTCCAGGGTGCTCCAAAGGCAAGAAAAACACGTCGCCCTAGGAATCAGTCAGCCACTGCCACTGACAGTAGAAACCTATCCAGCCCTCCAGTTTCCTCCCAACAGAAAGCTGGAGATAGTCAAAGGGATGAACCGCAAGCAGCCACCCTCGAAACTTCTGTAGGAGAGGGTGGTGAAGATAATACTGGGCTAACCCAACCCAGAGTAGAGTCCGTGTCTGCACAATTTGAGTCTGGCCAAATTTCTGACACTGCTATTGCACGAACTGACGACGTCTCTGGTCAGTCACAGCTGGAGACTGAGGTTCCAAACTTTACGGCCAGTGATGTTATGATTATGGATAGAGCAATTGTAACTGAGGCAATCCCTGTGACCTCTGTCCCTGGTGACGTTACCTTGGTAACTGAACCTTCAACAGATGAAACCTTCCAGGAAACTGGAGAAGGTCATCTGGAGACTGACCAATCTGGTCAGCCATCTCAATCATTCATGAATCTGGGCATGGATGTTGATGAGTTCCAGCTAGAGTCTTCGGATTCTGAAGGAACTACTTCTGATCAAGAGATAGTTGATGCTTCTGTACAAGATCAACTCCCTTCATCTCTTGATCTGCCCCCAGATCCAACAATTTCAGTTTCCTCCTCAGATATGCTCACCAAAATTCCACAACAAAGTTCACCATTCCTTTTATCAACTCTTTTTGTGCCTAGAAATAGGCACACCGCCCAACCGCCGCCGTTGGACACACCTGAGCTTTCTCAGCATGTCCAACAACTTGATTTCTCTGTCCGTCCTTCTACTTTCCCCATTTCTGGTTCTATTTCTCTTGCCCCTGGTCACTCAACTGGTGAGGTTTCACTTAATGTGCCTCCTCCAGTTGCTCCAGTGGTGCCTGCTGCTGGTCCAGTGACAACTTCCCCTCCGTCACTGGATACTCAATTTGTCTCCTTCTCAGCCGACATCCAAAACCTGATCAAACGGGTGGAGGGTGTTCAAAAGACAATTGAGCAAAACTCCAAGTCCCTCTCCAGATACAACAAGGATACACTTACAAATTCTAAAGTTGTTGATCTGGGGATTAATAAATTTGCTGCCAATGAGGACTTGGTGTTTCAGAAGTTGAATGAGTTAGTCACTGGCTGTAACAATCTGGCCACTTCTTTAAAGGAAGCCTTTGACTTAACTCAAACCAAGGTCACCACATCTATTTCCAACCTGCTGGGTAACACTGTCAGATCATCAGAGGTTGAGTTGAAGGAAATAGAAAAGCAGGTCAAGGAACTGGTTGACAGACCTGCATTAAATGTGACTGAACTTGGGCAGCAGTTGGCCGCTTCAGTTGGTCAGATAATTAAGGAAACCTTGGTAGAGAGGGAATAAGCTTTGGTTCAAAGGGTGATGTCTGAGATCACCAAGATTACCCCTTCACCAGTTGACCTGGCCCCGATCACTACCCAGGTTGATTTGTTGAAGGGTAGTCTAGATAATCTGGCTGCCAAGGTGTCTGAACATTCAACTGCCATAGATAAACTGGCAACTGAAGTTGGCAAGGAAAAAGAGAAGGAAGTTGTGCAAGAAAGAGAACCTGTTGCAACTGGGCTTTCTGCAGATGATCGTATACTTTTGAATGCCATCAAAACTGGTCAGGAACAAACATCTGCAAATGTTCTGATTCAGTCTAAAGAAGTAAATCATTTGTGGAGGACAGTTCGCATCATTTGTGGGGCGTTCAAGGAATGCAAGGACTTACAGTCGTGGCAGCCTCTAGATCGCTTGCCTTCTAGTCAGTTGGACTTTGATGTTGTTCGTCAAGGACTAGAAGCTGCCAAGGGGGAAAGGAACGTCCTTGCACTTGCACCAAGATTGCCAGGTGCAGGTACAAGAAATCTGGTGGAAAGGCAAGTTAGGATTGTTGGTTATGGTACTGATGCCAGTCAACAGATTGAAGAGTTTGAAGATATTGGTGATAGGGGGAATGTTGATAAGGGCAAAATGATTGCAACTGATGAATCTGCCCAGCCGGCCACTGATACACCCTTGTTGGAAACTGGTAATGCTGATGTGCTTCCTCCAGTGTCAGATAGTGATAGCAAAAGACTGGCAAGAATTGGTGATGGCATAAAAGAAAGAAAGAAACAAAAACAAGCAAACCAATTGGTTGCCAGAGGTCAACTGGAGAGAATGAAGATACTTGATGCAAGTGATTCCAACCTGTTGGGCATCCCACTTGATCAATATCTGAAAGTCAAGCATGATGCAAGGATTGTTGGTTATGGTACTGATGCCAGTCAACAGATTGAAGAGTTTGAAGATATTGGTGATAGGGGGAATGTTGATAAGGGCAAAATGATTGCAACTGATGAATCTGCCCAGCCGGCCACTGATACACCCTTGTTGGAAACTGGTAATGCTGATGTGCTTCTTCCAGTGTCAGATAGTGATAGCAAAAGACTGGCAAGAATTGGTGATGGCATAAAAGAAAGAAAGAAACAAAAACAAGCAAACCAATTGGTTGCCAGAGGTCAACTGGAGAGAATGAAGATACTTGATGCAAGTGATTCCAACCTGTTGGGCATCCCACTTGATCAATATCTGAAAGTCAAGCATGATGCAAGGATTGTTGGTATGCTGAAAGAAATGCTTGACATCGAGCTGGACAAACATTATCCAGATGATGAAGCTGAATATGATGCTAAAAACATTGGTGTGTCAGTGGAGAAGGCCAGAGAGATTAGGGCCAGTGGAATTCAAAGAAGAATGGAAAATGTCAAGAAAGTGGTCATGAGAGTACTGAATCCACCCAAGTCCAAAGGAAAACTGAAGCCACTGCCAAGAGATGCAGATTTGAGGACTTGGGTGCAACCAAATGAGCCCACAACTGAAGATATTCGAGCTGCAGTGCAAAAACTGAGCACTGGCCAGATTCAACTGGCAAATGAATCTGATGCCAGGGCATACTTAAGAGATCTGATGCAGCGTCGATATAAACCAGGCAAGATCATTGATGTTCAGGTGTCAATCAAGCCTGGAACTCAATATTTTACAGTTGGGGTTCAGTACTTCAATGGACCAACGTGCTCAACTGAAAATCCAGACATTCATAGGTATGGCCATTCTGAGCATGTGGAGATGCTGAAGTTGTTGGAGGCTAGGCAGCATAAGAACAAGATTGAAAGGGGTTGGATTCATGTCCTTCAGAGTCTTATCAAGTTCAAAGAAAATGTTGAAGAAAAACTGAACTTTGATCCTGAAGACAAACTGCCCATCTCTTCAGCTGCCAAAAGAAGGAAAACTGGCGAAGGGCCATCTGTATAAGTTTTTCCTTCAGTTATCATCTTGTAATTTTATTTACATTCTTGTAACTTGTGTAAATTTCATTTCCTTGTATAAATTTTCCTTGTATAAATGAAGTTACCAGTTTGTAACCACAAGGTAGATAACAGATTAAATCTAACAAACACAAAAGAAAAACCCAAGGCATTTATTGATCTATAAAAATGCCTTGGAAAATTTAGATAGATTTAGTCGAACAAGTCTTTCCAGTTCATACTTGTATAGATACAAGAACTGAAAAAGACTTGGCAATATTTCAGGACAAATAGGGGGAATTTGTTAGGACCAGTTTTGTTGAAAACTGGCCAGTCTCCAGTTGCATCTGGAGACCAGAAGATTTGTCCAGAAATATATGAAGTCCAGTTGCAATGTACAGTTATGCAACTGAAGACTTCCTCCAGTTGAGATCTGACCAAGACACCTGAAGACATTCCAATTGAAGTCGAAGACAACAAGTGGAAGAAAGAGAATGACAATGGCAGCGAAGCCCAGTTGTCATTCTACTTCAGATCGAAACTGGAGTTGAACAGTTTAAAGCACTTACAACGCTTTACACTGTTTACGAGGAAGGCCTTTTTGACTTTATGTGTCTTTATCCGGGTAATTACCTTATCCGTGTATAAAGTGCAAAAGTACATAAAGCAGGTTGATAAAGCAAGTTTCTGTCTTGCTTTATCCAGCATTTCAAGGAAATTCAAATTGCATCCTTAAATGCTCTCAACCATATTTGTACGACAAAGTTGGAATCCCAATGCCAACTTTGTCTATAAATAGAGGCCTTTGCACAACCAAGAAAAAGACTTTTGCAAATTCAGACAATTGCATTTTCTTGGTGAACTTGTGCAATATTCTCTCAATCGCAAAAAGGAACATTTCACAACTTTAAGTGTTTCGATTGTTTAGAGAATTTCCAAGTATTAGATCGATTGTATTTCATAGGTTGTTAGGATATTTACTCTTTTGTATTATCTTGGTTCCGCAACAACCTTGTAATTTATTTAAAGATAATAAATAAATTACACTTGAAAAATACACATCATCTCACCAATTTACATTACTTGTATTTATATATTGCATTGTCGATTACTTATTTATTATTGTCACCTTAATAAGTAATCTAACCAAGAACTTGGTATACATTCACTGCAACTGGTCGTCTCCAGTTCAGTGTCTATATTGCAAAGTCACCCCACCATTAACATAGAGGTGTCTTCAGTTAGTACCATCTATTGAGTTGGGACTTATATTTAATAAAGTAAAAAGTTGATGTCATCTAAGGTCTAAACGTAGCCATAAGGTGGTTAATTGCCATAAACGAGTGTTTAAATGAGTATTTTGCCTAATTAATGTTATTGAAGGATTTTGTATGGCTATAAAACGGTTGTTTCTCATATACTCAATTCCATCCTTTTTGTAAGCATGAAAAATCATTGGTCTTTGTTCTGTACGAGCATAATACCCGCGCGTTGCGGCGAAATTTTATAACCACCTTTTTGGATAAATTCATTGGTTATAGAGTGTGCTTTCACGACAGCAAAGTTGTGATTTTATTTGACTGTCATTTTGTTTTAGGAGTGACAATTTGTTATAAGGGTAGATATGGTATTTTAGTGTTGTAGTGTGTGGAGGGGCATTTTGGGAACCATAAATATGCTGAAAGGGGCTTTTTGGGAAAAAAATATGCTTAAATTCTTAATCCAATTCTCTTTATAAGGGATTAAAGATAAATGGTAAAAAAAAAGGGCAAATTATGACTTGCTTTAGTTGGTGTGTACAATTAAACAAAAAAAAATCACACTTATACTTGAAGTTTGCTGGTTAGTATGGATTGGATTTGGGACAATGTTTATTATCCACACGAATCAAATGTTTTGATAAATGAATGAGGTTTTTTTTATTCAAACTATCTAAAAATAGTTTAGACTTTTTCATTTAGATGTGTATGACTTATCCAGCCGGTATTTCATAATTGTTTTCAAAAAAAATTTATATATCTTCAAAATCTATACTATCTTATAAAAAGAATATATCCATGTTGAAAGTTACATGGAAAAAAATGTCTAAAATACATTTAATGATTATATTACACTATCGGTCTTTTACCTTTTAAAATATTTATTAACCCTTAACATCAATTACTTTTACATCAATTATCAATACCACTCGACGTCGCCTCTACCACCAACAGTCGTCCCCCACCACCACACCATCGCCGCCACGAACACCGCCGCATTGTGCGGGTACCGTGCTAGTTATACCTAATGAGATTCAAATTTTGAGTCTTTTGTAACGAGATTTATGATATTAACTACTAAGGCTCAATTCTTATTCTACTTAATAGACTTAATAATTAAGAACTTAATGCATTCCGTTAAATTTTATGTTTTTTTTTGACTTAATAAACAAAAATAACCGTCAATTACCTATTTTTTACTTAATACATGCAGACATTATTTATACATTCAACCACTTAATACATTCAGCACTTAATGACTAAAAAAACGGACACTAATCAAGTAAATCATTTTGGATTTGTTTATGTAGAATTGAATTGAATCGACAGTATATATAAAGTTAAAAGAAGGCGGACAGGTGGTCATTATCGAGTATCACATATCGACTTGGGCTACCCTACCATAATACTTACTTCTTGGACTCGTCATGGCACGACATCAACATGATATTATACCAATTATATGCATCTAATGAATTGTACCAAAACTTTAGAAGTCTGTGATAACCAAAACGGATAGTGACGACCTAAATATTATTGAAACAAAAGAAAAAACAATGTAAATAACTAAATACTACTTATCCAATTGCGTACATTTTCAATTTAAATGATTTTTTCAGATGATAATTTGGACAATGAATATAAAAATTACAAGGGTAAAGCTAAGTAATTGTTGAAGCTAGTTTGAATCGGCTAGATTATGCCTTGTGTTATTTTTAAAGTTGTTTTTTTAGGAAAACAACCGACATATAATGTTTGTTAGGATATATTATTGCATGATGCATGAAATTCATAAGTTCGTACATATGGAATCGTACTTGGGAACTGATTATCACTATTAATGCCAAACGTGGTGAGATACGTAAACATGGTTATATATACATTTTGATAGGTTTTGTTTGGGCGTTTAAGATTTGAAAAATGAGATTTCCAAAAAGCGTTTTTATATGTATTTATTCGAATAATAGCGACTAGAATGAATGTATGTTTATGTGAGGCGGTACCAGAAAAAAATCCCAGAGGGGGCAAAATTAAAAAATATCCGTGAAAAATAAATATAAAAGGGGTCAAAATGTTAAAAACCTATAGAAAAATTTTAAAAATCCATGAAAAATTTAAAAATACATGACAAAATCTAAATTTTGAGGGAGACATTGGCCCCCTTTGCCCCCCATGTGATACCGCCACTGTGCTTATGTAACGAAGACTTCAAATGATATTTCAAAAGCTATGGACATTTGTGAGTAATTCATATCTTTCAAAAAGAAAAAAAATATTGGAAAAAATATTATGGGAAATGTCAATTAAAATGGGTTCATTCACTGACATATATGTCGATAGATAATAATGTAACTTCTGACTATCGAACATCATGCGGTTCACAATGGTAAACTTTGTAATTTTATAAATAACTATATATATATATAGAGAGAGAGAGAGAGTTAAGTTATTATGAGAACTCATTTTTGTCGAGAACTGTGAGAACCAATAATAATAAGGGTAGTTTCGTATTTTTGATATATAACATTTAAATATTTTAAAATTCCTTAAATTACTCTACGGTTACCATTTTTGAAAAAATGCAACTATTTTAAATCTTTCCCTTTTATTTTAAAGAACAAAACAACTACATGTTTATGTTAAATTCCGTATCGAACATTTGGATCACATGTTTACAATCAAAATTCGTGTACTTTTCTTTCTACATGTGAACACATCAAAACTCAATTTTTTTTAAACATGCTTTCAATTTTATTTTATTTTGTTTTTATATAAATATCGACATATATTTTACGTATGTGCACAGACATACACTTGTACACGAAGATGTTCATACGTGTATGATGCGTAAATTAAACGACAGCGGAAGACTCTTTTTTTGGTATTTTATGGGTTTTATATGAAACAAACAACAAAACAAGACAATAAAATAAAAAGGATAGATAAAAGAATCCACCACCAAGATTCGTAAAGGACGAGCCACCGGAATCTAGGATAAAGGAAACACTCCAACCCACCACTATGTTTGATAAAGGTCTAGCCACCACAAACACAGATAAAGGAATCAAAGATTTTAAGACCTCACCACTATAATCGATAAATGACGAACCACCACGACTATAGATAAAGGGGTCACTTCAAACCACCAAGATCAAAGATCCATAAAGGTAAATGAAGATTTTGGATAAGAAATAGAGGTTGCTCTATTAATTTCATTCAATCAATCAAGTCTACCTTTACAAGTGAGAATGAGCCCCTATTTATAGCCACATGCTATTTTCTAGAAAAGAAAATACAATAATAAAATAAATAAAAAGCTGTCATGTGCTAAGGACAACCACTAATTAATTGACCAATAGGAAATGGACAAGCAAAGCTTCTAGAAAGACTCTCTCTGCACAAGGGCCCACAAACCGTTAGGATTAAGGTTGTCACGCCCCTCCCTTATCGTCTTTGACAGCTGTCATTCCTTCTTTATTAGGTCCACAAACATGTGACTGAAACAAACTTTATTAATGAAAACTGGAACGTAAATCTGGAACTTCCACTGGAGACATAAATCTGGAGCATCCATCTGGAGACTAGACTGGAGCTGGTCACTGGAGTGCTTCAGTGGCAAACTTCACTGGTGGGTCACTACTGGCCGCAACTGGAGAAACTTGCCACTGGAGAAGTGTTACTACTGGCGACTGGACTGATTCAGTAAATACTTGCCTGAAATGGGCCACTACTGGCAGAATTAACATGGCTTGTTCAGATGACATTATCGGGTCAGTTAGCTTCTTCAGTTCACTTGGTTTCTCCAGTTCACTGGTGTCAGTGAACCTGAAAATTTCTGCATCAGTGTACCAACAAGAAATTTATAAAGGTACACATGTAAACGAAGATGTTTGCATGTGTACCAACAATAAATTTATAAAAGTACATATGTATACGAAGATGTTCGTATGTGTACCAACAAGAAATTTATATATACACATGTGTTATAAATCGTGAACATGATGAAATCACTGTTAGTTTATAAAAACTTGTTCATCATTGTTTTATTACATAGAATTTGTTTGTACAATTTTTTTAATAAATAAACTACTTAAAAAAAAAAGGAGAAAGCATTATGACTAGAAATGAAACAAAAATTTAAATTTGTGTGTGGTAAATTTTGAAAATTTACAAGGAATCAGTTCCACTAGATCCATAATTCGTGGCTTCTGTTTTAATTATGCGTGTGTTTTTTTAATTTACATATATTCCTATTATGCCCTTCTTTTAATTTTCATTTAATCACATATTAATATATATTCATAGAAAATACATTAATGCCATAAAAGAATCTCACCTTTGATCTTATTAATCCAAAGAACCAAAATAGTTCTCACAGTTCTCGACAAAATGCATGGTTCTTATTTTAACTTTTTACTATATATATAGAGTTATCGACCTAAATCGTCCCTGTGGTTTACCCAAATAATCAAGTTTCGTCCCTGCATATTCGAAACGTCAAGGTCCGTCCTTTATAGGAAGATAAGGTAACCATTTAGTCCTTTGACCGTTTGACCGGTTACTCCCCTCCGTTAAGCCCCCCACGTGCCATTCACGTGAGGGGTATTCGAGTAATTTCGCACCCAGCTGGCCCCATCTGCTTCTCTTTCTTCGTTTATTTAAGACGTGTATATATGTATATATATATATACACCCATTTCCCCTAAAATCAACTAAAATCATCCTTATACATCAAAAATCAATCGATTCGTATCCCTGAAACCTAATGAATTGAATCATATTGTCAAATATGACTTGTCCTTTATACACCATTCGTGTTCATGGTGAAGACCACTTATGGGATCTCGACACCATGTATCGTGAGTATTTACAATTCTTGGTCTATTATTTTGTGCTATATACCATTGTATCAGTATCTTTGTAAACTTCCAAAGTCAATAACACAATTTCAATAACCAAAGTCAATAAAACATTTACACAGAAAGTAAACAACTTATATTATCATTCATTGTCAGCATACATTTGGTTACAACACGAATATAATTGCAATATTACATATCTTGCATTCAAACAACTAACAAAGCTACAAGAAACACAATGACAATAGAAGCAATCACCAACAATAACTTGAATTTCTTCAATTCACCATCTTTTTTTATTATTTCTGCTTCCAATTTGTTCTTTGATCTCAACAATCCTGGTATGATATCACTAGCCCGTTGACACATTGCCGGATCAAACCATCCAATGAATTTACACTTTGAACCCTATTCAACATAAAACCCTAATTCAATTTAAGTAAGAAACTTTAACCTAATTGAAAAATTAATGGCAATTACCTGGTTGGGACAAGCATAAAAACGCCTTCCTGGGTTTTTGGAGGTCCATGATGTTAGGATTATTGCTTGTTTACCACACCCACAAAAAACCATTGTTGAATTTCATGTAGTCTTCCTGGGTTTGGGTCGACTTCAAGAGAGAGGGAGGAAAGAAATTAGGTTTACTTCAATTTTGGGGGAAAAGAGGGGGGTTTTGTTGTATATATAAACGAGAAAGAGAAGCAGATGGGGCCAGCTGGGTGCGAAATTACTCGAATACCCCTCACGTGAATGGCACGTGGGGGGCTTAACGGAGGGGAGTAACCGGTCAAAGGACTAAATGGTTACCTTATCTTCCTATAAAGGACGGACCTTGACGTTTCGAATATGCAGGGACGAAACTTGATTATTTGGGTAAACCACAGGGACGATTTAGGTCGATAACTCTATATATTATATATAAATTTTGTCAATATATTTTATTGTTAATATGGTTATATCAAATGGTTAACATTCTGTAATTATTTAGATAAAATCTGGAAGCAGTTTATGTACCATGATAAAGGTAAGATTGTCCACATTTCAACCTCCCACATACACCATCGAAGTATCGAGATTCAAAACCAATAAACGACGGCATTGGGTGTTCATTTTACTTTAATTTATATACTCTAAATAAAATCACTATCTTTATCTAAAATTCCTATTAAAACAGAGGCCTTTTTTTTTTTTTTTTAAAGTAAAGATGATTGACTACCCAATACCTAACACCACCTACAACCACCGCCGTCACAACCACCGCCAACCACCGCCGTCACAACCACCTCCAGCCACCGCCGTCTACAACCACCACCAGCCACCGCCGTCTACAACCACTCCACCACCGCCGTCTAAAACCACCTCAAGCCACCGCCGTTTATAACCACCACCAACAACCACCGTCGATCCAGCAGATTTCAAACTGCCACCACAACATTCACCAACCACCACCGGAATCCCAGCACCACAATACAGCCGAAAAATCTCACCACCACCATACAACCACCATACTTACCCCATCTTTATTTTCATATACCACCATACCATCCACCTCCTCCGCCGGTCACCTACCGCTGGCGTTCAACCTCTTCGCCGGAAATTTCTCCAACGGCAGCCATATATGTACACAGTATGTGTGTGTTTTTGGTTTAAAACTGAAATGAAATGTAATAAGAAAGTTGGTCGGGCGTGGAGGTCACCGGAGGTGGTTGAGGGAGGAGGGGAAAATAAAGGAGATAGAGAAGAGGGAGGGGAGGTCACCGGAGGTGGTAGTTAATTAATTGTTTATTTTGTTTTTGAACTGGATTTATTAAAGAAGAAAGAGTAAAGGAGGTTGACTGAAAATTGAAAAGAGAAAAAAAAAGAACCTGGAGATGAGAAAGGAAGAAACAAAGCGAGCTGCAGAGCATATAAACAAAAATTTACACCTTTGGTTTAATTTTTATTTGTGTACACTTGGAATTTTAGGGCACAATTCACTAAAGCCCAACCATTCATTTTCAATTTATCAAAAGCCCATCAGCCTACTATACTCTATTCTGTTAATTTTATTATTTGGTCTTAAACATATATATTGAAGTTTTAATGTATATTTAACTTTTTAATACATATAATTTTATATGTCATTATTTTTGTGTATAAATATTCAATCCGAGTTCTTCCTGGTTCCAATAAAACTAACGGAAAATAAATATCACTTTGTAAATCGTCGTCAATACGGCATATTACACATTGTAAATTTTTCCCGCCGCATTGCGCGGGCACTATGCTCGTAATAAATAAAGAAGAATTGTGTTTTAGAACTATTTTTAGAAAGAATCTCGTGTGGCAAGCCTAAATTTGTTGTTAGAAACATTTTTTTTCAATTATGATGTCATAAACTTTGTAATACTTTCAAAGAAAAATAGCTAATAAATATGAATTTTCTTTAATGTAATATTTATTCTTATTTTATAATTGTTATGTTGGTTTATTCAATATTTTCACATCAAATTATGATGTATATCAATAACAAAAATTACATTATACATTTTTAACATACATTTTGGTTTTATAGTTTTAATAAAAATGCCCGGATTGAACCCGGGTTAATTAGCTAGTAATTTGTAAAACAAGTTTTCATTGTAAATTTTTCTCGCCGCATGGACAGCACGTCCAATTCCCCCTATTGTATCCCACTCAAGTACTCAACTAATACAACAAGAAGTCAACAAACAACAATACTCAACTAATCCCACTCAACTAATAAAACCCTAAATAATAAATATATAAATAAAAATAAAAACTGATCGGAAAAAATGGACCGGCCGGCGAGTTTGCTAGACGAAGCACTAAATATCCAACACTCAGAAACCGGGCGCCTGTTGTTAGTATCGGAAAAAAAAAAAAAAAAAAAAAAAAAAAAAAAAAAAAAAAAAAAAAAAAAAAAAAAAAAAAAAAAAAAAAAAAAAAAAAAAAAAAAAAAAAAAAAAAAAAAAAAAAAAAAAAAAAAAAAAAAAAAAAAAAAAAAAAAAAAAAAAAAAAAAAAAAAAAAAAAAAAAAAAAAAAAAAAAAAAAAAAAAAAAAAAAAAAAAAAAAAAAAAAAAAAAAAAAAAAAAAAAAAAAAAAAAAAAAAAAAAAAAAAAAAAAAAAAAAAAAAAAAAAAAAAAAAAAAAAAAAAAAAAAAAAAAAAAAAAAAAAAAAAAAAAAAAAAAAAAAAAAAAAAAAAAAAAAAAAAAAAAAAAAAAAAAAAAAAAAAAAAAAAAAAAAAAAAAAAAAAAAAAAAAAAAAAAAAAAAAAAAAAAAAAAAAAAAAAAAAAAAAAAAAAAAAAAAAAAAAAAAAAAAAAAAAAAAAAAAAAAAAAAAAAAAAAAAAAAAAAAAAAAAAAAAAAAAAAAAAAAAAAAAAAAAAAAAAAAAAAAAAAAAAAAAAAAAAAAAAAAAAAAAAAAAAAAAAAAAAAAAAAAAAAAAAAAAAAAAAAAAAAAAAAAAAAAAAAAAAAAAAAAAAAAAAAAAAAAAAAAAAAAAAAAAAAAAAAAAAAAAAAAAAAAAAAAAAAAAAAAAAAAAAAAAAAAAAAAAAAAAAAAAAAAAAAAAAAAAAAAAAAAAAAAAAAAAAAAAAAAAAAAAAAAAAAAAAAAAAAAAAAAAAAAAAAAAAAAAAAAAAAAAAAAAAAAAAAAAAAAAAAAAAAAAAAAAAAAAAAAAAAAAAAAAAAAAAAAAAAAAAAAAAAAAAAAAAAAAAAAAAAAAAAAAAAAAAAAAAAAAAAAAAAAAAAAAAAAAAAAAAAAAAAAAAAAATAAAAATAAAAACTGATCGGAAAAAATGGACCGGCCGGCGAGTTTGCTAGACGAAGCACTAAATATCCAACACTCAGAAACCGGGCGCCTGTTGTTAGTATCGGATTGCGTGGAAACTAGCGGCGCGTTCGTTTTACACCACCTAATTAAACGGTTTTTATCACCGTCTTCCGAAAATATCGTCATTTTTCTGGCCTTTGCTCAACCTTTTAATCATTATGACCGTATTCTCCGAAAAATGGTAATTTCTTTCTTGCATATATATATATACACATATTACATATATATGTAGAGATTGTTTCTTTTTGTAATATTATTAGATAGAGACAGAAAATCTATAACAATAAATGTAGTGAATTTGTGTTTATTTGAAGGGACACGAGTTATATATAATTAAGAAAGAATCGGAGGTGTAAGAACAGGAAAGAAATTTATTTATTTATTTTTTTTTGTGGGGGGGGGGGGGGGGGGGGGTGATCAAGCTAGTAATTGTAGATAAAGAAAGTAGTTAATTTAAATGCTCTAAAAGGTCACAAAATGTAATACTTGCAATTTGATGATGCGCAGTCGTAAGAAATGGCTTTTCGGAGCTTTATAGTTTGAGTATCTTTTGTTTGTTATAAGTTAAGGGAACGGCTTATGCGAGAACAATTAAATGAACAAGTTTGTTGCTGCGACAGGGATGCAACTTAGCCGTGCAAAGGGAGAATAAAAGATTCATATTTTTTGATATGCTTATGCTGGAGTGTCCAGGTGAGAATATCAGGTGAACTTTTTTTCTACTAAATGTTAATCTTTTCGAGTTAGTATGGAATTTGGAACAAAGATACTTATTTTATGGCTTTCCTTTTAAACCAGTACCGTTATAAATGTCGCTTAAGCACCACTTTGTAACTGATATCAAATAATTGTACGATTGATAATTTGGGTTTCACGTGTTGATAACAGATGGTGGGGTTGAAGGTGGATTAATTGCTTTGTTTGGTAATATTCAGAAAGCTGTTGAAGTCAATTCGTTAAAGAAAAACATTATACTTATGATTGATGATATTTCTCTTCTGGAGGTGGCTGCTAATGGTTCTACAAAAGATGTCCTGCATTTTATGCATTATTGCCACTCATTAACCGCACAGTTTGTAAGACACTGGATTTCAATTTTTAAGTGCCTTCTACATTTTGCCATACAACATGACATTGATTTGAATGTTGCAATTATGTTATTGTTTTCACAGGGTTGTACAATTGTTACTGTTGTTCATGAAGATATCTATTCAAGTGGAGATGGATTAACCCTTCCTTTACAAATGGAGTACCTTGCGGACATCACTATAAAGACAGAGCCTTTGATTACTGGTTTGGCTGCAGATGTCCATGGGCAGGTATTTGTTAGTCCAAAATTGAACAGTTTTCAGCTGTGACTTACGAAGAAAAGTAATTTTGTCTTTCCATTTTGTTAAGGCTCCTAAAAAACACTGAAAAGAAAGCCAAACTGTAGTGCCGTTCTGTGAGCTTGGCAATCAAAGTTAATGTGTGTTTTTACTTTTTAGTTTATCCGCTTCATGTGGTTGTAATGAACTAATGAATCTAGCATCCACTATAACTCTATAAGTATCGGTGCAATGTTGACCCATTTACTTATGAATGTGTTGATGTGTGTTTTGTTTTATCTCTTCTCAAACAGGTAAAACGGAAAACTATGGGTTGAAGGTCTTTCAAAGTGTTTTCTCTATGCATAGAAAATGCTATATATTCTATTCAAAAAGTTTGATATTTATTAAAAGGGAGTAACATGATTTTTTCAGTTCCATTTGACATGCCAGTTACTTATAAGTGGGTGATAAGTTTTGGACAAAGTGTTCCATTTAACCCTACCTGGTCTGTACCAAAATCTGTTTTAGACCTTGACTGCGACACCCATTACCCAAACTAACTCAAGCCATTTACTTTGCCTGCTTTAAATATATTACATACTCATAAGTTGTCAGCATGCAGTTGACAGTATTGAACAAGGGAACTACTGATGGATCACGGAGCTCAAAGGGCAAGATACATAATTTCCGTTACAGGGTCAAGGAAAATTGCGTGGATTATTTCTATCCAGGGAGCTGCTCTTGAAAATATGTACCATTCTGGTCAAATCCTTTTTCACTAGTGTCATGTATCTGCATTCAACATAGTATTTATTTTTTAAATCTAGAATCTAGATGATCTGTAGCTCCAATGAACTCGGGATTGCCGACTCTTTAAACCCATTTTTTGCATCAATTTTGTGTTTAAGTTGCAAGATAGGTGAAATTAATTTTTGTTACCAGGCTGGGTGTTTTGTTTGAAGGTCATTTTTGATGGTAATTATTGTCATGATATGCTTTCAGTTGTAATGGATATTGCATTTCAATAGCAAAATTGTTGTGTCAATGTCGTCCCTTGTTGGTTTTTTATTTCTTTTTACGGCAAGTTGGATCACACATGATCACTGACCCACCCGATGATCTCTATTTTCTGAGTGCCCAAACTTTTTTCTTTTGTTACATGTGTCATCTAAACCCAAGACCTTTTCATTATTAAAGTCATTAGACCACTTGGATTGAGGGTAATTGACATTGTCCTTTTTGTTGGTTAAAAGAAAAGATGCTCATGACTGGGCCTCCGGGCATGTTTTGTCAAGTCGTATTTAGACTGTCCGCATCGGGTCAGGTTGTTTTTCCTATAAACATTTTAATCTGCATGCCACATCACTACATCAGCTTTCCATACATCCATCCCACAACAATAACATATTCATCCTTCCTACAAATACCCAATTAACATATATACAATTATTATATACATACACACACAAACACTCTCACTTTGATACATGTATAATATTGTAATATAGTTGTGGGTCATTTCTGTAACTAGAATAAGTATAGGGGTGTCTTTTGTAAATATTTGATTGGTTGTTAAGCCGGTGGGAAAAACGGTTACCGACCCTCTTTGTATATAAATACCCCTGTTATCGATAATACAACCATGATTTGTGTGATAATTTCTCATTTCTCTCCTTCTAGAGTTTTCTTCCATATTAATCGGTATCAGAGCCAATAACCGTTTCCGGCGAAGCTCTCGATTCCGATCTTCTTCTCCGGCGAGATTATTCTCACCGGCAACTATCCTTTTCTCTTTTCCGGCAGAAATTCTATTCTTCGGTGGTTCCGCAGAATCCGTAATAGATCCTTTACTATGTGATCGTGATTCCGATCATTATCAAACTAAATTTCCTCCATTATCGTCGGCGACTGTCATTACTTACAAATCGAACAGGATGACGACTCGCAATCAAGAAGTCAAAAAATTAGCAAAAGATATCGCTCGTGTTGATTAATTCAATACTACAGGACTCAATGAATTGAAGAGAATGTGTTCAGATATTCAGAAAACAATGGCGGATAAGTTTGACTTCCTCGAAAGTCAACGCCCTGTTCTCAGTGCTAATGCTTCACAGCAGTTAATCAATCAGGATTCTCAAGTATTTGGAGGACGAATTAGCAATAACCGACTCACAAAACTGGAGTTTCCTCGCTTTGGAGGAGATGATGTGGAGGGATGGCTCTACAAATGTGAGCATTTCTTCATTATGGATGAGACTCCGGCTAACTACAAGCTCAGGTATGCAACCTTACATCTAGACAGTAGAGCTTTGTCATGGAACCTCTCTTATGTTAATTCAAGTGGAAAAGACATAAGAGATATTCAGTGGAGTGAGTATATGAGAGCAATTTCTGCTAGATTTGCACAGACCTTAATTGACGATGCCATGGGGGCACTCAAAGCTTTGACTCAGTCTGGAGACTTGGATGAATATTGTGATGAATTTGACTTGTTGTTGACTAAAGTGACCTTACCTGAAGAATATACTGTGAGCATATACATTGAAGGTCTTAAACAAGAGATTTAATGTAAAATTAGAATGTTTAAGCCAAAAAATTTGAAGGAAGCTTACTCTCTGGCTAGGCTGCAAGATAAATCCAATAAGGCCTTAGGTTTTAAGACTGCAGTGGGAAGCAGTAGTGCAAAACTCCCTTACCAAAGAACCACAACCATGACTAGTGTAGCCAAACAACCATTATTAGCCACACCAGTCAATTCAGTGCCATCCACTGCACTAGTGCCAAAAACAGTGACTAATAAGTTCCTTGAGGATAAGAGAGCTAGAGGTGAATGTTTTTATTGCCCTGAAAAGTTTGTGGCTAGTCATACTAGAGTATGTAAGGGTAAGAGACAATTATTTCTAGTAGAAGTTGATGATATTTGTGGAGATGAATATATGGAAGGAGCTGTAGAAGAGGTTTCTCTTGCAGAAAATATGCTTAATAATGCACCTAAGGTCCAAGAAAATACACCAATGGTTCAAGGCAGTCCACAAATTTTTATATATGCATTGATGGGAATTCCCTCTTTTTCCACTATGCAAGTAGTTGGGGCTATTGGAAATAGAAGGTTGCATATATTAGTTGACAATGGATCCACTCACAATTTCATGAGTGCTGCCATAAGAGATATATTGAAATGCTCCACCATTTAAATTCCAAGTGTGAGGGTTACTGTGGCTGATAGCAATAAAATGGAATGTATGACCCTCTGCAAGCAGTTTAAATGGATGATGCAGGGTACTGAATTTTCTTCTGATATGCTTATCATTGAGTTGACCAATTATGACATAGTTTTGGGGGTTCAATGGCTTGAAACTCTAAATAATATAATCTGGAATTTCAAGAATTTAACTATGAAATTCAAGATTGGAGAAAGAGACTGTCAGTTGAAAGGAGTTATGCAGCATGGCATAAGTTTGTGTTCTATGGAAAAGATAGAATCTATGGTGGCTAAGGCCAAAGCAAGAGAAGTGGTGCAGGCTTAGTTGTGTACCTTACAGGATTTTGCACTCAACCAACCAATGAGTGAACCCATTTTAAAGGAATTTAAGTTTGCAAATGAATTACAGGAGCTATTAGATAAGTATGCAGACATCTTTGAACTGCCTCAGGGTTTACCTCCAACAAGGTCATGTGACCATAAGATTCCATTGAAGGATGAAAGTATGGCCATTAACCTTAAACCATATCGATATCTAAAAGCTCAAAAAGATATCATTGAAGAAATGACTAAGGAGTTGTTGGACAGTGGGGTCATTAGGCACAACACAAGTTGTTTTGCTGCTCCAGTGATTTTAGTCAAGAAAAAGGACGGGAGTTGGCGTATGTGCATTGATTACAGGCGTCTGAATGAGGCCACCATAAAGGATGTGTTCCCCATACCTTTAGTGGAGGACTTATTAGATGAATTACATGGTGCTACACTCTTTTCCAAAATGGACTTGAGATCTGGCTATCATCAGGTTAGAATGCACACTCCTGACATCCATAAAACAACTTTTAAGACTCATCAAGGGCATTACGAATTTCTTTTTTTACCATTTGGTCTGACTAATGCACCTGCCACCTTTCAAGCTTTGATGAATGACACTTTCAAGGATATTCTTATAAAGGGAGCATTAGTATTTTTTTGATGATATCCTGGTATATAGCTCAGATTGGGAGACTCATCTAGCAGATTTAGATAGAGTTCTAAGTTTGATATGGACACACTCCTTAAGGGCAAAGAAATCAAAATGCTCCTTCGGTGGTACAAGGGTGGAGTATTTAGGGCATATCATTACTGAGCATGGTGTTTCTACTGATCCTGCAAAGATTCAAGCCATCCGAGACTGGCCTGTGCTTGCAACTTTAAACAATTGAGGGGGTTCTTAGGCCTTGCAGGGTATTATAGGAGATTTGTCCAAAGTTTTGGTATTATTGCAAAACCACTCACTGATTTGCTAAAAAAGGACAATTTTGTGTGGACTGCAGCAGCTCAAAATGCATTTCAACAACTTAAGCACTCAATGGTCACACCTCCAATACTTAAGTTGCCAGATTTCAACAAGCCTTTTGTGATTGAAACTGATGCTTCTTCTATGGGTCTGGGAGTTGTTCTTATGCAAGATCATCATCCGCTGGCATATATTAGCAAAGCATTATCATTGAGGCAGCAGAGTTTGTCAATTTATGAGAAGGGATTACTGGCAATAATGTTGGCAGTCAACAGTGGCATCACTACTTAATTTCCAAGCCCATTTTGTATCAAAACAGATCCACCAAAGCTTGAAGCATTTATTGGAACAGAAGATTGTTACTCCTCTGCAACAAAAGTGGTTGGCCAAATTGATGGGGTACAATTATGAGATTTTATATAAAAAAGGTTCAGAAAATGTGGCTGCAGATGCTTTATCCAGGATCCCTAGTGCTTCTGTTTTACAAATGGGGGTGAGTGCCATCCAGGATGGTTTATTAGATAAAATTAAGGAAGCTTGGAATAAGGATCCATTAACTAAGGCCCTGATTGAGAAGTTGCAGAATGGTGAAAATATACCAAACAGATCAAGGGATGGTTCTTTATTAAAAAGGAAAGGAAAATTGATAATTGCACAAGACAAGGCACTCTATAATTGATATTTTTCACTCCTCTGTTGTTGGTGGCCACTCAGGTATAACCCCAACTTTGGCTAAACTAAAGGGATTATTCTATTGGAAAGGATGTATGAAGGATGTTCAACAAGTAATCAGGAACTGCAATACATGTCAAAGGGCAAAGTATGCACCAATAGCTTCTCTTGGGCTATTGCAGCCTCTACCAGTACCTCAAACAATCTTTTCAGACATTTCTATGGACTTTGTGTGACAACTCGTAATTTATTAGCAACGAGTTAGTCTTAATCTCGTTTATGATTAGTCATTTTGATAATCTCGTCTAATTTAGACGGTCTTTGACGTGGAAATTATTAGACAGTTGGACTTTTGACTTAGTCCAGTTAGACGTATCCTGATGACGTAGACTATTAGCTATCTAGACGAATGCCGAGTCTTAAAAATAACTTTAAATGAATATTTAAAGGTTATGTCTTGTACAAAATAAATCGACTGTCTAGACTTAATATTTTAAAGTTCACTTTGACGAAACTTTATTGACTTATCTTAATTTAAATAACACCAGGGAAAATACCTTTACTTTAAATTATAATCTTTAAGTCATACGGTATTTAATCGTAAGCATTTTATCAATTTAAGGGTACCAAAAATATCAAAAATAGGCCACATGGCCGGCCCCCCTTTACTTGTGGTGGGAAAATAGACACCAAAACACCCCCCCTTTCTTTTCTTCTTCTCTGGTCGACATACACACACACATAACACACACACACAAAAGCTCTTTTCCTCTCAATCAAAATCTGGACTTATTAGCAATCTTATGGGAAATTAAAAGGGAGTAATCTTTTAGTGGATAATCAAGGATTTCATAATCATCATCATCTTCATCATTTTCTTCATTTATTTCAAGAACTTCAAATTGGTTTTGGATAGACGTGGAGACTAGATTTGCTCATTTTCAAGTTGCTCGCCCTTTTAGCTCTTTGATCGCTAAGGTGAGTTTATGGCGCCCTTTTCCTTTTACTTTGGGCCTGAAAAGCATGTACTACTGTATACACGACTACTTTATAAATGATTTGTCTTTGTCTATGCCATGAGACTTGGCTACTTAAATCATTTGCCTTATGTTTGCCATGTTGACGGCTGTCTGAAAATGTGTATACATGTCTTATGAAATTTTGATCTATATGTCTTGACTTGCCATGTTGTCGGCTGACTAAATTGTTCTTTGTGTTTGATGAACTAAAATGTTGCCCCTATGTAGTTGTTACCATTATAAGATCCCAATGGTTGTCTTGTCAGATTTTGCTCCTGACTGTCATAGTTCTGGTCCGCACCCCACTGTAGACGGGAGACCTGTGCGAGGTATATTGGTCCGCACCCCACTTTAGACGAGAAATCCTGTGCGAGGCATATTGGCTGATAGGTCGGACTTTGCTCCCGGCTGTCGTATGCTATTGTCGGACTTTGATCCCGGCTGTCTTGTTATATTATTGTCGGACTTTGCTCCCGGCTGTCTTGTCTAAAATAACTACATGTCATTGTGTACTCTCAATGACGACTAAACTTTGGTCAAACACACTGTAAACTCACCAACTATTTCGATAGTTGATCCTCTCAAATTTCATGCTTTTCAGGTAACCAACAGTAAGTCTTGGATCGTATATGGCATTATAGGGCCATTCTTTTGACTTGGACGTACAATTAGCATCAGACATTTGAGGACTCTCATGTTTTTTTAGCTTTAATTGTATTAGACTGTCCAGATATTGAACTCGTATTCAGTGGGCCCAGTTCCAAATGAGGATGACTTGTATCCGTATTTTGGGGTCCACATTTGAACGATTGTACTTGTATTAAACTTGTATTGGCATTAATGGATGTAATCTCTATTACCTTCTGATTAGTACGCAATTATTTGTTAACCCTGTATTTCCGCTACAACGGAGTGTGACAAAAATTGGTATCAAAGCCAAGGTTATAGTTAATACAGAGTTTTTCCAGCTAATCTATAGCCATTGTCGTTTCAAAAGGAAATCTAAGTCTATTAAGGTTTAGGGTAATTAGCTCGAGAGTTATATTATTTGTCTATAATTAGACCTAGCCTGATCAACTACGTCCCGATTTTGTAAAATAATATAAGGCTCGGTATAAATATCCTAAATTGTGTATATACGTGATAGTTTGGATTATATTCACAACATACTGTAGATGTGGTGGGAAGGCTGCGGGTGACCCTATATATAAGCATTGAAGGTATGTTAGGAATAGAAACCCAAATCGTATGTATATACATTAAGACAAAGATCTCTTTAAATAAAACTCAATGTTGCGTACTGTCTCATCCATTTGACTTGTATAGTCTTATCCATTAGACTTATATGGATACTTTGACTATCTTTTCAGACTTGTCATGTCGGACGAAGTTAGCTCTAATGTTGTTGTACCTGGTACACCTCCAGTTCCTGTGGTAGCAAACTCCTACCCATGTGTTCCTAACTCTTATGAAGAGGAACCATTTGAGGCTTCGGGCAATGAATCTCGCCCCAGTTCCTGTGGTAGCAAACTCCTACCCATGGACTCTCCTCAGTCTTGGATCAAGTGGTTATCATTGGCTTCGGGCAATGAATCTCGCCCCAGTTCCTGTGGTAGCAAACTCCTACCCATGGACTCTCCTCAGTCTTGGATCAAGTGGTTATCATTGGCTCAACGGTGGTACAATTCTACTTGGTATTCTTCTCTAAAAATGTATCCATTTGAGGCATTATATGGTATTAAACCACCTCTTCATATTCCATATATACCTAGAGACACTGCAGTGGCTGCTGTGGAAGATTTGCATCATGACAGAGAAATTATGCTCTTAAAACTTTAGTCAAATTTGGAAGCTGCTCGAAATAGAATGAAACAATTGGCTGATGCTCACAGAATTGAGAGGGAGTTCAAGGTTGGAGACTGGGTTTATGTGAAATTACATCCTTTTGCTCAACATTCACTAAAATCACACCACAATAGGAAACTTTCTCCAAGGCATTTTGTGCCATTTTTAATCCTGCAGAAAATTGGTCAAGTGGCATATCGTTTGGATCTACCTGCTGAAGCTCAAATTCACCCAACTTTTCATGTGTCTCTTCTGAAAATGGCCCATGGTTCTCATGTTCTTACTGGTCCCATTCCTCAAGGTCCAAGATTCATGTTAACTCCTCGAGTTGTATTGGATACTAAAGTGGTCAAAAGAGGTTCTAAGGCTGCTGTCAAAGTGTTGGTTCATTGGGAGGGTCTTGCTATCAGTGATGCTTCGTGGGAATTTCCGGAGGACTTGAAATGCAGATTCCCTGACTTTCATTTTTGAGGACAAAAATCTTCTTGGGGAGGGTAGTTGATACATGTATAATATTGTAATATAGTTGTGGGTCATTTCTGTAACTAGAATAAGTATAGGAGTGTCTTTTGTAAATATTTGATTGGTTGTTAGGCCGGTGGGAAAAACGGTTACCGGCCCTCTTTGTATATAAATACCACTATTATAAATATTACAACCATGATTTGTGTGATAATTTCTCATTTCTCTCTTTTCTTCCATATTACTCTTCCTCACAATCATTCCCTACAAACACTCATGGATGGACTCATGGACACCCTTCATGTCATCACCCACAACAACACTCTCACAAAATCCTCCACATCCCCATTGTGGATAGTCTTATAGGAGATTTTGTTATGTTCACTATAACAAGTGATTCAACACACTTGATTATAAAGGATTAAGTGGGTAATTGGGTATATATATTTTTTTTTTAAAAAGAATTTTTTTTTCTATCAAACAAATCAATACATAGCTCAAATCTCAATGAGAAGTGATAGAAACTCATGTGTAGTTTGGTCTTTAATTGATAATCACGTTTTATGTATTTTTGTTTTACAGAGTCCCGATGTTTAAGTTTGACCACAATGAATTGTTTTACACGTGAAGCTTATTAGTGGTTAACTGGTTATCTTCAGTTTTCGCCCAAATTCCTTGCAACAATGCACCATATCACTCTAAACAGATAAAGATTAGTTGGAAAACCGAGTCTTGTGAATAGGATCGTTATACGATAAGCATATTCTTCTCACATGCCTTAAAATAACTCAACATCGAGTTGTACACTTGTACCAGGGCTCCTTGCTCTAAACCTTTGATACTACTTGTAACACCCAGCATTAGCACGCGCACACGATGTACGACTTGTTTTTGGCAGAATGACGAGAACCTCCCGGTAGGTCACGTCAACTTACATAAGGTAGATAAAGATTAGTTGGAAAACCGAGTCTTGTGAATAGGATCGTTATACGATAAGCATATTCTTCTCACATGCCTTAAAACAACTCAACATCGAGTTGTACACTTGTACCAGGGCTCCTTGCTCTAAACCTTTGATACTACTTGTAACACCCAGCATTAGCACGCGCACACGATGTACGACTTGTTTTTGGCAGAATGACGAGAACCTCCCGGTAGGTCACGTCAACTTACATAAGGTAGATAAAGATTAGTTGGAAAACCGAGTCTTGTGAATAGGATCGTTATACGATAAGCATATTCTTCTCACATGCCTTAAAATAACTCAACATCGAGTTGTACACTTGTACCAGGGCTCCTTGCTCTAAACCTTTGATACTACTTGTAACACCCAGCATTAGCACGCGCACACGATGTACGACTTGTTTTTGGCAGAATGACGAGAACCTCCCGGTAGGTCACGTCAACTTACATAAGGTAGATAAAGATTAGTTGGAAAACCGAGTCTTGTGAATAGGATCGTTATACGATAAGCATATTCTTCTCACATGCCTTAAAACAACTCAACATCGAGTTGTACACTTGTACCAGGGCTCCTTGCTCTAAACCTTTGATACACTTGTACCAGGGCTCCTTGCTCTAAACCTTTGATACTACTTGTAACACCCAGCATTAGCACGCGCACACGATGTACGACTTGTTTTTGGCAGAATGACGAGAACCTCCCGGTAGGTCACGTCAACTTACATAAGGTAGATAAAGATTAGTTGGAAAACCGAGTCTTGTGAATAGGATCGTTATACGATAAGCATATTCTTCTCACATGCCTTAAAACAACTCAACATCGAGTTGTACACTTGTACCAGGGCTCCTTGCTCTAAACCTTTGATACTACTTGTAACACCCAGCATTAGCACGCGCACACGATGTACGACTTGTTTTTGGCAGAATGACGAGAACCTCCCGGTAGGTCACGTCAACTTACATAAGGTAGATAAAGATTAGTTGGAAAACCGAGTCTTGTGAATAGGATCGTTATACGATAAGCATATTCTTCTCACATGCCTTAAAACAACTCAACATCGAGTTGTACACTTGTACCAGGGCTCCTTGCTCTAAACCTTTGATACTACTTGTAACACCCAGCATTAGCATGCGCACACGATGTACGACTTGTTTTTGGCAGAATGACGAGAACCTCCCGGTAGGTCACGTCAACTTACATAAGGTAGATAAAGATTAGTTGGAAAACCGAGTCTTGTGAATAGGATCGTTATACGATAAGCATATTCTTCTCACATGCCTTAAAACAACTCAACATCGAGTTGTACACTTGTACCAGGGCTCCTTGCTCTAAACCTTTGATACTACTTGTAACACCCAGCATTAGCACGCGCACACGATGTACGACTTGTTTTTGGCAGAATGACGAGAACCTCCCGGTAGGTCACGTCAACTTACATAAGGTAGATAAAGATTAGTTGGAAAACCGAGTCTTGTGAATAGGATCGTTATACGATAAGCATATTCTTCTCACATGCCTTAAAACAACTCAACATCGAGTTGTACACTTGTACCAGGGCTCCTTGCTCTAAACCTTTGATACTACTTGTAACACCCAGCATTAGCACGCGCACACGATGTACGTCTTGTTTTTGGCAGAATGACCAGAACCTCCCGGTAGGTCACGTCAACTTACATAAGGTAGATAAAGATTAGTTGGAAAACCGAGTCTTGTGAATAGGATCGTTATACGATAAGCATATTCTTCTCACATGCCTTAAAACAACTCAACATCGAGTTGTACACTTGTACCAGGGCTCCTTGCTCTAAACCTTTGATACTACTTGTAACACCCAGCATTAGCACGCGCACACGATGTACGTCTTGTTTTTGGCAGAATGACCAGAACCTCCCGGTAGGTCACGTCAACTTACATAAGGTAGATAAAGATTAGTTGGAAAACCGAGTCTTGTGAATAGGATCGTTATACGATAAGCATATTCTTCTCACATGCCTTAAAACAACTCAACATCGAGTTGTACACTTGTACCAGGGCTCCTTGCTCTAAACCTTTGATACTACTTGTAACACCCAGCATTAGCACGCGCACACGATGTACGACTTGTTTTTGGCAGAATGACGAGAACCTCCCGGTAGGTCACGTCAACTTACATAAGGTAGATAAAGATTAGTTGGAAAACCGAGTCTTGTGAATAGGATCGTTATACGATAAGCATATTCTTCTCACATGCCTTAAAACAACTCAACATCGAGTTGTACACTTGTACCAGGGCTCCTTGCTCTAAACCTTTGATACTACTTGTAACACCCAGCATTAGCACGCGCACACGATGTACGACTTGTTTTTGGCAGAATGACGAGAACCTCCCGGTAGGTCACGTCAACTTACATAAGGAGTAGGAGTGTTTGAGATTGATTATTATTTTCAATTTCCATTATCAATCATTTTGTGGTTCGAATTTCACATGACCATCTAAGGTTCGGTTATAAACCACGTAAGATATTTATACTGTGTCATGGTACATGTATGTGAGTATGTTCTTTTCCGGGATCTTGTTGGAGGTATGATATTAAATATGAACATTTTCTTGGATTTTTCGTCGACAAGTAACACAAGTTAGCACATTCTTACCTTGGCAAAATATAAGGATCGGATTCTTAAAGCTTACTTTTCATGATTTGTTTTAGTGTAAAAATGTCCATACTTATTTGTGAAAAACAGACTTGACACTTGTAAGTGTGTTTAAGTTTTAACAATTAAAAAATGTGTGGATGTTTAGATTCATCAGCTCTTCCCACTTGACTGGCTTGCTTATCGAATCACCCATACCGAATTGGGTTTTTAAACATTGCATAAAAACACAAACAGAACTACGGAAGACTGGTAACAAGATAATCAAAATGACTTGCTCACATTAATAGATGATCTTGGACAATAGTTCAAGAACATCTAAATACCTAGAAAGGTTCTATATAAGAAAACTCCAGGTACAAACACTATTAAGCAACACAAACCGAAAACTGAAATTGGAAAAATCATTATTAGGCTGAACATAATAGGAATGTCCAGGAGAAAAAAGATTTACTGCTAGAGACGGGTGGACTTTATGTTTTAATTCAAGATTTGGTTGAATTCCATTCTTCTAAAATCGTTCATTGCATCCCCACGTATCTTGAAACGTACCCTTCATATCTACAACACTGCTAACCTTGATTTACTTATTTGATATCAGAAACAAAGTCAAAGTTAACCGTTACAAATCTGCATCCTCATTATTGACCCCACTAGCCCCATGTCGAACAAACTGTCCACGAATACGTGGTCTTTGTTCTGCTAGTCTCTTCCTGCTTTGGTACCGGACCTTCAAAAGTCACCAGATAAAAGCCAGTTAGTTTCACTGTCAAAGGTATGCCCGGTTTGTGTTTTCAGGCTTATTATCTGATTACTTCTAATCATGAACCTCATAGTTTCTAATTTTAAGCAAATAATAACTTAGATCTCAAACAATGAGTTGTCCATTGGATAATCAGTTTCATACCAACGACAAAAAGGGGGGAAAAAGAATATTTGGCTCCATTTCATAAATTGTCTTCTTAATCCAAACTAAGTCACTTTGGTCATTCACTCATTTGATCTAGGGATAATTACACAAACAGTCAACATACTTCCACATGTTTACCAACAATAGCCACGTACTTAGAAAATGATCAAGAATTACTGTTCGTCGTTTTTTTTACTACCAATAATAACAGCAATGAGATATATTGGGTAGCTATATGCCTGTGCTATAATTGATAAATATAACATTACCATGACTGGTAAGAAAATAAAATTGTTGCTATGACTGGTAAACATGTGAAAGCTTGTTATTTTGTCCAATTAACCATTCTATCTATTAATTCCTCAAATAATCAAATTTCTACAGCCTGTTTTATTACAGTTAATTATCTTATTCTGAAAGAAAGTATATACCTTTTTCTCAAAACATCTTTCCTTCCTCTTCTGACGAAATTTATTAAGGGCGACCTCTCGCTGAGTTAAGCGTTCTTGATCCAAACCACTACCTCTTCCACTCCCGCTTCCACTGCCATCTCCATCATTACAAACCTTTGCGACACCATTATCATTTTTAGCAGGAGCATTATCCATTTCAATCTTACCACCTTCAACCACCTGAGCAGAGCTGCTTCCCTTCTGCCAACTGCTGCCATTTTCACCATTGCTCTTATTATTACTTCCTGATGCACTACCATAATTAGCAGCATTTCCTTCCGGTGAAGCTGTCAAAACATTAGACACCATATTTCTCAAAGATCCATCATCAGGATCAACCAATTTCTGTTGCTGAAGTTTATGGACATGATGGTGGTGGTGGTGATAGTGGTGGTGATGATGGCGGACTTGCACCTGCTGCTTTGATTGTCCAGCAGTGGTCTTAACTGCATCCCCATCCTCAGGAGCAGACGGGATGAGTGGTTCAAGGGTGGAAGTATGGTTGTGGGTAACGACAAGAGTGGTATTTTTTGGAAGTGGTTTGTTGTCTGGTTTGGTAGTGAAAGCATTGTTGGTAGTGGACCCCATATCATCACTTCCATTGGAACGTTGATTAGGTGTTCCATTTGAATTAGATTGTAAGTTATCAGGCTTTGCAGCTTCTGAGCTGATACCAAGTGGCGAGCAGCTGCCCACAATCCCGGTTGGAGCTTGGTTAGTGTTTGATACAGTGTTATACCTGGCATAGAAATGATCATTAGCACACAAACACTATAACGTAGTTAAAGGTGTTTCAGTTCAACATAAAGTGAGCCATCAGCTTTGACATGTATTATTACCCATTTCACCCACTGATTGCATCCTCTACAAATAATATACCTTGAGAATGCTGAATGGTCGGAGTGACGTAAAGCAGTCCGCTCTTGGGCACTAGCTTCAGCATCCTGCACATCTCTTGGCCTCTTCAAACTGAGCTCGAGGGCAGGCGATTCCTTTGAATAATATGAAGATTTATCTTCAATGTTAATATTCTTGAGCAAGTGGTTTGCTTTTAAAGCTTCCATATGGGTATTACTTATCTTGGTGGGACCAAGAGGTTCCTTCCTTGGTGCGCCACTTTGGCAACCAAGTTGCGTAGCAGTATCAGACTTTTCGCCCCCTTTCTTTGAGTTTGTGTTGTCCACTCCCTTTTTGTTTGTGTTTTCAACCACAAAATTTGAACTTTTAGGGACTCCAATCTTCAAGTCTTTTCCCATTTCAATAATTTCTACAATAGCAAAATTAGATCTTAACATAATAATGATGCATTTGACTATACACGACTAACATTCCTTACGGAAAGAAAAACTATCTATTAAGTCAGCTAGTTTCACATAAAATAGTGACGGTTAAGAAAATACACAAGTATCTTTTCCAAAATATGGCAAAATGGGTAATTTAAGCAGGATGAACTAAACCAAAAAACTCTTTTTTATCCATCCTTTTATTATGATTAGCAAAACTTGTTTACTACAACAATAATCTAAACTTTTTGATAAAGTGACTGCATTCTAAAAATAGTTTACATGACTTCCAACCAGTTTATTTTTTAGTTAAACCTTTTAGCTTAACCATTCGACCCATTAAAAAGATACATAACCCAAACCAACCCATGTATATTTAATAGGGTTAAAGTTACCACATCTTATTAAAAGTACAATGGTGCCAGATTGCTTATATGTCGGACCAGAATGCTTATGAATTATTTGGCACGTCATATGCTGGTTAATAAGTTATTGGATCTATAATTGAAATATAATTTCAAATAACTAAAGTTTGTCAAACTCACTAACTTTAAAAATTAAGCAATAGCAATGAATTACCTAGTTTATCATCCTCCGTAAGATCCTCTCTATTGGCAATCGCTAATCGCCAATTGTTCTTACATGTTTCAGGCCTTGCCACCAGAGCACAATTGATATCACGAGGATTTGGTACTTCATACAAAGACTTTTCTTGGGAGCTATCAACTTCTACAGCCCTCTTTGGCCAAGAACTCTAGATAATAACAAATATAACAGTATTTAGGGACAACTTAGTGAAAACAATCAGCAATATTATAATTGGAAAATAATCATACAAATCAGCAAATTCACATATGAAGAAAACAGAGGCAGCAAATTAGATCCGTTATCATATAATTGATAGGTGATTTATAGTCCATATTACTTCGATAATACAAGTCCTATGTGATGTTGTAGTGATATTGTACCATGTTATGTGTGTAGTAATTTTATGTGGTGTACAAGTCACCTTCCCTTGTACAAGTCACCTTCCCTTATGGATGGGTCAATTCGGCTTGTGTCATGGGTCAATGAGCACATTGAAAAACTTGGCTGAAAGTGGAATGGGACGAAATGATCCCGCAAGGTCAAAGTATATATTAACGCATACAGCCGTAATCTTATTATTCACAGATCTAGGTTAGCAATCCCATTGCTTGAAATAAATGACGGATTAATGATCTACAGAAAAAATGAAAATGGAAGAAAAAAAGGAACCATTAAAAAGATAACGTGTAGGCCTACTTGTCTAGTGGTGGCAAGACCTCTGCTCTTAGCAGAATATAAAGTGCCAGAAAGTGTTAAAAAGTGCAAAAATAAAGTACCATGCCACGAAATGGATTTGCAAACACTGATTATTGTAAGGGAAACTAAAAAAAAAAAGGAACAGAAACTATAGTACTTCTCACAGTTTTAAACATTAGCTCTCCTAAGTCCAAAGACCGAAAATAATTATTATCCAATGACGAATATATCGGTGTGAGGCTATATAAAACCGAATTAAACATCTTCTAAAATAAGGAAATTAAAACAGATAAAGACAACCCTTCATAAGTAAATTAATTGACCTTGGAGGCTTGAACCCCTCTTTTATGTGCCTTTGGTAATAATCCCCCCACTTTTGACTTGCTTAATTCATATCAGAGTAGTGGTAATATTTTACATTGAAAAGTTACCTGAGTTCCACTTCCATTATCGCTGCCACCCTTCGCGTTCAGTTCAATGCTGATGTCATCATCCTCATCACTGCTATCGCTGTCATCACCTGACTCCTGGGCTCTTTTTGATTTTGTAGATTTGTGATCGCGTATACCACTCACACTCCCACTCCCACTCCCACTACCGGTAGACTCCTGAAACACATGAAAAATTAAAGCAAAACAGCAGAAAGTTTCTTTAGTTTCTTGGCGACATTTGTTTGAAAATTTCATATGGACAGACGAGCATACCGGATAAGTAGTAGCTCAAATCTAGTACACTCCACCCCACAATAAACATATGAAATCAGAACACACATGAAGCCGAAGTCCAAAACTTGTCCGTTTTTAATCATACATAAGCACCATAACAACTAAATAAATTAACTCACACTGTGACATTTCATCCACACATGCCGCCAGAGGTTTTTTAGCTCATTCTTTCGAATAGGCTTGACTAAAAAGTCAACTGCACCTTTGGATAAACAATTAAAGACTATACCCATTGAGTCATCGGATGACATCACTGCACGTAAAACTTGTTAAGTACAAAAGTTGGAAATTTGAAAAATATGTTGAAACCGGAGTTAGTGAAGTTGCAAGATTTCCAAGGAGAGTAGGAAATAAACTCACTTATCACTGGGAGATTCTTGCGGGTAACATGGCTCATGATCTTCGTTAAGAGACCGATACCAGACATATACGGCATGACTACCTCAGTTAGAACTAGATCGATTTGCTTGTTTAGATCAATCAACACTTTCCACGCTTCCAGACCGTTTGCCACAGCAGTAACTGTCATAAAGAAATTAATTTTGGTCAGTAAACTTAAGAAAACAGGGGGGGGAAAAACATTAATCTAGAAATTAATATATCCATGCTTTTTTTCTTGAATGAACTCTGCCTTGGCAATATATGCCCAATGGACAATTTTAGCTATTTTACAGATAAAGGATGCAAAGTTATGAATTATACAATCCAATATTGGGGCTAAAAACATATATCTAAACTTGCAGAGACATAGACTTATGCTCCAAACGATCTATTATTTACAGCAATTGTCTCGACTAAGATTTGAACCCACAACTTCTTGGTTGATGGGTGAAACCCAATATTGCTTATAGGTCAAAAGCCCTTTGGTTCTCTTCCTCGATAAATAAGCTAATATGAAAGCGCCTAGTAAAACAAAAACAATCTAAGACTTTAGCTGACATGTTTTTTGATAATGATATTAGATGTTTTCCTCTCTTTATGTTTCATACAAGTCTTGTTGGAAAAGTATTCATTTTTACTAGTTTTTGTGCAGAAGGCGGAAGTCTGAAAAACCAATTGCGACTTTTAAAGGCAGCAAAGTCTGAATGCATAATCATTTAGAAAGTCTGATAGGTAGATTATTTAACAAGTTCGAACACATGTATTTGTCCATTTTGCCCCTAAAATATTAAACTAACAGAAGACTCGAGTAACTACAAAAAGCGTCTTTGGTAACGTATCCCAAGTCATGGTAACTACGGTCACAGACATACCTATATAGTATGTAATGAGTTTATCTCGATAAACAGACGGCTATGATTAAACATACATAAATAGAAACCTTTGCAACCACACTATAAAAATTTTTGTCATTTCTTTTACATGGTATATGTACCACAAGCATTTATTGGCAATTTAAATAGTTATAAACCTTCGTAGCTGCAATTCCGAAGCAAAGCGCTAATAACTTGACGAGTTGAACCATCATCTTCAACCAAAAGAACCTTGAGAGACCTAAGAGGCAAAAAGGTCTCCCATTGAACAACAGGTTCTTGAGGTTGTAGTTGCTGCTGCTGTTGTTGTCTACGTAAAGTACCATGGTTCTGGCTCAGCTCCTCGGGCCTAGCACTATTCACATCCTCATTGAGCCTTGACAATTCTTCTTCAGACAACCATTGACCATCAAAACCAGCTCCATTTCTTACTTCCTTAAGCTCCACATGACTATGGTGGTTAAGTTCCGCCAACCCTTTAGTTGTCGGAACACTAGTGCTCACCCCAACACACCTCATTAACAAAATTCAAATAGACTATCTGTGAATAAGGCGTTGGTTTGGGATATCAAAACTAGTTGTTTCCTTGTTGCAAAATGGCACATAATGTTTGTCAGCAAGTAACGAACCTTTTTACAAAAATCTTGCAATAATCCTGCATAAATCACTTGAGGAATCAGCAAACATACAAAACCATTATTACATAATGCTAACAGTAAAAAATTAATCTTTTGTCTTTCATATTTCTTTAAAGCTGCTGTTCAAAAAAAAAAGCACATTTTTTTTAAAGGCTAACACTCATTCTCAGATTCATATAAATATTACAATTAACAAAGTTCTAAAAAAAAATTGAACATATGAAATTATTAATATTTAAATTAATTAAAAACCATAACAAAACTAATAAAGATCCAAACTTTAACTAAAATAACTTAAAAAATATTCATTTCAAGCATACCCTTTACTATAAGTTGACTCAATTACAACTACAATATACATATATAAATTTACCGTGAATTCCGGAGAAATAGAAATCCGAAAAATTGGGACAAAAAAAGTTCCAAGCAAGAGGACTAAATATTGAAAAAAGGTTGATTTAATTTAGAAAGTAAGTGGAAGAAATTTGTTGGGCAAATGAAGATTTTTTTTTTTTACATATAAAGAGAGATAGTTTATTGTTATTATAAAGGAAAATTTTAGGATGTTGAAGAAGAAGATAATAATTTTATTATTTTTATTATTCGATTTTATGATAATGACGTGGATTAATCAAGGGTGTAAAATTTGACACATAGGATGTCACGTAGGAAGATCAATTACGGGCTCAGAATTGTTTTGGGGCGGATTTGCGGATCTTTTTAGATCCGATATGTGTGGACACGTGGAAGCCTGTGTGGTTAGTTAAAGGTTCTTGTTTTACTTTTTTGGGGCCAGGATTAAACGGATAGATAACGGAGACGTAACGGAAGGTCTGCTTTCCGTTATGTTTGGGTGGGAATTCGTGTCTATTGACGAAATAGCCCTTTGTTACAATGTGATTAATTTGCTAGATTTATAAACTTGACTAAAATTATGATGTATCTACATCTCGGGTGGGATTTCTTCAAGTTTAAAATAACTTGAAGGGTTAAATTTGAACAATCTTGACCCTTAATTTAAAATCAAGAGTTAAGATTAAAAAATCTTTTAATCTTAACCCTTGATTTTAAATCAAGAGTCAATATCTCTTCAGTTTGACTAGTCAAGTTGGGTTCCTTGAGGGAATTTTATCCCATATCTATATCTATATATACTACCTTATAAAACAGTTGATTTCTTCTCATTTCTAACAAAAGAATTTGATTTATCTAAATTACTCTTCCCCTTTATTAATAATTTGAAAATCTTCACTTAATATACTTATAATACCCTTAATAAATTATTATTAAACATACATCTCTCAACATTTAAAATAACTACACTACCTTTTAAATTGCCATCTAAACATATTTTTAACTATATCAAATGAATCATATATTTTATTATTGACATCTTGCCATGACGTTAAATTAGTATTATAATGAAAATATCTTATGGTGGGTGAGGTTAAGAAGAGAAATATTAGTGTGCCTTTAATTTGTTTGCATGATGTTGCGAATTGATTAATATAATAAGAAAAATGATAATTTGTTTTTATTGGTGTGTTTAAAAGTTAGTTTTGACAAAGAAATCAAGTCATGTAATAAAACTAAAAGTAACATGATGAATGTAAATTAATAGAATTATGTATCATACTATCATGTATGATTTATACATGTCTATAAACTTACTATATATTTCTTAAATAGTAATATAAAGATGTACCGTTGTTAAAGTAAGGAAAAATGGTTTGAAAGATATTGTAGAAACATCATTTGGTTTAAGTTGTTTTAAATGAAAATTCTTCTTGTGAAGGGAATAACATAAAACTACTTTGAAACATTTTTTTTAAACCTTATAAGTTAATGTGTATACATATATATTCACTTTTAAAAATATCTAAAATTATTAGTACAATAAGATAAAGATGTAAAAAACATATATCAAATGGGTATTGTGATGTGTGTTATGTAGAGTTTTTAGTTCTAATACAAGAAATACTAAAAAGTATGACGTATACACAACTATCATGCCCAATATGATGACGGTAAGTTTAGGTCAATCTAGAGGGACCGTGTCATCAAAATTTTGGCTAGTTACGTAGAACTATCTGAAAAGTTTTAAGATAGCGTGTTGTTGTGAATAATTTTTAAATGAAAAGAACTAAAGAAAGTCATGTACTTGAACTTAGATCATTAAAAAAATCGATTTGCATTTTTAAAACGAGCTTTGCTTATTGACTATGTCTAGTTGAGAATAAACACTGTTAGCCTGTGTTCTCGAGTTTTTTTATAAAGGAAGGGGAAAGAAGAGAAGAGAGAAGAATGGAAGAGAAGGAGTTGATTTTCCTTCCTTCCAAATCATCCCAAAACTTTATTTTTTATTTTTATTTTTCATTCAACTTAAGAATTTTACATAGGGATAGAAGGTAAACGGGCAACAAGCTGCGCCGCTAACCCTTTTTGAATAGAAAAACCAAGACGTTTAAAAACTACATTCATGTATCTTGGCATCATGACGTTAGTGTGCATGACCCGTTGGACCCTACTAAGTAACTCAACGGCCTCAGGTGCAAGAAACCCAAATGTATCAAATGCAAATGGTATAAATACGTGTTGATTATCCAGACACGCCTTCTCATGTTTGGCCACTTTGCATGAGGCAGCTTTTAAAGCAGCATGACCCACTGTGAACATACCACACCCTAAGCCCACGAGAGGGGAGACCCCCGTAAGATCCACACATGCATGTTTTCCTCTCATCCATCCAAAGACCAAAATGTCAGCTGGTCTTAGGGTTGATCTTCCTTCCGTTGGGTCGGTCAAAAATTTCACTGGCGCTTCTTTCTTAGCAGAAATCCCAGCACGCTTGAAAATGTCAAAGAGAACATCCCTAACCAAATCATGTCGGTATTTAAACCCCGGGAGGTCTCTACAGTTTTTTTTTTTTTTTTTTTTTTTTTTTTTTTTTTTTTTTTTTTTTTTTTTTTTTTTTTTTTTTTTTTTTTTTTTTTTTTTTTTTTTTTTTTTTTTTTTTTTTTTTTTTTTTTTTTTTTTTTTTTTTTTTTTTTTTTTTTTTTTTTTTTTTTTTTTTTTTTTTTTTTTTTTTTTTTTTTTTTTTTTTTTTTTTTTTTTTTTTTTTTTTTTTTTTTTTTTTTTTTTTTTTTTTTTTTTTTTTTTTTTTTTTTTTTTTTTTTTTTTTTTTTTTTTTTTTTTTTTTTTTTTTTTTTTTTTTTTTTTTTTTTTTTTTTTTTTTTTTTTTTTTTTTTTTTTTTTTTTTTTTTTTTTTTTTTTTTTTTTTTTTTTTTTTTTTTTTTTTTTTTTTTTTTTTTTTTTTTTTTTTTTTTTTTTTTTTTTTTTTTTTTTTTTTTTTTTTTTTTTTTTTTTTTTTTTTTTTTTTTTTTTTTTTTTTTTTTTTTTTTTTTTTTTTTTTTTTTTTTTTTTTTTTTTTTTTTTTTTTTTTTTTTTTTTTTTTTTTTTTTTTTTTTTTTTTTTTTTTTTTTTTTTTTTTTTTTTTTTTTTTTTTTTTTTTTTTTTTTTTTTTTTTTTTTTTTTTTTTTTTTTTTTTTTTTTTTTTTTTTTTTTTTTTTTTTTTTTTTTTTTTTTTTTTTTTTTTTTTTTTTTTTTTTTTTTTTTTTTTTTTTTTTTTTTTTTTTTTTTTTTTTTTTTTTTTTTTTTTTTTTTTTTTTTTTTTTTTTTTTTTTTTTTTTTTTTTTTTTTTTTTTTTTTTTTTTTTTTTTTTTTTTTTTTTTTTTTTTTTTTTTTTTTTTTTTTTTTTTTTTTTTTTTTTTTTTTTTTTTTTTTTTTTTTTTTTTTTTTTTTTTTTTTTTTTTTTTTTTTTTTTTTTTTTTTTTTTTTTTTTTTTTTTTTTTTTTTTTTTTTTTTTTTTTTTTTTTTTTTTTTTTTTTTTTTTTTTTTTTTTTTTTTTTTTTTTTTTTTTTTTTTTTTTTTTTTTTTTTTTTTTTTTTTTTTTTTTTTTTTTTTTTTTTTTTTTTTTTTTTTTTTTTTTTTTTTTTTTTTTTTTTTTTTTTTTTTTTTTTTTTTTTTTTTTTTTTTTTTTTTTTTTTTTTTTTTTTTTTTTTTTTTTTTTTTTTTTTTTTTTTTTTTTTTTTTTTTTTTTTTTTTTTTTTTTTTTTTTTTTTTTTTTTTTTTTTTTTTTTTTTTTTTTTTTTTTTTTTTTTTTTTTTTTTTTTTTTTTTTTTTTTTTTTTTTTTTTTTTTTTTTTTTTTTTTTTTTTTTTTTTTTTTTTTTTTTTTTTTTTTTTTTTTTTTTTTTTTTTTTTTTTTTTTTTTTTTTTTTTTTTTTTTTTTTTTTTTTTTTTTTTTTTTTTTTTTTTTTTTTTTTTTTTTTTTTTTTTTTTTTTTTTTTTTTTTTTTTTTTTTTTTTTTTTTTTTTTTTTTTTTTTTTTTTTTTTTTTTTTTTTTTTTTTTTTTTTTTTTTTTTTTTTTTTTTTTTTTTTTTTTTTTTTTTTTTTTTTTTTTTTTTTTTTTTTTTTTTTTTTTTTTTTTTTTTTTTTTTTTTTTTTTTTTTTTTTTTTTTTTTTTTTTTTTTTTTTTTTTTTTTTTTTTTTTTTTTTTTTTTTTTTTTTTTTTTTTTTTTTTTTTTTTTTTTTTTTTTTTTTTTTTTTTTTTTTTTTTTCCTTTCCTTTAAAAAAAAAACTCAAGAACACAATTTTTTGTAAAATCTTTCCCATTTTTTTCCTTTCCTTTTAAAAAAAAAACTCAAGAACATAGCCTTACCAACGTTGCTTAAACTCTAAAGTATCTATGTTCGATTATTCGAATTGACAATTGGTATCACCTAATTTTTGCACAGTATTTAATTAATTGTTTTGACTTTTGACTAGATTACTAGTTACAAATTTGAGCAGTGAATTTACCAAATTATAAACATATTTAGATCTAATACCGTTGAATTGTATTTCATCATACCAAATCTAAAACCAAATATTTATATATAAACATTCAAAACGATTAATATTTATGAAATAATATCACTAATTATGCAAGTGAAACCATTTTAACTGGTAGATACATCATACATCCAAGTCATACTCCTAAAGTCACTGATTCGACTCTTTGGAGTGATATATCTTAGGGGATTTTTTTGTTCTAATGTTTTATCTCATCATCCTTCTTTTAAGACGGATATACCCAGGGCTTCACCCTTGGATTGTGAGGTGCTCTAGGAGCTATTCGTGAACTGCCCATAAAACAATAACAAGATTCAAATATATTACAACATAGCCTTACAGTTAAAGTTCCGAGTATATTCTAGAATGTGTTCACTTTGTATTTCTAGAATAGCTTTTGTTTATGTTTGTACTTTATACCTTGATATGTAGAAACTTGCTAGATCTATCTTAATAATAAGAATTTTCTCTTGCCGATCATATATACATTAAATTTTCTATTGAACGTTAATTGTATTCAGTTAAAATTCAAAATATGTTGCAACCCTAACAAACTTGATCATATAATCCAAGTAGATGTAAGCAAATTAGACCTTTACTACTACAAATATGAGTATTTGTCTAGGCTGATTTTACACGGTTGAGCAAAAACTGAACCGCAAAACCGAAAACCGAAAAAACCGAATCCAAAAAACCAAAAACCGAACCGAACCCATTGGTTTGGTTTTGGTTCTCTAAAAACCGAACGGTTCGGTTCGGGTTTCGGTTTCATATGCGAAAACCGACCGCCAAAACCGAACCGAACCGAAAACCATATATATTTTTATTTTCTAAAATTTTATATCACTATATATATAATATATATAACTAGTTTACTTATTTTTATATTATTAGTGGTATAAACTAAAAAAATTTATATTGTTAGTAGTATAAACTAAAAAATAAAATATTAAGTCATACTCAAACTTACTTACTAGTATATACGAAGCTGACCTTTAAATTACATTTAGTTTCCAAATTTAGCAAATATGTTCACAGTATTTAATAGGTCATTAACAGACGTTTAAGATTTAGACAAATAATACATATTTATGTTAAAACATGTCAGAAGCTACTCATTTGATTGGTCACAAAAACTATCCATCCCAAAAATAAAATGACATGTACTAAAGCAAAAAAAAACCCGAAAACCGACCCAAACCGAACCGACAAACCAACAAACCGAACCGAACCAAAACCGAATCCAACGGTTTTTGGTTTTCAAAAACCGAAAGCTTCGGTTTGGGTTTCGGTTTTGGGCCAAAACCGACCCAAACCGACCCAATCTCACCCCTATACACTTTATAACATAACCGGAAAAAGCGAAAAATTTGACACGGTTGTTAATAACCAACCGTGTAGGAATGTGAGTTTAGACATCTTGACACGGTTACTTATACTAACCTTGTAAAAAGGCCTGTAAAAGAACCCAAATTTCAATGATAGTGGAGGCCTCCAATTATTTCAACAAAAAAGTTGAAACCCCTCCCATTCATTTTCATCCAAAATATTTCAACGTATCCCTCCTGTTGAAATCCTTCAAAGTACAAATTCCACATCCACAGTCGAGACTTCTAATGTCAACGAGACTTCTTTAATGTCAATTTATTTCCACCCAGAAAGTTAAACTTCATATAATTATTCTCTCAAAAAAAGTTAAAACCCTTTTATCTTTCCCATCATCTTATCCTGATCAGATTCATGTGTTTCCATCTATAAATAATTTCTCTCCATATTTTCTAACTATTTTTAAGTATGAATTTTAGTGAATCTTCTTCGGGTAAATCTTTTTTCCTCCTCTTTTCACTCACTCAGATCTACAAAAGGTGAATATTTTTATACCACAGCAGCACCATCCATCCACAACATCTGGGATTTTATTTGTATATATAGATCTAACTCATGTAATTGTTATACTATTTTTGTTTTTATTTATAGATCTAATGTTATTTTATATATATCTAAGTATATCTTATTAGAGAAAATATATGACAATTTCAGGGACAGTGGAATCTTGATGGATTTGTTGGAGAAGTTACTTTGAGAGAGTGCTTTGAAGAAGCTGGTGTTGTTGGAAATCCACTACAGTCGAGACTTCTAATGTCAAGTTTTTAATATGGAGCATTTTTTTTACAATTATAATGTAGGCATCTTGTAACTGAAAAAAGAAAAAAACATGAACTCATTTGATATTTTTGATTACATATTGTAAGACAGCTGTAGCAGTGAGTAGCACCACTTGATTATGATTAAAAAAATAAAGACGAAAAACGGAAGCAGTAAGCTTGTCGGGATGATTTTTTTTTATTTTTGAAAAAGACATGGGTATCAAATATAAACGTGTAAAAATCTAAGCTTTTGACACGGTTAAAAAACCGTGTTAAAAAGAGTAGGAATCCGTTACACTACTCTTTTACACGGAAGAAAAACCGTGTAAAACGGTACTTTTTAACCGTGTAAAAATCCTTATTTTGTATCGGACTAATGAAAACAAAAATAATAGAAGAGTTTACGTTTACAAAGATTATACCAAAAATAACGAAAAGACGAATACTTAATCGTTAGATTAACTACTAGGTCTAATCTTCCTGATGAACCGATAGCTTCAAGTCTTCAAGAATACGGAAAGACCGGCCTCCTTAAAAATGCTAAATTTGGATGAATAGAAAGTTGGTTCAAATTGGGGCTCTTTGGTCATGTATATATAGCCATATAGGCTAATACAATGCACGATATCTTAACGAGATGCGACACACACAGGCTCTAATCCGAAACTGTTGCAAAACGTGTAAGGCCCATGAATACGTCTCATTAATGTTATTCTCAACTTCTAGCAATCTAACTTAATTAGAAGCTTTGCATAAGGGCTGAATATCTTATAGTAGTGACATTTATCTTTATAGTGTAACATATTTCCTCATTCTTCTAACATTAAACTTGAAATAATTTTCATCCAACTGTAGTTTATATGATGTTGTCGTTTTGTTCGGTTAGACAATCAGTTCAACTTACTTCAAACCAATTATTTTCACATGTGGAAAATCTTGAAATGGTAAATTTATTCGACACAAAGATACACAGAAAAATTGGAAAGAGCAACACCATGTTGACGGGGGTTAAAGTATTGAGATGGTCCAAGAAAAGTAGTGTTACTAAGATGGATGCCAAACTTAATCTAGATATTATATTTAACATACCTTAATCATTCCTATAACTTGTTTGGTGCCTCAAATAAATGCCATACATATTTCATTTTGGCCTGTTTGAGGTTTTGGAGCTAACATGCTTAGTTTTATGGCAATGTCGTCTCTGAAGATTTATGGATCTCGGTCGAGGAAAAAAAAGGCCCGGAGGATAGGTGCAACAATTGTTATAATTATATAAACTAAGATATAAAAACGATGATAAATGTTATAGCAAATTGGTTGATCAACTCTTGATAGTCTATATTATCTAATATTTCATTCTCAATCGCTATCATCGTCAATCCGCTAAGTCTTTCTTGACCCATTGTAGCAATCAAATCTAAATTCAAAACACCCAATTCTATTTCTAAATTATGTCCGATTAACATGATCCATATTCCTACTTTATATTATACCTATATGTGTGTATATATATTAATAACATCAACAATTTAAAAATACAAAAATAAAAAAACAAGATAAAAACTAAAACCTAAAAAATATAAATATTTTATGCATTCCACATTATGACATTAGATAAATTAAATAAAAAATAAGTTCTTTCATAATAATGACTGTGTTGCTTGTTACCTTTTAGACTTTGTGAATTGTGTCATATTGTTACCTTTTAGATTTTTGTGAATTGTGACAATTGTTACACTTTTAGATTTTTGTGAATTGTGTCAATTGTTACACTTTTAGATTTTTGTGAATTGTGTCAATTGTTACACTTTTAGATTTTTGTGAATTGTGTCAATTGTTACACTTTTAGACCTTTGTGAATTGTGTCATATTGTTACACTTTTAGATTTTTGTGAATTGTGACAATGACACGTAGTATTTAGCAGACTGCACACACAGTAGGCACTTGTTTAGGTTTTTCTTTTAAGAGGTGTAATTATTTTTTTAATCCATAAAAGATGTGTAAGTGAGTTTTTTTTGTTAAGTACTATTGTTTAATTTTTGGATAATTGTTAAAATTTGTAATGGGCTTAGTTAATAACATATATTTTTATATATATACATAAAAAAATATAAAATCGGGTCCCTAAAAAAGCGGACCTCGGCCGGTCGTCCACCTCGTCCCATGCCTAAGCCCCCTGTTTTATGGATTTGGTGCTAATTGTTATATTTTTATTCATATTTAGGTTATTAGGTACATATAACTCATTTATCAGACATTATGATACATACATTTTATTTCTGAAATTAATTTATACTACTATAATATTTGTAAGGGGAATGTGTTTGTTAACTTTGTTTATTCGGATATTTTAATATTTTGTTATGAAGTATATACTGCATTTGCTTGATTCATTGAATTGTATACAATCCTTTTTACTTTGTACGTGACCAAAACAGATGTTTTGACGCAGATTTTTTCTACACAATAGATAAATGGTGGTAAGATAACGTGGTACAAAAGTGATCGGATTAGCATTGTACGTGTATCGTCATATATTATACTATATATGTATATGTATACGTATATTGCACGAGCATTGGCCGCTTCAGAGTATATACATGTTAGACATGGCCCCCAATATACAAAGGTCTTCATTTTTTATATTTTAGACTTAGTGTTTTAGACTTTAGACTTTTGAGCTAGATATTATCGGCCTACTCAAGAAAACAAATAGGTAAATACGCCTCACGACTCACCTTAAATAAAGGCCACCACAAACACAATTGAAGTAAAATCCGCTCAGTAAAAAAAACGAAACAACCAGTTAAAAAAACCGAAGGATGCAACAATCGATTTTCTCTCCCAAGAAAGATGTTCTGATTAAATTTTGATTACAAAAGAAATTTTCCTAAAAATGTTGTGGATTTATATTTTTTTGCTTTCTTTTCACAATAACAACCTAGGTACATAAAATGAACTATCATTTGTTTTTGTTTCTTTGTTTATTTTAATTTGAAAGTTGTTAATGAATTGGGCCCCCAAAAATTATAAACCGACACTGTATACGAGCATTAAAACTAGTTTGTATATAATGAAGGGTGATTGGACAACCGCTATTAATTTACCACAAAAACAAAATACAAGAAATAAATCAAATAATTATTGTCACTAACATATCTTATCGTCTAAAACTTCTTTTATCTAATTCCTAAAGAAGCAAAAAAACTTTCTTCATATTGTGTTATATTGACGTAACTTCCGACATCTTAAATCTACAATAAAAAATGATGCGACTTTCTTGAATAGCGACATACCTTATACGCCATTATTTCTATATGATTCACATGGCGGTTCATACTTTAATTAACACGTTATATGACAAAAGCCCACTACATAAATTTTAATGAGAAAAAAAAACGGATTGGTGAGTCTTAATAAATCCATTCTAAGCACATGCATAATCTAATTATGTTAAGTAAACGTGATTAAAATTTTGACCTCAGAAATCAAAGCATGTTAGGTTTATACGGATAACTATAGGGAATAGAATTTGCATTTGAAAAGAATAACTTCACATGGTGTTTGTTCACCAAAATTTTGGTGTCACCACAACTCACAAGCAAAAAGATTTTGGCATCTTTTGTGTGGCCGAAAGGCCACCATAGAAAGCACAAGTGTCTAGCTTCCAATCTATTCCTAATTTGAGACGCCAATGGGCTCCATTTATTGAATATCTTAATTTTCCTTTTTTTTAGTGGCAGAATATCTTAACTTAACTAGCATCACATACTGAAAGGTTCCAAACCTTAAGGCTGTATTCTTGAGTTTTGTTTTGAGGAGATAAGAAAAGAAAAGGGTAAGAAATTTTTTGTTTTTGTATTCTTGAGTTTTTTTATTAAAAGAAAAGGAAGGGAAGGAAAGGAAAAATGAGGGTGTTTTGATCTAAAACTTTTCCAGCCACTTTTGGCATGACTTGGAAGGAAAAGTGATAAATTTATCATTATACCCTCAAACTTATATATGAGTTTTAATGACTATAAGGTTATAAATGTAAAATATATCTTTTTATCATTTCTTTTCCATCTCTTCTAACTCAAGAATACATTCAACTCTCAACTTTCTTTTCTTTTCTTTAATTTTTCTTTAAACTCAAGAATGTCTTTTTTGATATAATTTTTTTTCTTTTCTTATCCAATCCATTCTTATCCAATCTTTTCCTATCATAAATTCTCGAGAATGCAATGTAAAAGTCGTTCGTATTAACTAGAGGCTCTATACAATTTGTATCGAAAGCCAATGAACCGCATATAGATCAGTGAAACATTTAAGTTTTACTCATAAGTCAAATGTTTAAACCTCATTTTGGATACCATGGAGGCATGGGGTGTTATTCGAATCGTTTTATTGGATCATTGGGCCTGAGACTCTAACTGAGTTGAGGCTATATGTTGTGGGTCACCCCGACGAAGTTTTATATTTCGTAATCAGAAATATGTTTACCGTTAAAATAAGAAAAGATACAATTTATCAAAATGATCATAACTTTTATCTCAAATATTTTATATCTGCTACTTCTAATAATACCATTATATGAATTTTATAAAAAATTTCTACAAATTAGTATTCTTGACATCATGAATAGCCGAATAGATAGTTATATGTGAATTTTTTTGAATTGACAGTTATTAATTTTTTGCCCACAAAATACTCTTAAGATATGATTACAAGTGTAATTTATTACTTTTTTTTTTTGAAATATATTTGCTCGCAACAGGAGATCTACCTTGTAGAAGTAAAATCTCTCAATTAAACTGCCTAAAGGCACAATATTAAATTGGGATATAACTCTCCCTCAGCAAACTCGAACCTGGATCTTGCACAATTTGAGACTTGCTATACTCATTATATTTTTTCAAAGAATAGAATAATATTTTAGTAAAATATTTATCATTCGATTTACTATTTAAATTTTGATCAATCCGACAAACAATATATAAATAGGTTTTAGGTAAAATAAAACAAGTATTAAAGTAAAACAAATAAACGATATGTTTCTCTTCACTGAAAATCACTGTGAATCATGAAAATCATCGTGCATCAATTGGTTCGTGAATCTTCATGCATCAATTTAACCATGATCTAAGGGTCAAGATCTTGTTTTATTTGTTTTACTTTAATACTTGTTTTACAATACTCAACTCCTATATAAATATTATCTTAATATTAGCATTATGTTTGGCAGAATATAGCGGTAACGACTTCGAGTAAATTATCAATTTATTTATGTTACTATGAGACTATGAGTATGTAAAAATGATATTTGAAAAGAAAAAGGTTTTATTATCAGTTATTTAGGAAATAAGGAATTTCATTATTTTAGGAGAGATTGTTTAGTTATGAGAATAGGTTATGGGGAAAAAAATTTAGATGATTAAATTGTTAAAAAAAAAATGATTAAATTGACGTGTTCGTTCCACATGCCATATAGCATTGAATACACTGTCACCACTTGCACCATTATGGTTAAGTAGATAGCCAATTGAGAAAAATAGCTATGTTTAGCCATGAAATTTTGCGGCATTGCTTTTTCGGTTGTGTTTGTTATTAGTGTAAAAGAGTTTGTATGGAATAACAGTTATTAATCAATATAAATTTGAATTTGTTAGTATAAGGTTAAGTGCTGCATTATGTAGGTAATCTTATTTGAGTTTCTCTCTCTAGAGAGTTTTCTCTCTAGAGATCTGAGATCTCAACTGCCTTCTCCGGCGTAGCTCCGGCTAGCCGTTGAGAATATTTTTTCCACCCTGGGCCGGAGGTCCCTTCTACTTCGGTAGATCTGGAAGCAGCCTCCCTACCTTTGAGTAGGGGTAAGGTCTGTCTACATCATACCTCCCCCATAGCCCGGCTTATGTCGGGATTGGGTACCTTGTTGTTGTTGTTGTTGTTGTAAAAGAGTTTGTATGGAATAACAGTTATTAATCAATATAAATTTGAATTTGTTAGTATAAGGTTAAGTGCTGCATTATGTAGGTAATTTAATTTAGCCAAAGTCTAAGGTTAAAATTGATTATATACTTTAGACTGAACGGGGTGGATGATCCAAACGGGCGAACCACACGCCACATCAGCGAGTTCGCCCCTCTTCCGCCCTGAACACCGCGCCCAAGGGGCGATCTGCCCTTCCGGCGAACCCCACAATTCGCCCAAAGGGGCTTTGACCAGCACGGACATCAATGGAAGAAAAGGGCAGCATTTTTTTTTTAAATATGTTTTTATGTATTGTGTATATATATATATATGTGTGTGTGTGGTGTATATGTGTGGTGTATAGGTATGGTGTATATGTGTGTTTGCAGGTGTGTGTACAGGTAAAAGGAAGAAGACAATAGCATTTTTCTTTTTTTTTTAAATGAAATTTACATTTTAGTATCCTCTATGTTAACATATATACGCGACTTTACCTTTATATTTGAGACTTTACTTTTTAATATATTTATGCCATATGTATGTGTGAGTTATTTTTTTTTTAAAAAAAGAAATGTTAGTCTTTAAATAATATGAAGTTTAAAAAAAAAAAAAAAAAAAAAAAAAAAAATCAATCATTGAAAGTGGTACATGCGCAAGTCGTCCCACCCTTACAAATCCACCCATTTCCACCTTTTTGAGGGGCAACTCTTCCTACCCACATGCCACATGGCGCAAGTCGCCCCTCCCTCCCCCCTCACCATCCTCTTAGTCTAAGAAAAACAGTGCAGATGATATCCTTTTTTTATAAATAAACCATAAATCAATTACAAATTCGACTAAAAGATAAATAAACTAATCAAATATAAATATTTTTTTTAAATGTTGGTTCACTGCTTGAACCTTATGAGAAGGAATGAAATTGGTAGAGCCTCGTTCTTATATGTTGAGGTGTTCTCTGATGTTGTTACTGAGTCTGACCATAAAAAACAAAAATATCAATATATCTTTAATATGATACCCACTATATATCTACGATAAATGAAATTATTAGTTTATAACATCTCTCTATATAACTAAGAGAAGATATGTTAGGCCTTATGTGTCATTATTCTTTTTTTGCCAACTAAGATTTTTGCTTACTTGACAATTTTCTACGTAATTTTCAATAAATTTACAATTCATTATATTCCAACTAATCTTATCTTAATCCCATTTATTAATAAATTAAAAACTAATAAATGTCAGTTCATATGTATTAAATTTTGAAATAAGTAATTTGGAATTTTATAAGCTAAGTTTATAAAGTTTTCTACTATGGTCAAAATTTAGAATTTTATATTCTAATAAATATATTTATTATTATTATTATTATTATTATTATTATTATTATTATTATTATTATTATTATTATTATTATTATTATTATTATTATTATTATTATTATTATTATTATTATTATTATTATTATCATTATCATTATTATTATCATTATTATATAACATTTCATTTAATGAATATTTTTTGTTATCAATATCAAAGTTTCTACATTATTATTCTCTATTCTTTATCTCAAGATCTCAATATTTGTTTAAATTTTTCTTCTATTTTCTCAATATTAGTTGTTTAATCAAGTTTTCAACTTTATTTAATATCATTTTTTGTTTTGTTTTGTAGGATTAAGAAGACGATATTATAAGGTTTATAGGAGATAAATGTATCCATGATTTTTTTTAAATAAATTATATATAGATAAATGTAGATTTAAAGGAGATATATATGTACGTACACTATATATATACGTACATACACTGTATATATAGATTACTTTTTGTGCACACATCATTATTCATTATTCAGTTGGTTTACATCCTATATTTATTAATAAAATACAAAATTACTATGTTATTAAAATTGACATTTAGATTATTAATGTAAATAAATTTATATCTTGACGTATATATGTTAATCATTGTTTTCAAGTAATATTACTTAAAATATTATATTTGTAATCAATTTAATGTAATGTGTATATTACCATGCATCGCATGGGCATAATATAGTTTAAAAATATAAAAGATTTAATTGATTGCTTGGTAATTTCATTAAAACTTAATGCCCATAATATTATTTCAATAGATTTGGTCCACAATAACTCAATAAGCATGAAATCTTCATATAAATAAAAAAGTGCTTACATGACATAAATCTTTTTAGATCAAAAATTATTATTTTTATTTATTTAATTATGATGTCATAACAACTTTTTTTTTAATTTTATTTTATGTGTCATATTCCTTAAAGAAAATATTTATATTCTTTTTCAAAACTTTAACAATTCATACATGGTGTTTTACATTTTTATCATCTATACAATTTTGTCATAACATATTTTTTAAAATTATGATGACATCATTATTATTAAAGAAAAACTTATTTGACATTATTAGACATTTTCTTATTAATTATTTGTTTTTATTTAATTAATTCATGAGATCATATCTAGTTAAACTTTGATATTTTATTACTCCATTAGAAAGTATCTTTACTTTTAAAGATTATAAATGTTAATAATTATTTAATCATATATCTCTTTTTATTATCGGATTACGTGACATATACATATATTTTTTGGTATATCAAATTAATTTTTTCCTTCATTGCCGGCATAATACGCGGGTTACTAAGGCCGAACGGAATGAGGCGTCGCCCAAGGGACGCCCAAAAAGCGCAAGGAACGCCCCAAAAACCCCTAGCACACCGCCCCCAGGGGCGTTCCGGGCAAAATAAATTATCCACCCGGTACGAAAACGAACGCCCACTCACAACCACTATTCCTTTGACCACACACACTCCAAGGCTTCCTTATTAGTCTTTTTTTTTTACTTATATAAATTGGGGGTTATGGGGAACCCCTTACTCCAAAGGAAAGCCCCTTTTTTCTTAGACGTCACATGTCAAAAGCCTATAAGTTTGGGGGTTATGAGAACCCCTCACTCCTCATGGCCTAAACTAATAACAAGATTGAAACCCAATGCAAAAATATTCGAATGTACTGGTAAAAGTCAATCCACCACAGTGACCACACCACTGACCACACCTACCAAGTCGTATTTTGTTATCATTTTGCTATTTCTCCTATATATGGTACTGGATTATGCCCCATGCGATGCATGGTAATATACACATTACATTAAATTGATTAGAAATATGATATTTTAAGTAATATTACTTGAAAACAATGATTAACATATATACGTCAAGAGTATTAATTTATTTACGTTAATAATCTAATGTCAATTTTAATAACATAGTGATTTTTTATTTTAAATTAGTTTTGATAGCAATATGGGATGTAAAATAACTTAATAATGAATAACGATATGTGCACAAATAATAATCTATATATATATATTGTATGTACGTATATATAGCGTATGTACATTATATATCTTCTAACCTATGTTTATCTATATATATTTTATCACAAAAAAAATGGATACACTTATCTCCTATAAACCTTATAATATCGTCTCCTTAATCCTACAAAACAAAACAAAAGATAATATTAAATAAAGTTGAAAACTTGATTAAACAACTAATATTGAGAAAATAGAAGAAAAATGTAAAACAAATATTGAGATCTTGAGATAAAGAATAAAAATAATAATGTAAGAAACTTTGATATTGATAACAAAATAATATTCATTAAATGAATGTTATATAATAATAATAACTAAAAAGATTTCTATTGACTTTTATTATGCATGTAAAATCTGAAAGTAACATATATAAAGTAGAATATAGAAAAGAAAAAAAAAGGAGAAAAAAGAAGATATAAAGGTGAAGAGAGGAAACTTAAATCGAATATAAAAACAAATATCAAAAATATGTGTGTGAAATTGATAAAGTAAATATCTAATTTAACATTGATAATATAACCGGATAGTAAAATATTAGATAAAATTATCAATATAATATAGTTTTATTATTATATTAAAGTAAATTATATTCCGTGTATAAAGATAATTAAATACAAAGGAAAATAGAAAGAGATAAGTTACAAAGATTGACAATTATATTATCAATGTCTTTTAATTAGTTTTAATATTTACTGAATATCTACCGTAGTTTGCAAAAAATAAACAAATATTAAGTTAGATCAAGTGGTTTGTGCATAATATTAAAAGTTAGAGGTCATGAGTTCTAATCTTGTATTTGACTTTTTTATTTGCTATTTAAAATTGATTAAAAAAAAAGCAAATGTCCACGTAGACAAATGATGACGTGGCAAATGAAGTGCCACATGAACATTAAAAAATATAGGTTTAAATGTCAATATATCTAAAAAACATTAAAATTACCAGAAAATGTCACCTAAGCAAAAAGCCTAGTTGGCACGAAAATAGAAGTGTCACCTAGGAAAAAAACTATCATCTCTTAGTTATATAGAGAGATACGCTGAGATTCTTGTGGGCTTAATTACCATTCATAACATTTTACCTTAATAAAAAATGTAATATTAAAATCCCCAAACTTCCACCACTTGAAAAAGCACTTGCACCTTTATTGTTGAATCTTATGTTCTTGACCATTGCTTCTTTGCATCTTATGCTTTGTAGAAGTTGGGCTTTACTTGTGGCATAGGTTTAATCACTTATTTTCAATGTTTTAAAAACCGGTATTTTAATTATACCGGTGTGAAAACATTTTTCGGTATTACTGGTATTATCGGTATTACCGGAAATATCGGCCGATACGACTATTTTAATTTTTTTTATAAAAATCTTAGAAAACTTGTTACAATTTCACGAAAATAGTCAAAATACAATTATAATCCACTCAAAAATAATACCAAATAAGTATTTTGTTTGAGCATGAAAAGTTAAGCTCAATCACCAAATGGGTTTAACCACGAAAATCATCAAAATCTCCTCAATAAGAGTGCAAACCTACTAAGTTCTTGACGAACCTAAGGTGGATGATGATTTTCCCAAAGAGATGTTTCGATCTTTGGAGGATATGAAATATGAGTGATTTGATGTTATGAATGATTGATTGATGATGAATGTATTGAATGTAGGTGAATGTTTCTGAAGATGAATTGTAACCTCTAACAAGTATTGATGGGTAGTATATATAGGCCTCAGATTAGGGCAACCTCCTATTTTGGGCCATATCAGTTATGGGCCCTGGCCCTAAAACCCAAAAGTACAATACGAGGTATAAGAATGGTACACTCCTTAGCTTCCCAAGCTTTAGTGAAGGAGAGCCTTCCTGAGGAGAGCCTTGCTGAGAGGAGCCTTGCTAAGGAGAGCCTTCCTGGGGAGAGTCTTCTGAGCAGAGCCTTCCTGAGGAGAGCCTTGCTGGGGAGAGCCTTGCTGGGGAGAGCCTTCCTGAGGAGAGCCTTCCTGAGGAGAGCCTTGCTAAGGAGAGCCTTCTTGAGGAGAGCCTTCCTGAGGAGAGCCTTCCTGGGGAGAGCCTTGCTGGGGAGAGCCTTGCTGGGGAGAGCCTTCCTGAGGAGAGCCTTGCTAGGGAGAGCCTTCCTGAGGAGAGCCTTCTGAGGAGAGCCTTGCTGGGGAGAGCCTTCCTGAGGAGAGCCTTCCTGAGGAGAGCCTTGCTGGGGAGAGCCTTCCTGAGGAGAGCCTTCCTGAGGAGAGCCTTCCTGGGGAGAGCCTTGCTGGGGAGAGCCTTCCTGAGGAGAGCCTTCCTGAGGAGAGCCTTGCTGGGGAGAGCTTCACTGGGGAGAGCCTTGCTGGGGAGAGCCTTCCCACTTTCCTGTCTAGCCTTAAGCCTCGCAGAGCCCAAGATAGAATTGAAATCTCTTTTGTCTTATATGAAGCCTCGCTTGGGTCCCACTCCAAGGCTCTCAAGCTCTTGCCTAGCCTTAAGCTTTCTTTTCTTATCTTATCTAAGTCTCTCCAAGACTTCCTTTTCTTGTCTTATCTAGGCCTCTCCAAGACTTCCTTACAGTCTCTCTTGTCCAACCTTGCTTAAGCCTCTCCCTTGTTAATCCTTGCTTAAGCCTCTCCTTTGCTAGGCTTCTTTATATATATATATTTTTTTATAGTTCGAGTGTGGGTCTAAATCGGACCACACCTCATCAAGTCCCCCGAGTTCGGGTGTAAGTATTTTCTCTAGATAAAACTTATACTCGAACTCTAAGTTTTTCATTGTTTCATCTTTTATTTACTTATTCATTTGTTTTAAACTCTTTACCTTCGAAGCTTAGACATCCAAGCCTAGACATTCAAGATTAAATAAGTGGGCCCTTGGTAAGCCTTGCTACTTAGATACAAATATATGTATCGTATATATTAAAGGTAGTAAACTAGTAATGTTATTCCCACATGTACTAGCTCACGTGGATTCTAGCCACAAGAAAGAATTAAGTCCTCACATGAGGTTTGGAGGAAAGGATAGTCCCGAGGACAATAGTTCACGTGACTTTGCATTAATTAGTAATAGTACTTTCTCATTTTCATGTAGAAATAAAGGAATAATACTCCTATGCTTCGCCACCTCTCCTTAAGCCTCCTTAAGCCTCTCCTGAAGCCTAGATTCTAAGTTTGACGATTAGCCTTTCTTAAGCCTTACATCATATATGTAATGTAAGGCTCGCTGCCTTTCTTAAGCCCTCTTTGCTTTGCTAAAGCCTCGCCGGCTCTCTCTGGGACCCACTCTGAGGCCCGCAAGCCTTAACATTGTTTTGTCCTTATCCGAGCTTCGTTAGAGATCAGCCAGGGTTGATAGTTCGCTGGAGGTCCGCCTGGGGCCCACTCAGAGGCTCGATCGATTTTGTCTTTATCTAAGGCTCGACAGAGCTTTGGCAAGGTCAAGCTTCGCTAATCACTTCGCTAGGATTCCCTTCAAAGCATTGAAGGTCCGCTGGAACCTTGTCAAATCTCCATCTCTTTTGTGTTTATCTAGAGCTCGCCACTTTCTTTCTCTCAATCTCGCTGGTGTCCAGCCTTCTTTAAGGAAAATCTGCCAGAGCTTCGATCTAGGGCTTCGACTTAAATAAATATATATTTATGTAACATTAGTGAAGCCTCAATTCAAATTATAAAGGAATTGGAGGTTGGGACTTCGCTGTGGGCCCTGCCCAGCTTTAAGCTTCGATCCTCTTTCCTTCCCTTCATGCTTCGCTAAGGGTGGGACCCACTTCCAGCCGAAGGATCTCCAAGACCTCTCCAAAGCTTCGACAGTTCCTTATCTTTCCTAAGCTCGCTGGATTCCTACTTGAGGTTTCGAGTTTCATGTTGTCTCCTGAGGCTCGACAGTACATATAATTTAGGGATTTGGCTTACCTTTCCCGTCTCTGGGTTATCTAACCCTCGATTCTCTCTCATTACTTAACATATTTTGGAAATATATGCATTCTCATCAATTCTTAGCTTCGATTAGAACTCATCGACATATATAAATTAGGGTTTGTTTTGGTGAGTATCACCATAACCCATCAAGTCCCCCAAGTTTGAAAGTAAGGATTTCTCGTAAAGACTTGGATTCAAACTTCAAACTTTCTTCTCATTCTTTTAATTTTTTCATTTAAATCTTTCTTTCAGATTGTTTGTGTTTGAATTTAATATTGGCATATATCTCATGCACTTTGCTATCTATTGGATATTTTGCTTGGATTCTCAAGTGGGTATGCCAAGAGATAGCCTCCATGTGAGTGTGATGTAACAAAAAGAAATTTTATTTTATTTTTGTTTTTATCCCACGTTTGGGTGTTAAAAAAAAAACTTTATTACTCGCGAGTATTGTCACTTTCCGATGAGAAGTGTTTACTTTTTTATTCGATGAATAAAAAGATGACTGAATTTTATGCGCGCTGCTTCCCAATAGGAAACGCTTATCTTATCATCCAATGAATGAATAAGACGTACAATTGATGTGGGTGGAGTAATTTCTTCGCTATCCCTTCATCAATATCACTTCCCGATGAGAAGTGCTTACCTTTTTATCCGATGAACAAAAAGATGAATAAAAATATCACTTCCCGATGAGAAGTGCCTACCTTTTTATCCGATGAATAAATTTTTATTAGTGTTCAGCCGGGCCCAATTTTGGCTTGTTACACTTTGGGACTCACATTTGGTGAGACTTTGTCTTATTCGTGCCTTGATTCCCAGTGAGAACCACTCTACTCCCATCCGGTAGATGAGAAAAAATGAAAAATTTCTAAGTGTTAACTAAGCTTTCCATCTAGAGGATGAAAATTTTCTGAGCGCTAGCCAAGCTTAGCTTATATGTTCATTTTGTATTTATTTATCTATCTTTTTCCTGTGAGAAGTATCTATCCTCATGGGTGAGGAAGATGAAAATCGTTTTAAGTGTTAGCTGGGGATTGCTTTGTAGCTTTTGTCCTTTTTGAAGTTTCCACTCATACATATGAGGCATGTCTTAGCCTTTAGGCACTTGGTTTATCTGTCTTGCCTTCACAAGTACTTGGGTTTTTATAATCCGTGTCAGAAGTTGGCTAGGAATTCTTTCTTCCATCTTAGCACTTGACTTCTGGAATTTTTCATTCGGATTACCCTTCTAACTTGTCTCATAGCCAAAATATACTTACAACAATTTGTTGACCAATTATTTTGGAAAAAAGGATGATATTAATGATAAGGTTGGGATACATGATCAGACCAACAAACATAACAATAGCTGAAGTAAAATGACATGGAAATACTTAAAAATAAAGTGATAACTCTTGACAAAGTAGCTTGATCAAGATGCTTTAGAGAAGGGGGAAGGATGATTCTCAAAGGAGGGAGGCTGGGACCCATACTAACTTAGAGTCTTTGTCATTTGTCTTATTCATGGACCATGTATACATGGCCCTCTCCTGGATCATCATCCTCCTCCACCACCTTCCTTTGCCATGCAAAGGTCTTCCTTGCCTGCTTAGCTCCAGGGACTAAGTGTTCAAGCTTCCCCTCATCCAATGCCCTCTTGATCTCCCACTTTAGCTGTCTACATGCATTAGTATCATGTCCGTGGTCCTCATGGAATTCACAATATTGATTCATGTTCTTCTTCCCAGACTTGAAGGCCATTGGTGAGGGAGGTTTGAAAGTAGCACACACTGTCTCAGTGTTCAGAATTTCTCTAGGGCATTTGATCAAGTTAACAATTGGTGCATCTTTGATGTATGGTCCAAACCTTTTCTCCCGACGCTCATCCAGACGTTCCTCCCGACGTTCGTCTCGTCTTTGGCCGTGTCGACTCCATTCCTCACTAGCCAATCCTCCTCCAGACTTATCTTTCTTTGTCACACCTCTTACTAGCGAGGCAGTCTCCTTGGAGCGAATGAAGTCGAACGCCGTATCAATAGCTTCCTTAAATGTTAAAGGGATTCTCTTGCTTAGATCATCCTGGAGTTCGCCAGGGAGCAGTGCCAAGGTAAAACCTGAGACTTGTTGACTTTCAGGGAGACCCGGTATCTTCTGGCATTCCTCGGTGTACCTTGTGATGAAATTCCTTAGTGGCTCGCTTTCTCTCTGTCTAATTAGGTGAGCTTCCAAGTGACTTCTTGACTTTCAGGGAGACCCGGTATCTTCTGGCATTCCTCGGTGTACCTTGTGATGAAATTCCTTAGTGGCTCGCTTTCTCTCTGTCTAATTAGGTGAGCTTCCAAGTGACTTCTCTGACGCTTCTTCTGTTGGACAAACTGAGCTATGAACTTCTTTTTCAAATCTTCATAGTCTTTGATGCTCTTCTCAGGAAGCTTGGTGAACCACTCTAAGGCATAGCCTTGCAAGGTGCCTGGGAATAAGTGGCATGCCACTGGCTCCACCCACTTTTCAGTTAACACGGCCTGATCATAGATTGCGAGATGATCTTCTGGGTCCCTAGTACCATCGTAAGTCCCGACGATAGTGGGAACCTTCTGACCGTCTGGGAAGGCATAATTTGCCACCCAGTCACAAAACCTTGACTTTGTTGCAGATTTTGGCACTGTGGCCACCCTTGCTTGCTCATCAACATCCTCCCCCGCTGCCATTTTTAGCATTTTTAACAACTCTTTTGCTGGGTTGACTGGCTCAGGAGCAGGCTCGACTGGCCTTTGCTTTTTCATCTCGTCCACCAACAACTTCATTATGGACTCCATGCCTGTAGGCTGTGGAGAAGCTTGTGGGGCTGGCTGAGGTGGAGCTTGCCTTAACGCAGCGGAGAGTTGAGAGAACCAATCGGTTGGAGGAGGTGGTGGTGTTTGCACCTGCTGAGTGCCCTTGGCAGCTAGCCTTATCAATTCCAACAAATGGCTCTCCTGGATAGTCATAGATTTAGAGGAGCTAGCCATTGATTGCAAGGATGCCTGACCTCCACTCATGGGTGGGCTGGCCATGCTAGTCATGTGAGAACTTAACTGACTAGGGCCAGAAGAAAGCATAGTGATAGGAGATGTACCAGTTGGGGGTGTTGGTGAAGGTGAAGGTGTGGCGAAAAGCGGTCCCACACTAACACTACTAGACCCAAGGCTAGATGCAAAGCTTACCTTGGGTGGCAACCTAGATCCACCACCAGAAACAACATTGGTTGCATTTGTCACCACTTCACTAGTTCTAGGACCAAAATCTGGAAATTTTTCACCAGAGACACTTTGAACATTAGAGATCTCAGAGGTTTCCAGATTGATAATTGAAGAATCATCTCCATCAACACCCTTCCCCAACCCAGAAGGTATAATTTGAGAAACAGGAGTAAATTCCTCAGCCATGTGAAGCTAAGAAACAAACAAGAACAAAGATGATTTTTGCTTTGTAACAACAAAAAACCGTCCAGTGATCAGTAAATTCACGGATGGCGCCAATGTTTGAGCATGAAAAGTTAAGCTCAATCACCAAATGGGTTTAACCACGAAAATCATCAAAATCTCCTCAATAAGAGTGCAAACCTACTAAGTTCTTGACGAACCTAAGGTGGATGATGATTTTCCCAAAGAGATGTTTCGATCTTTGGAGGATATGAAATATGAGTGATTTGATGTTATGAATGATTGATTGATGATGAATGTATTGAATGTAGGTGAATGTTTCTGAAGATGAATTGTAACCTCTGACAAGTATTGATGGGTAGTATATATAGGCCTCAGATTAGGGCAACCTCGTATTTTGGGCCATATCAGTTATGGGCCCTAGCCCTAAAACCCAAAAGTACAATACGAGGTATAAGAATGGTACACTCCTTAGCTTCCCAAGCTTTAGTGAAGGAGAGCCTTCCTGAGGAGAGCCTTGCTGAGGAGAGCCTTCCTGAGGAGAGCCTTCCTGAGAGGAGCCTTGCTAAGGAGAGCCTTCCTGGGGAGAGTCTTCCCGGGGAGAGTTCCTGGGGAGAGCCTTGCTGGGGAGAGCCTTGCTGGGGAGAGCCTTGCTGGGGAGACCCTTCCTGAGGAGACCCTTCCTGAGGAGAGCCTTGCTAAGGAGAGCCTTCTTGAGGAGAGCCTTGCTGGGGAGAGCCTTCTGAGGAGAGCCTTGCTGGGGAGAGCCTTGCTGGGGAGAGCCTTCCTGAGGAGAGCCTTGCTGGGGAGACCCTTCCTGAGGAGAGCCTTCCTGAGAGCCTTGCTGAGGAGAGCCTTGCTGAGGAGAGCCTTGCTAAGGAGAGCCTTCTGAGGAGAGCCTTCCTGAGGAGAGCCTTCTGAGGAGAGCCTTGCTGGGGAGAGCTTCCTGAGGAGAGCCTTTCTGAGGAGAGCCTTGCTGGGGAGAGCCTTCTGAGGAGAGCCTTCCTGAGAGCCTTGCTGGGAGAGCTTGCTGGGGAGAGCCTTCCTGAGAGCCTTGCTGAGGAGAGCCTTCCTGAGGAGAGCCTTGCTGGGGAGAGCCTTCTGGGAGAGCCTTCTTGAGGAGAGCCTTGCTGGGGAGAGCCTTGCTGGGGAGAGCCTTGCTGGGGAGAGCCTTCCCGAGGAGAGCCTTCCTGAGAGCCTTGCTGAGGAGAGCCTTGCTGGGGAGAGCTTCACTGAGGAGAGCCTTGCTGGGGAGAGCCTTCCCACTTTCCTGTCTAGCCTTAAGCCTCGCAGAGCCCAAGATAGAATTGAAATCTCTTTTGTCTTATATGAAGCCTCGCTTGGGTCCCACTCCAAGGCTCTCAAGCTCTTGCCTAGCCTTAAGCTTTCCTGGGCCTCACTCCAAGGCTTTCTTTTCTTATCTTATCTAAGTCTCTCCAAGACTTCCTTTTCTTGTCTTATCTAGGCCTCTCCAAGACTTCCTTACAGTCTTTCTTGTCCAACCTTGCTTAAGCCTCTCCCTTGTTAATCCTTGCTTAAGCCTCTCCTTTGCTAGGCTTCTTTATATATATATATATATTTTTTATAGTTCGAGTGTGGGTCTAAATCGGACCACACTCATCATATTTCATACAAAATATAAGTTACCAAATTAAATAACAAAATATAAGTTTAAAATTCACAAATAACAAAAAATAACATTAAAGTATCATAAAAATAATTTTAAAAAAAATTCAAATTTTTTTTTTGAAAATACCGGAAATACCGGAATGGTAATACCGGAAAATACCGGGAATACCGGAAATACCGGCCGGTATTGAATAGTGAAAATACCGGAAAAATACCGGGCTTAAAATACCGGAGTACCCTCCGATACCGGTAATACCGGCCGGTATATACCGGTATTTAAAACATTGCTTATTTTTATCACTTTCTTTATGAACCAAACTTTTTCTTCCTAGAAACAAAAAAAGGAACATATATTAATCACGGTCCTTACTAAATCGCTAATCATGAATGTGCCAGATGCTTACCATATCCTACGTTGTGTAGAGTTGGAAGATCTAAATACTTGAATATTGAGTCTGTATGTCATATTTAACTGAGTCACATAGGTTAAAAAGGTACATATTAGTTAAAAACACAATTCCAACCGGTTTATGAGAAACTTGTGCATTGGGCATTACCTCCGTTAACCCCTAGTGTGCTCGAAAGTTGAGCCTCTTATAATGACTTCTTTTGCAACGCCTCGTCTCAATTAGTCTTAGACTAAGAGGAGTAGAAGGTTAGGGGAATGCCCTCCTTCCATTCACAACATGACATGTGGCATTTACTAATGATTAGGGGCATTCCCTTGGAGTAGGGCATTCCCTTTTTTTTTTTTTTTTTTTTTTAATTCTTATTTTAAATAATCTAAATAAATATAAAAATAAATACAGAATTTGAATATTAACGGATAGTTTGAAATAGTAACGGCTAGTTTTCAAATTTCTACTTTTCCACCTATAAATACTCTCACCCTCTCATTCCAAAAACACAACAAAAAATTTCAAAAAATCCAGAACACACACACACACACACCTTTCACAATGAACTTTGGGCGAGGGAGAGCACACAATGAACCAACCCGTCCTATCGGACAACCGCAACCCACACGAGGCAGAGCACGAGGCAGAGCACGAGGGCAAACCGGCCAAGGAAGAGCACGAGGAGAAGCAAGTCGTACTCCCATTCAGTCACCCATTCAGTCACCCATTCGGTCACCCATTCAGCACCAACCTGAACCTCAACCATTACACACACGACATCTTCATTTCACCCTGACGGCGGAAAACTTAGGCCAGTTACATGTGGTCAGAACCGAATTCAAGATGATGGCAGACCTGAAGGATACGAGACCGACCCTGGTGACGAATACGTGAACGATTTTCAGTCGGAAGAAGAAGATTATCACTATGAATACCAGCGCCGTAATGACGGTGACAGTGACATTTCATCAACCGATTCCCTTTATGGTTGGCGTTAAGTGGTTAATTCGTGTTAGTGTTTAATTTTTATTTAATGTTTTTGTGTTAAGTGTTATGTACTGTTTTAATTTCATGTAATGTGTTTAAAATAAATGTAATGTTTTCAAAATAAATGTAATGTTTTAATTTCGTGTGATATATTAAATAAAATAAATAAAACATCAAAATATTAAATAGATAGATAAAAAACTACATTTATTTTAAACACACATAAAACATACATTTATTTTAAACACACATAAACCGAATAACATAGATAGATAAGAAACTAAAACATCTTCGATAAAATCACATCATAAATTTTGGACTTGTTCGTAGCAATCCCCACTCTGTGATGTACATAAAATTAGGATGCGTGAAATGATACTCGGTTAAAGCAGCTTCGAGAACCATCTCGTTTTCTCCGTTGTTCAAACGAGCATAGATTTGCTCGAACGTCTGAATTGAGGTGCGCATCTTCCGCCATTTTCCTTGCAAACTCTCAAGGCTCCTTTGCTCGCCTGGATGATTTTCTAGATTAATAAAGACTTCCCTTATACGGCTCCAAAATGTTCTTTGTTGTTGGTAAGTCTCTGCATTTGGATCTTCGGCTACCTGAAGCCAAGCTCTCGCTAAATTGGTAGTCTCACCTTGAGTCCAAGCTCTAGCCATTTGTTGTTTGAGTGTATAAAAAATAAGAGAAGAATGAAGAAAATAAGAAGAAGAGGAGATAAAATGAGGAATGATTTGTTAAATGGTAATGTGTATGTATATATAGGGTTTAAATTTAGGGGTAAAAAAAAATAATAATTAAAAGCTTTGAAACGGTCAAAACTAGAAAAAAACAAAGCACTTCATGCCCATCGGACGCGTTCAAAATCGGAAGGGGCACGCTTTTTTAAATGCCGGAACGCCCCCCGGGACCGAGCCTGGGCGTTCCGGGGGCGTTCCCAGCGAAGGTTTTGAGAGATAACGGGCTACTCCTCTCAGTCTTAGAAATCTTTAAAATTCCTTAACTTTGCTTTAACAATAAGAACTTCCTTACATATCTTTATATTTCATATAAAAAAAAAGTATAAGGACATCTTCTCCTTGGTTAATGATAAAATACCATTAAACTGTTGGCTAAAAGCATTTTTCAATGGTAAGAATATCCAGAGATATTTAAGGATATTCTTCCTATTCCCCAGACAGAGGGGAAATGTTTGGGGGAAACGTGACGTTTAGCGTGACTCATGAGATGTTGATGAGTTAAATTTAATTTCATCAGTTTCGTCAGGTATGTATTATTTCAAAACTTCATAAAACTGAAAGAACCCGAACTCATTTTAGGAAAATAAGAGATTTTTTTTTTTTTTTTATTAGCCCCCACTGCGCCGCAGTGGAGGTGCACACCTCCCACTGCGCCGCAGTGGGAAGTTACGGAAGCAGGCGACCAAACTTCCCCACTGCGCCGCAGTGGGGTGGAAACACTCCCACTGCGCCGCAGTGGGATATTTCGGACCTCAGCCTGCAGTTTTCCTGCAGGTCTAAAACTTTTAAAAATCATATCCCAAACTTCAATCTTGCACAATCTTTTACCAAACTTCAAAATGAGTTAAAGACACATGATTTAAAATTCTCAAAAGGGATTCTTAGGTCCCGAGGTTCTTAGGCCTCATTTCATGTCAACAAAAGGGATTCTTAGGTCCCGAGGTTCTTAGGCCTCATTTCATGTCAACAAAAGGGATTCTTAGGTCCCTGAGGTTCTTAGGCCTCATTTCATGTCAACAAATGAGGGATTCTTAGGTCCCGAGGTTCTTAGGCCTCATTTCATGTCAACAAAAGGGATTCTTAGGTCCCTGAGGTTCTTAGGCCTCATTTCATGTCAACAAATGAGGGATTCTTAGGTCCCGAGGTTCTTAGGCCTCATTTCATGTCAACAAAAGGGATTCTTAGGTCCCTGAGGTTCTTAGGCCTCATTTCATGTCAACAAATGAGGGATTCTTAGGTCCCGAGGTTCTTAGGCCTCATTTCATGTCAACAAAAGGGATTCTTAGGTCCCTGAGGTTCTTAGGCCTCATTTCATGTCAACAAATGAGGGATTCTTAGGTCCCGAGGTTCTTAGGCCTCATTTCATGTCAACAAAAGGGATTCTTAGGTCCCTGAGGTTCTTAGGCCTCATTTCATGTCAACAAATGAGGGATTCTTAGGTCCCGAGGTTCTTAGGCCTCATTTCATGTCAACAAAAGGGATTCTTAGGTCCCTGAGGTTCTTAGGCCTCATTTCATGTCAACAAATGAGGGATTCTTAGGTCCCGAGGTTCTTAGGCCTCATTTCATGTCAACAAAAGGGATTCTTAGGTCCCTGAGGTTCTTAGGCCTCATTTCATGTCAACAAATGAGGGATTCTTAGGTCCCGAGGTTCTTAGGCCTCATTTCATGTCAACAAAAGGGATTCTTAGGTCCCTGAGGTTCTTAGGCCTCATTTCATGTCAACAAATGAGGGATTCTTAGGTCCCGAGGTTCTTAGGCCTCATTTCATGTCAACAAAAGGGATTCTTAGGTCCCTGAGGTTCTTAGGCCTCATTTCATGTCAACAAATGAGGGATTCTTAGGTCCCGAGGTTCTTAGGCCTCATTTCATGTCAACAAAAGGGATTCTTAGGTCCCTGAGGTTCTTAGGCCTCATTTCATGTCAACAAATGAGGGATTCTTAGGTCCCGAGGTTCTTAGGCCTCATTTCATGTCAACAAAAGGGATTCTTAGGTCCCTGAGGTTCTTAGGCCTCATTTCATGTCAACAAATGAGGGATTCTTAGGTCCCGAGGTTCTTAGGCCTCATTTCATGTCAACAAAAGGGATTCTTAGGTCCCTGAGGTTCTTAGGCCTCATTTCATGTCAACAAATGAGGGATTCTTAGGTCCCGAGGTTCTTAGGCCTCATTTCATGTCAACAAAAGGGATTCTTAGGTCCCTGAGGTTCTTAGGCCTCATTTCATGTCAACAAATGAGGGATTCTTAGGTCCCGAGGTTCTTAGGCCTCATTTCATGTCAACAAAAGGGATTCTTAGGTCCCTGAGGTTCTTAGGCCTCATTTCATGTCAACAAATGAGGGATTCTTAGGTCCCGAGGTTCTTAGGCCTCATTTCATGTCAACAAAAGGGATTCTTAGGTCCCTGAGGTTCTTAGGCCTCATTTCATGTCAACAAATGAGGGATTCTTAGGTCCCGAGGTTCTTAGGCCTCATTTCATGTCAACAAAAGGGATTCTTAGGTCCCTGAGGTTCTTAGGCCTCATTTCATGTCAACAAATGAGGGATTCTTAGGTCCCGAGGTTCTTAGGCCTCATTTCATGTCAACAAAAGGGATTCTTAGGTCCCTGAGGTTCTTAGGCCTCATTTCATGTCAACAAATGAGGGATTCTTAGGTCCCGAGGTTCTTAGGCCTCATTTCATGTCAACAAAAGGGATTCTTAGGTCCCTGAGGTTCTTAGGCCTCATTTCATGTCAACAAAAGGGATTCTTAGGTCCCTGAGGTTCTTAGGCCTCATTCATGTCAACAAAAGGGATTCTTAGGCCCCGGAGGTTCTTAGGCCTCATTTCATGTCAACAAAAGGGATTCTTAGGTCCCTGAGGTTCTTAGGCCTCATCAGTGCAATGCCCCACATGGGCTCAACGCCAAATCAATTACCATGCTCGGATCATTCACGTCTCATGGTAATTGACCCAACGTATACATAAAGGTATGCAAGAGTACTCACCTCCTTCGCGACCACAAATCAAAAACCATCAAAACCGCAATTACACAATAGTTATGCTTCAACCTGGCAATAATTCACAAATACATATAATGTCATCAAACACACACAAGGTCACTTAGCCACATTCAATTGCATCTTAGAACCAAACCATCTTTTATAGTCTCACATTGTTCTTAGTTTGATTTCCAACATATTCGCCTCTTACATCATTATCATAAGGCCAAACTCATTTTTATACGAAAAGTATCCTTTTCATTATTTGACCAAGGTGACTTCAAACAAGCATAACTTGAGTTCTACTTACTCTTTTAACATGATTCCAGTGGCCAAATTTACATGACACATATACCTATCTTTTATCTTTAGTGACCAATATGTGAATTGTCCTTCCAAGGTGACTTCTGGTCGTTTTAAAAACCGACACTGCTGCTGTTAAACAGCTTTGACCTTACTGACTTCAAATGACCATAACTTGAGTTCTACACAATATTTTGACCTCATTCCAGTGGCAAAATTTACTTAACACACTTAGGTACATTTTATCTTTAGTGATCAACATGTTAAATATCCCTCAAGAGCGAATTCTGGTCATTTTAAAAACACAAACAGTTGCTGTTCTTACTGACAAAACAGATTTGACGTTACCAACTTCAAATAACCATAACTTGAGTTCTACAACATATTTTGACCTCATTCCAATGGACACTTCTTCTTAACACATTTTAGCACGTTTTATCTTCAGTGACCAACACAAGATTCGACTCATATACGTGAGTTTTACTCGTTTTAAAAACTGACACAGAATTATTTTTGCTGAAAGATCAGCATGACGACCCTGAATTCAAAAATTCATAACTAGAGTTCTACTTCATCTTTTTAATCCATTCCAGTGGCAAAATTTGCTTAACACAATAAGCTACATTTTCTTTTTAGGACTAAACCAGTGAAAACTCTGTCATGAGGGTGTTTAACTCGTTTGAAGGTCGGGGTCAGAATCTGTCCAGTTTTTTGTTCACCCAAGTATTCATCAAAGTCTTCATGCAACCCAACTAAAACCCCAAATTGATTAAATTACCATAACCCTAACTTGTATAGAAGCAATTTACCTTAATTCAATAAAACCCCCAATTTCAATACATCATGAACCCTAAATCAAAATAATGAAATAAAATTATACCTTTGAGCCATAACAACTAGGATGGAAGAATTACAAATTTTCCTTTTCTCCTTTCTTCCTTGTGGAATTCGGCCACCAAACACACACCGCCAAAACCCCAAATTGAATTGCTAATTAAGAAGTTAGGAGGAAGGATTATTATTATTATCATCAATTGAATTCTTGAAGTTGTTAATATTGTTTTTCTTGGAGGATTTCTTTGATAGAAATAACACAATTGAAATGGTAGATAGAAAAGAGAAGAAAAGGGATTGAATAGAAGTGGGTTTTTGGTGATTCATCAAGCAAGAAAGTTGCCTGGCACATCCTCCCCTTGCCACGACCCAACAAGATTTTAGGTGGGTAAAATACCCGCTATCCGCTAAAGTTCCAACTAAATTAACCCCATAATCAAAAATAAAATACTAGGAAACTATTTTAATGTTAAAACTATAATAAAGGTTTATTTTCTTTACTTTAAAATTTCAGGATGTTACAAAAACCCTCAAATAATCCACTTTCATATATGTGAAAAGTGAAACTTAATTTATGATAGAATATCTCAAGACCAAATAACTTACTAATGAACTACTAATTATATTAGTACTATTAGGTAAAGGGTTTACTCTGATTAGATTATTATATTAGTACTATTGCACTCTATGTAAAATAACTTAATTCTAAATTTTTACATTAATCTGAATGGTCAAAGTGTACACAACTACATAATCTAAGTTATATGTCCGCCAATAACAGTGAGGAAAGGTTCGCCGACTACATACCTAAGCTCTAATTCCAATGTTATCCCATAAATGGGTATATTGTAGAAAGATGGTGATTCCCTCAAGTTGAAAGCAACTTGAGGGGTCAAGTTAAAAGAATTTTGACATTTGGATTATAATCAATGGCCAAAATTTTAAAACGATTATTAAATCTTGGTCCTTGATTTTAATTTAATGGTCAAGATTTTCCTAACTTGACTCAAATTAGGGAAGTAACTTGAGGGAATCCTCCTTCATTGTAGAACGCTTTGCTTTTTGTGGTTGATATATATTGTCACTTTAATAGAACGCGTTGCTTTTTGTTGTTTGATACATATTCGCATATTGTAGTTTTCTTTTTGGACACCCATTTGTCATTTAGAATATTCTTGTTTGATTACTTTGAAAAAGGTTCGCTATTGCAAATCAAATGTTGAATTTTGCATTGGATAGGTGAAGAAATATAGTAAATCATGCATGTATGTCTATTGTGTATATTCAACTAAAGTTATGTCTATTACATACATATGTATCCAATTTTTAAACATTTGTTATTGTATATGGATAGAACCAAGATTAAAAGATAATATGGCTCACAAGGATCGGAGCAGAATACCACAACGAAATCAGCAACCAAAGTTGTCAATAGATATATGTCAGAGGATTTATTATGATAAGGACTGATTTGAAATATAGACACCCAAAAATCAAGAACAGATAATAGATCAAAATAGTGTTTTTCAAAAAAACGGTAACAAGACTGGAGAATGAGTGTTTCGGTGTTTGTGTACCACACTTTGTTTCTAGTTTTGTTTATATAGTACGAGTAATGGTTATCTTCATGTAATTTTAATTAGTTGGTGGAGTTTTAAGGAGCATTATTTGGTTTTGTAGTTTTTGGGCTACATGTAGGTCTGGGCTTGAATGGAGTACCATTGAAAATGATCTGGGGTGAAAACCAGTGGTGTGCCCTAGACTCGAGAATTTTTTCCTAGATTTTACTCAGGTTTTTTCCATCCATTTTAGTACCCTCGCAGTCAAGGTCCGGACAAGGTGGTGTTTAATTTGTTGATTTCATTATGTACCTATCTTTGTACTCTTTTGGACTGTCTAGTGACTTGCTAGCAGTCTTTATAGTTAATATATCTTCTGCCTTTCAAAAAAAAAAAAAAGAAAAGTACTTAGGAAATTACATAAGCCACCCCTTGACTTCTTCATTTTAAGTTTTAATAACTCTTGAATAAAATAAGATCCTTTAACTTCTTTTTTCTTTAACGGCATGAAATTATTATATTAATAACAACCAATTAGCAAGACGCTAGGTAGTTAAATCGTATAAAAAATACAATCTAGAAATACAACATATAAATTCACAATCTAAATTCCTCTCATGACCTTAACTGTAAGGACCATAGAAAAAGTAAAAACTTGCGTCAATTACATAAATCCAAGACAGGAGAAAAACTTCCACCCACGAACAAACAAGAAACACAATCTTTATATTTGGATAATCCAAAACCTTATCACGATTTAATAACTAAAGTTTAAACATTTTCTTATAAATTTGATTATATGAAAGTTTAAGTATTTTGAAAACCATTAGGATTCTAGTATAATTTACAAGTGGCTCAAGTTTCAGTATGATATCCATCACTTTTCACCAACGCCTGGATCAAAATGTTTGAATTGATTCCAACTGAAAAAAAAAAGAAGGTATATTGATTCGGCCCATCAACTTAAAATATCAGTATAACTTAATACAATGTGGTAATATGCATTTTTATTTTTATAATATGATTCAACTTGTACTCAACTATTCAAAATCCAATGATGTATGATAAACTAGATTGTAAGTCATTTGTATAGAAATCTTGTAGGGTATCCGTACAATGCGGCGATAAAGGCGACTTGTGGTGGCGGCGGCGGCGTCGAGTGGTGTAAGTAATTGATGTAAAGGAAGGCTATATGAATATCATAAGAGATAAGAAATATACGATGCAATTATGTAAGAGGGATAATATGAGTATTTCCTATAATCAGTTTTTATAACCTTCATCAGGAACATACAATGATGATGTAAATACGTAAAATTAAATTTCCATCGCCTGAGCGAGTCCTCCCCCCCCCCCCGATCTTTGAGTAATAAGGGTTTCATATCGAGGAGTTTAAGTTATCAATATATATTTGACGAGGACTCTCTAGCGCGGACCCGATTGAAAAAACGTATGTTAGATCTCCCGATATTGGCGAATAATTTACACCTTTCAAAAAAATAAAAAATAAAGTCATTTATATAGATAAATAATGTAATGATATTTTCAAAAAACTCATACGTGATAATGTTATATCTTTAATGAAACGTAAACATTTATTGAATAATATTTGTTCTTTTTTGAAGAAATTTTAGGATCTAAACACACATATTCGAAAGAACTAATCATCTTGATTAATAGACCAACAAGGTTTAACAATAAAGAGTAAAAATAAGATACAATAAACCAACCACTATGTGATGGATCTAAGGGACAAACACAATCGAATTACATAACCAGAATTATGATCAGATTGACCATAATAAGATGAAAAATATATGAAAAGGGTTTAACGGTTATAAACGGCTCAAAAAAGGAAATTGTGTTGTAACCCTAAAAGAGGAACAGTGTATGTATATATAGGAGCTGCAACTTCTTCTTCACCCCTCTATCTTCTCACTTGTACAGCTTCAGCCCTCCTGCTTCCATCTTTTCCTTTTGATCCAGTTTAGTCCTCCAGAAATACATGAAATATAAAACAAGTCCAAATTAGATAAATAACAATCAAGATGCTATAAATTTAACACCCCTCCTCAACTTGATTGTGAGAAGGGATCAAACAACCCAAGTTTAGTGCACAGGTATTTGTGTTGATCCAAAGGTAAACCTTTGGTAAACACATCAGAAATATTGTCATGTGAAGAGATTTTGACAGTTTCAATGACTCCCAACAGAATTTTTTCTCTAATGAAAAAAAGATCAATCTCAAAGTGTTTTGTCTTCTCATGGAAGACTGGATTGGCTGCTATCTGCAGTGCAGCCTTACTATCACAAAAAACTTTAGTAGGTTTAGTTTTTGGAACACCCAATTCCTCTAGAATTTTTAAGACCCACATTATTTCACATGTGACAGCACCTAGAGCTCTAAACTCTGCTTCAGCAGAAGATCTAGAGATAGTTTGCTGTTTTTTACTTTTCCAAGCAATGGGGCAACTACCTAAGAAAAGTATGTATCCTGTGATACTTTTTCTGGCAGTTGCCTTCTTGGCCCAGTCAGAATCAACATAAGCAGAGAGAGTGAGAGAAGAATTCCTTTTAAAAAGGATGCCATTACCTGGTGAGTTCTTTAGGTACCTGATCACCCTCATAGCCAGCCTTAAATGAGAGTCATGAGGGCTATGCATAAACTGACTCAAGATATGAACAACATAGAAAATGTCTGGTCTGGTGAGAGTCAAATAGATAAGTTTTCCTACCAATTTCTGGTATTCAGTGATATTGTTTAAGGGTTTATCAGTTTCATCATTGTTATCAAGCACAAGATTGGTTTCAATGGGAGTTTGAGTGGGCTTACATCCTAACAGCCCAAATTCAGACAAAAGGTCCAAGCAGTATTTCCTTTGTGACATACACAATCCATCATCACAATCCAAAATTTCTATACCCAAGAAATATCTCAATTTACCAAGGTCCTTGATAGAGAACTTGGATTTCAAAAACAACTTACATTTCTCAATTTCAAGAACAGAATTGCCAGTGATGACAATGTCATCAACATACACAAGTAAAGCAACAAAAGTGTTTCCATAATTTCTGGTAAACAAGGAATAATACTTTTGCTTTGCACAAAGCCAATTTCAAGTAAAGAAGAAGTAAGTTTCTCATTCCATTTCCTAGGGGCTTGTTTTAGCCCATACAAAGACTTATCAAGCTTACAAACTCTAGAATCAGAAACAGAATGATAACCAGGTGGTTGAAACATATAAACATCTTCATCAAGTTCACCATAAAGGGATGCATTGTTAATATCTAATTGAAAGATAGGCCAATTATTCTGAACAGATAAAGCAATTAAGCACCTTATAGTTACCATTTTAACAACTGGTGAAAAGGTCTCATCAAAATCAATACCAATTTTTTGATCATACCCTTTGGCAACCAGTCTTGCCTTATATCTATCCACATCACCATTTGACTTATACTTGATTTTATAAACCCACTTGCAGCCAATGGGTTTTATGTTTTCAGGTAGTTGAGTGAGAGTCCAAGTGTGGTTCTTATACAAGGCTTCAATTTCAGAATTCATTGCATCAACCCAAAGTGGGTTCTTGCAAGCCTCTTCAAAGGTATTTGGTTCAACAAGTTTATTCAAGTTTGCCACAAAACACAAGTTTTCAGAATTAAGTTTAGCATAGTTGACACATTTAGCAATACTGTGTTTGGTCTTAGAGGTAAGGACAAAGTCATCAAGGTTTTTTGGAAGTCTGGTAGTTCTGTTTGACTTTCTGAGTTCACTAGGTTGAGTAACAATGGTCTGGGCAATGGTCTGGTCAATCCTATGAGATGATTGAGAGTCATGAGAAGTATCAGAATTGCCCTCAGGACTTGGATTCTCTTCAATGGGTGTTGCATTGGGAATTTGATGAGTGGCAGCTCTAAATGTGCTACCAGAGTCATCATCCCCAGTACCATCACCATATGAAGTCCCTTTCCTGTCATCATTGGGACTTAGAGAGTCAAGGTCATCAAAAAACATTTTATTATCAAAAAAGTTTATTTGAGATGTGCCAGGATCATTGTTGACACAATGATCATTGTTTATTTTAAAAGGAAATATATTTTCATAGAACTTTACATCCCTAGAATAAAGGATGCTTTTATTTTCCAAATAAAACAGTTTATAAGCCTTTTTTCCTTCAAAATATCCAATTAACACACATTTATTTGATCTTGAACTAAACTTATCAGAGTTGTTCAAGATGGTAGCAAAACAAAGACAGCCAAAGACTCTAAGAAAGGAAAGGTTAGGAACAGTTTTAAATATCATCTCATAAGGAGATTTGCCAGAAAGGACAGAAGTGGGTAACCTGTTTATAAGAAAGGTAGCAGTTAGAACACATTCAGGCCACATATTCAAGGGAATTCCCCCTGAAACATAAGGGATCTAGAAACATTTAAGAGATGCCTATGTTTCCTTTCAGCAATGCCATTTTGCTGTGGGTATAGGCACAAGAAGTTTGATGTGTTATACCATTTTGTTTTACAAATTGATTCATTCTTTGATTGATGAACTCACTACCATTGTCACTTCTCAAAATTTTAACAGTGGTTTGAAACTGATTCTTTAATAAGTTACAAAAACTTGTTATGTTATCAAAAGTTTCATCTTTACTTCTCAATAGGTAAACCCACACAGCTCTAGAAAAATCATCAACAATAGTAAGGAAGTACTTGAAGCCTTCCTTACTTTGAACCCTATAGGGTCCCCAAAGATCAAGGTGAACAAGATCACCCAAAGCTTTGCTTTGGTGATCACTCAAAGGAAAGGGAAGTCTGGTTTGCTTTGCCTTATGGCAAACTTCACAATGTGATGTGTTAGAAGGATTAGTAATATCCAGTTGGTCTTGCAAGATGTTTAAGACTTGATCAGCTGGGTGACCAAGCCTATGATGCCAAGTATGCACAGAAACATAACAAACATAAATCATGCTATTGCAGGAAAGGGCAGTCTCACCTTTGATGTTACCATCAAAGATGTAGAGGCCACCAGCTTCTTTACCAGTCCCCATCAAGGTTCTTGTTCTCAAATCCTGGATATAACACATATTTTCATCAAAAGAAATAAATAATCTGCTATCTCTAGCAAGATTATGCACAGAAAGAAGGTTCACACAATACTCAGGCACATATAGAACACCAAATAGAGTGATTTTATCAGAAAGTCTAAGATTTCCAATCTTAAGAACCCTGGCTTGAGTGCCATTAGGGTGACCAACTGTTATACCAAGTTGAGAAACATCCACAACATTAAAAAGTAAGTGCTCACAACATGTCATGTGTTGTGTAGCACCAGAGTCTGAAATCCATTTGTTTCTGGTTTTAGAAAAGGTTTGAGAAGAATTAAAGCAGAAAAATCTTCCAAAATTTGAGTTAAAGAAGTTGTTTGAGTTGAAAAAGGTACCTGCCATGTTTGAATGAACAGGCTTTGAGTTGGACTTTTCATCAATCATTTTCATAAGATAAGAAAGCTGCTCATTACTGAAAGGAGTATCAGAAGGTCCAGCAACAGTGTTGGGTGAGGTTGGAACAGGAGAGTATTGATACACAGAAGAATGATGTTTTGGAGAGTGGTGTTTAACAGCATGATTCTCACTGACATTAACATGATTGCTAGAAGTATTCCTAACAAAGTTTTGATAAACAGGTTTCTTGTATCCACTAGGAGAGCCATGTAATTCTGTAACACCCCAAGCCAAGGCTCGAAATATTACGAAAATCATATAGCACAAGGTGGGATTAATGTAGAACATGATCTAAATGCAAACAAAGGATTATGTGAATCCATTACAATAAGATAAACAAGTACCAAAATACATAAGGAGAAAGTCACCATCAAAGTTTACAAAAGAACATCAAAAGATGGCTAACGATCCTAAGCATAATGCAAGAGAAGGCAAATGAATCCTTGATCCATATAGGTCCAAGTCCGGGTTCAACAACAAGCAAACAATCAAACTCCACGTTCTGGATTAACCTGGTAACCTGAAAAGTGTACTAAGCATAGTCAACACAAGGTTGGTGAGTTCGTAGTAATGGTCCACAAGGAACCATCGTCAATAATCACAATACAAGAATAGAGGCGTAATACAACTTACTTTGTGCCCCTATGTAACACAATAACATCCACGACAAGATTACACAATCATAAGTCAATGTGTAATAAATATGCACAAATGATGTAAAAATCAATACAAGTGCCAAATGCATAAACAGTCATAATGTCTATCTTATGCGTGAGCTTCAAGTCACCCATGCAACGATACCCGCCTGTCATCGCAATGCACCAGGCTGTATCTCAAAATCATCGAGATATATATGCCTATATACTCGGAAACGTCCGGTATCTCAATTCATCGAGATATACATGTCTATATACTCGGAAACGTCCCCAACATCCATCAATAAGTGTATACATCTATACACTTGGGTGTTGGTATCCTCACAGTAGGATACGCTGTTATCACAATGCATGCCTAACTCAATCACATATGCATCAATTACAAATAAACAATCATCAATCATCAATCTCAATTCATTAGTCATAAACCATCAATCACAATTTTCTTGATCATAAATCATCCATCACAATTCGACAATCAAAATCCATCAATCACAACCAAACTATACTACACGTACACACACTTAGGAGGATTCTACTTTCTTCTAGTCCTAGATGCTTATGTATAGGGTCACCCGCAGCCTTCCCACCACATCTAAAACTCATTGAAGGCAAAACCGACTTCCATGTATGTACGTCTACCCTAATGATAATAAATACTTAATAAACATAACCAAATCAAATCAAACTTATAAACCAACTCATCATTCAATCATTCAGTCAAACATTCAATCGACGACTATTAATTCATAAGTTCATCAATACAACGATAAAAGTATGAATAAGTGCGTATCACACAAGTCAAGTATATCAAGGCATTCATGTCTATTCCAAACGTATTCCCAAGTCCATCATATCACAATCACATTCGTAAACCATCACACAATCAATCAAAACTATCTATCAATCGACAATCAATCAGAAATTAACTAGACAGTCAATCAAATCAACCAAACAATCCAACAAACACGTATATGTACACTTTTCAGCCCGAATCTCTATTGAGTAGGGAGCTACGAAACTCACCTGATCGGCAAAGAAGTTAAATTTGATATGAAGTTGAGTTAATGTCGTTCCATATTCACTTCACGTTCACCACCTATAATTCAATCACATACCTTCACATTAACATACATATACACATATACGTAGTCTATCAATTACTCGACAAAACCCTAATTAGGTTTCCAAAGTGGTTCTCGACATTTGGTGACTTCTAAGACTCTTATTCATCGTTAAACAAGTTAAGAAGTGAATTAGATCGAAGCTCGATGCGTTAATAGGGTTCTGGGAGTCAAATTAGGTCAAACAGAAAATCAGCAACAGGGGAGGGCGTAAGCTACGGCCATATGGGCGTAGGTTACGGCCCTTAATTTTGTTCTAGCGTAACCTACGGTCTAAGGGGCGTAAGGTACGGTGCTCCAGATAGTTCAATTCTAGCGTCTTCGCGAGCGTAAACAGGAGGTTTTGAGCGTAAGGTCACTATAGAGCGTAAGCTACGCCCATCATGGACGTAACCTACGCCCAGTCTAAACTTGCCCAGCGTAGCCTACGCCCATATGGAGCGTAGGTTATGCCCCCTACTGGGCAGCCCACGAACATCAGCTATTTATGCAGAATTTTACAACCCAAAACCCATTTTCTCTTGAACCAAAACCCTAAATCGGATTCTAAGGCTAAAGGACTCGTTTTGAAGCTACATTTGACCTTCTAATGTCCAAATACACTTACCCAAACCAAGATTTCCATCCAAAACATCACCAAATCTTCCAAATCGATTAACCCTAACCAAAACCCTAATTTGACCCAAATTCCATTTTGAGTCGATTTAGAACCTGTGAATGTACGAAATGACTAGAAACGAGTAAACAAACATAAATAGATGCAAATGGGGTGAATTTGACTTACCAAAACTTCCTTCCCGAGCTAGAACCCGAATTATGGCAAAATGGGCAAAAATGCTTGAACTAAGAAACTAAATCCTTTGCTAGACGATAATGAGATGAAGACGATGATGATTCTCGAGTTAAACCAAATCCAAAACGCCAAATATTGCAAGAGAAATGAAGAAATGAGGGAGATGGAGTTCTTGCTTTACTTAGAGAGAAAAGAGAAGTATAAATGAGATATGTGGTGAGAAATGAAGAGATAAGGGGAGGGAGATGGGTCATAAAGGGCTGGTGGGTCGTGGATGGCCCACGGGCCGACCCGTTTCTCTTCTCAAGTCAAATTACAAAACGTTAGGCATTTAAACACCGATTAAAACATATTATCGACCCGACGAACATACCACATTGTCATTTAATCACAAAACGACCCAAATATTTCATTAACTTAAATTGTTAGTCAAATTGCACGTAAAGTCAAACGGTCAAAACTCACGGATGTTACATTATTCCCCCGTCAAAAGAATTTCGTCCTGAAATTCAACAAAACACTAATTACCAAACAAATGCGGATATTTAGACTTCATATGGTCCTCACGCTCCCAAGTGAACTCGGCTCCACGTCTAGCATTCCATCTAACCTTAACAATTGTGTAGCGTTTATTCTTGAGCTTCTTGTCTTGACGGTCCAAGATCTCTACCGGCTCTTCAACAATATTTAGGTTCGAATCCACCCTAATCTCGTCCATGGGCACATGATGCGTAGGATCCGCCAAACACTTACGTAGGTTACAAATATGAAACACATCATGTACTCCACTAAGCTCTTGTGGCAATTCTAATCGATAGGCAACCTTTCCAACCCGTTCAAGAATCTTGAAAGGACCAATATACCTTGGCCCAAGTTTACCTCGCTTCACAAAACGTACAACACCTTTCCAAGGTGACACTTTCAAAAGTACATAATCACCAATTTCAAACTCTAATGGCCTCCGCCTCACATCGGCATACTTCTTTTGACGTTCACGGGCCAATTGCAACTTCTCCTTAATTTGAGAGATCACTTTTGTTGTTTCAACTACAATTTCCGGACCGATGAGTCGACTCTCACCCATTTCCGCTCAAGCTATCGGGGAACGACATACTCTACCATACAATGCTCTAAAGGGCGCCATTTGAATGGTAGCATGGTAACTATTGTTGTACGAAAACTCAACTAGTGACAATTGATCTTCCCAACTTCCACCAAAATCAATTGCACATGCCCTCAACATGTCTTCGAGTGTTTAAATGGTTCTCTCGGTTTGTCCATCCATTTGAGGATGAAACCGTGCTCATGTCGAGTCGGGTACTCATTGCTTTTTGAAAAGCCTCCCAAAAGTTTGATTTGAATCGTGCATCTCCATCCGAGATGATAGAAATCGGAACCCCCCGCTTAGACACAACCTCTTTGATGTACAACCGCGTCATGGTGTCAAGCTTATAGGTTTCACGAATGGCCGAGAAAATGAGTCGACTTCTTCAACCGACCCATAATCTCCCATATAATATTATAACCCTTGTTCGTCTTCGGTAACTTCGTGATGAAGTACATTGCAATTTGTCCCCATTTTCTCGAACGAGTTCTATGTCATCTCCAAGTATTCATCCTATTCAACTAATCTTATCGTGATTAAGTCTTTCCCACTCGTATTAATATTAGGTGCAATTAATTGTAGACAGGTAACCTTTATTATGACGATTTGACATATAGTCGGCATACTCGTGACATGCTGCACCCATTGGTTGGCGGCTCAATCACTGAAGTCAAACGTTTGCTCTCACCTCCGGTCTTCCATTCTGGCAATGGCAGGGCTCGTGTCCACGACATCCAATCTTGACGGCACCACCTTTGTGTGATAGACAACGATCTAGGGATCCGTTTAAGGCCTAGAAGATTTGAGAATCGTACACTATAAGGGCTCAAGCTTCTCACATCTCACGTGTGACTCTCACTACGGCACTCAATTGGCTCATCGTTCCCATCTTTATGAGCTCTCGGTTGCGCATTAAGTTAGACGTTCAATTAAATCAACCTTTACCAATCGTGTACGTGTTTATATACCACCCAATATCGTTTAGACCTCAACTCCATTCCCGCGACGCTCGTGCTTGCGCATATTTTACATGTTGGGTAGACTTTTAAATTTTTATTTTATTTGTTCAATCTATGGTTAGCCTAACCAAGGTCGTTCCTTCTCACCCATAGTAAGTTTATAGTTGCATAGATGCTCAAAATAAATCGTTATGTACTCGCTGTCATCCTCACAATGGCATCGCGGTTGTTTCCATCGTTATTCATCTATTGTCATGCCACTTTAGTTAGCTCAAGCATTGTCCTAAGGTTCCATCTTAGGGGCGTATAATACAACGAAGTTCTCATCTTCATAATATAACTATACTTATAATCTCTATGTTACTGACTAAATCATACATTAAACAAGGGGAAATAACTTAGTCAAGTAGTTTATAATGGTCGTACCAGCTATACCATTTACATCTACGCATGCATCTTCAATTCCTAACTATGTATTCAATAAGCAAGTTAGGCAACAAGATGTTGATATATTATAAGCAATTTGGCTGGCATGGAAACCTATACACACAACCTATACACACAATTTCCCAAGACTCCAATTTCCTTTACGCATGTATTACCAAGTCCTAACGATTCATTTCACCAAATTAGTTAGGCAACGAAATTCAAGCATATTCGACAATTAGGATATCATGGTAACCCTACTTGCTCTACCGCATATCCTAACAATTTATCCACATAACCAACTTAGGAGGTAATGTTTTTCCATGTTCTATCAATCAATCAATCCCGCATGCTAAGTCATTCATACGACCCCTCATACGTTAGGTACAACTATGCATAAATTTTCAATCATTGCTGATTCGTTCTTATAACTAAGTTAGGAAATAAAGTTTTGGGCATACTCAAATTATTAAACACGTCCACCGTTCTTATTCATATAAATGTTCCTCTAGTAATTATTTATACATGCATCACCGTATTTGCTTATCTCATGTACACACTCTTAGCTTAACGACAAAATTTATACCTGTTAAGACTAACAAACTAGTACACCAATCCGTTCTTGCAAGTGCTTACCGATTAACATCCCTACACATGCATTATCTATTTCCGTTACATCAAGCATAAAGAAAACAAGTTTAATGATATGGTTTTCCCATAATCATGCAATAAAACTAGCATGTTAAATTCATTCATATAACCGTCCATCTACTAATACATTTTACACGTGCATCACCAACTACGTTATATTATGCTTACAACCAAGTTTAACAATGTCTCATACATGTTCAATTTCGCATACTATTAAGCAACATATCCTTATTGTTCGCCGATTACAATTAACATCATTAGTGTTGGAATATCAACCGTTTATAATACATAAGAGTTAGGATGCTTACAACCTTGACACTCTCTTAGGGTGCATATCAACATATTTATCACATTGTATCCTAACCGTTTATCAACACGTTTAAGCCGGACAACAACGAAAACATTTACAACATCAACGTGACTACTACGGGGCATACATACATACACATCACACATGCATAACATATATGTTACTCAATCATACTAGACAACATGTCATTCCACTACCAAATCCAATAAGAGTAATAGTTCTAGAGTTTATGACCCGGGGGTTAGCTTCATAATTGCTCTCATGTTAGCCGCACTAGTAGTTAGTACTTTCATGCCAACACACTACACATGTTTAATGTCTTTACACTAAGGCCAACACATAAATGTTGTCAAGTAATTGTCATATATCGTGCTATCATACCAACATATCATACGTGTTTCATATCACTATGCTAAGGACAACATATCAAAGTTCTCAAGTAATCGTTATCTATCATGTTCTCGTGCTAAGTTCACAACAATTGTCCACCATCAAAACCAAGTACTCGTATTCAACACATCTCATTACAAGCAACTAAAACAAGTCAACTAACATAAGTGGTTTAAAGTATAATCCGAATTCGATATGCTCTCTAGTTATTGACCGGGTATGTATACAGGGTGTACCAATGGCTAACCCTCCACCCAATCAACTTCCATTAAGCATATCGGTTCCCTATTATACACTAACCCAAGCATGCGCAATCCATGATGTCATTAACTTGTTATAATATTGGGCGACCATAAAAGAGTTGATCGGGTTCTTTTAGGGTTGCCACAATATTATACTAAGTTAATAACATAACTTCATTTTGCTCTAAATCATCCAACTAGCATCAATTAATAGTAACAATCCACATCAACGACAATCAAATTCAGTCAATGCACACATTAACCACATTGTACTCATTCCACATTCATCACGTTGAATTCAAGCCATCACATAAGTGGTCTTAACTACGAACTCACAATATACACTTTCTAGGGTTCACAGAATTCACGTTGCACACAAATTTCCTAACCATGCATGCTATATGAAGAGTTTTAACTTAAGCCGTAGTCTAGGTCAAATCGCCTAATTCTCTACGACCTGCATGGGCCACCATTCTGTAACACCCCAAGCCAAGGCTCGAAATATTACGGAAATCATATAGCACAAGGTGGGATTAATGTAGAACATGATCTAAATGCAAACAAAGGATTCTGTGAATCCATTACAATAAGATAAACAAGTACCAAAATACATAAGGAGCAAGTCACCATCAAAGTTTACAAAAGAACATCAAAAGATGGCTAACGATCCTAAGCATAATGCAAGAGAAGGCAAATGAATCCTTGATCCATATAGGTCCAAGTCCGGGTTCAACAACAAGCAAACAATCAAAATCCACGTTCTGGATTAACCCGGTAACCTGAAAAGTGTACCACATTGTCATTTAATCACAAAACGACCCAAATATTTCATTAACTTAAATTGTTAGTCAAATTGCACGTAAAGTCAAACGGTCAAAACTCACGGATGTTACAAATTCAAAACATCTTTCTTTGGTATGACCATATTTATGACAGTTATCACATTTCAAAGTAAGATTTGGTCCCCTGTTTTGATTTCCAAAGTTGTTATGCATGTTTTGATTCCAGTTATGATTACCCTGCCCCCTCCCAGCAGATTTTCTCACAAAGGGTTTTGCAGCAAAAGCAGAGTGTTGAGTTTTATGGTTTGAGTCTTGAGAGGCAATCCCTCTATGGGATTCCTCCCTAGAAATGATAGCAAAAGCTGTTTTGACATTAGGCAAAGGGTCTTTCATTAAAATTCCACTTCTGATAGGAACATAAACCTCATCAAGTCCCATCAGAAACTGCATTAGTCTCATGTTTTGAGTGAAGGATTTGAATTCAGGAGCAGCAGCACACACACAAGTAGGCAGTTTGGTAAGGGCATCATATTGCCTCCAAAGAGAGTTAAGAGTATGATAATAATCAGATATAGGTCTGCCATTTTGAGAAAGAGAGTTAATCTTATGATGCAGGTTGAAAATAATTGAACCATCAATTTTGTCATATGTTTCTTTAAGCTCTTGCCAAACAAGGGCTGCCTCTTTTGAAAAAATTTGCCCTAGATACACCTCTTCAGACACAGAACCAAGAATCCAAGAAAGAACCACATAATTGCACCTATCCCACTGTTTTGCAAGAACCTCATTGTCCTCAGACCTCAAACAAGTGCCATTTATAAAACCAATTTTGTTTTTTGTTTCAAGTGCAAGTTCCATTGCACATGCCCACACCTTATAATTTTCAGTTCCTTTTAATTTTATGTTAATTATGGGTGTTCCAGTGGTATCACTGGCATGTAAATACAATGGGTCACCAAAGTCAAGTTTACTAATAAGAGTGCCAAGAGCATATTCATCAGCATTCATAAAACCTTCAAGATTCCTCAAATTTTCATCCAAAACATCAGCCATAGTGACAGAAGAGAGCAAGTAACAGAGATATCAACACAACAACAAGAAAGACACAACAGCAGGCAGTAAGCAAGAAAAAAGAACAAAAAACACCTAAAGGGTGCAAGAGCAGAGGCCAGATTCAAGAACACTTCAGTGTCTTGACAGGTATGCTCAAGGACCCTCTCTTCTACCAAGAAAGAGTTAGACAGACAAAGATATTAATCAATATTTATATAAAACTTAACCACAATACGAGAGGACTCAATAATAAGCTCACAATAAATAGAAATATTCATGTTTAACAAACAGATAACACACAAAAGCAGGTAAGTAAACAGCAGAAGCAATAATAACAACAAGATGTGAAGAAAATAGAGATCCCAACTGATAGGCCAAACCTTTCTCACTTAGAGCACTCCAAGTGAAGAAACAATTTGCTACTAGAAGGGTAGGAGGAGAAGCTTACAGTGGGGTCGCCAACAGTAATTCCTTAATCGAAAAAAAAAGGCAACACAACTTTAAAGAATCCTGGAACAGCCAAGGATTCAACGAATATACTCAAGACTTCCAAAGAATCACAATCTTATAACCAAGATTGAACTCAAAAGAAGAAAGAGATACGTAGAAGAAAGAAGGTAAAAAAAAATATTGAGAGAAATTTTTTTAAATAATATAGAAGGAACAATAATAGATAATAAAGACAGATTTAAAGAAATAAGGTATATAAATAACCAGAAAAAAAATTAGGGTTTTCAGATTTGGGGTTTTCAAAAAACATCAAGATTTTTCTTAAAAAAAGATAACAGATGAGCCTGCGCTCTGATACCATGAAGAAATTTTAGGATCTAAACACACATATTCGAAAGAACTAATCATCTTGATTAATAGACCAACAAGGTTTAACAATAAAGAGTAAAAATAAGATACAATAAACCAACCACTATGTGATGGATCTAAGGGACAAACACAATCGAATTACATAACCAGAATTATGATCAGATTGACCATAATAAGATGAAAAATATATGAAAAGGGTTTAACGGTTATAAACGGCTCAAAAAAGGAAATTGTGTTGTAACCCTAAAAGAGGAACAGTGTATGTATATATAGGAGCTGCAACTTCTTCTTCACCCCTCTATCTTCTCACTTGTACAGCTTCAGCCCTCCTGCTTCCATCTTTTCCTTTTGATCCAGTTTAGTCCTCCAGAAATACATGAAATATAAAACAAGTCCAAATTAGATAAATAACAATCAAGATGCTATAAATTTAACATTTTTCACTTAGATATATTGGAATAAAATGATATGGTTTACCCATGAAGGACACATTGTTAAAATGTCAATGGTATTTTATACGAGTAATATATTTTTTTTGTCTTACTTGGTTAATTGATATTTATGCCGATAGTCTTTTACTAAAAGTTTTGCCAACTACAACCAGAGGCTGTTGTTAATTAACGTGTATAAAACTCTTGTATTTTTATCATAAAATTTAAAAGTGTGTTTTTGAAGTAAAAATATACAAACTTTTTCTGACCATCCTTGTATTTAATATTTTTCTTTTATCAAAATTTTATCATTAAGGTTAAGATGATTTTGACAAGCTCGAAATTTACGTACCAAGAGATCATATGCAAAGCCAACTGAGCTGTTTTATTGAGTATTATGCAAGGGCAACTATGCAAGAGAAGAGAATATTGCAGCAGCCAGCAGGCGTATAATAATTTTCAATAGTTAACCCGATAGTGATTATTTACATCAATTGGACTATACGTTTTATGGGCCGAATGATTAACTAGATAGATAGTTAAAAGAGAATACGTAGTTTATGGTGGGTCATATGGGCTAACCTTTTTGTTTTTTTGAACGGCAGATGGGTCAACACTTAACAGGTCCAAAGTCTATGGTGCATAGATATAGCGTAGTTTCCATTCATAATGTTGTAGTTTTCCTTTTTCGATTTGTAAATATGTACTTTTGGGAATGGATAGCGACTTGCTAGCTAGAGTATGTTATCAATATATTATTCTACTTTTAAAGAAAAAGAAAAACAGGTCTGAAGTCACTAAAATATATTTTAAAAATATTCTAAGTTTTTAAAACCCGAAAGCAAACCTTCTATCAAGGTTTGAGACCCAAAATGTGTAAAAGACGACATTGAGTGTTTACTTACTTACTCTAAGTTTATAAAACCTTTATACATCTTTATACTTTTAAATGGTTTATTTACATAACAATAACTGAATAAAGCTTTATAGTTCATTCACATAGTTATTCGTAAAACTGGAAAGAGTAAAAGTGATAGTGTAAATCTATATAACACATTTTGAGTGGAAGTATACAACTAGCACCCATTTACACCATGCGATAACTAACGTTAAAAGGCTAGTACAAAGTTAGCTACAAATTACACAAACACGAGGCCAAACTCATTTAAGTTTACATATGTCATCTTTTTCTGTGCAATAAAACCTAGCAGCCAAGAATCTGGAAGCGACTCACATAATCATCAAGCATTTATAACTTATTATATTCGTAAGTGTTTATAAGTAGTTTTTGTAGCTAGAAGTTGGGGATTTCGTTGTTACTTTTATCATTGTTGATGTGTTTAGACCTAAATGTAGGCAAGAAAGTAGGTCTGGAAATAGAAAGACTTTGCAACATCAAAGGCCGTCCCATGGATTTTAGAGGCCCTGTGTTGTATTAAATATAAGAACCTTTAGTTAAAAAAATTTATATTAAGTGAAAGGTAATGGGAATTTTTTTTTTCCATTTATTTGTTAAGCTCGTAATAGTGATAGCAAAAAGCATTACCAAAGCAAATTCAAAAGGTATTCCCTCGTTTTATAGGATAACAAAATACATTTTATAATGAGCAACTCCAAACAGAAACACAATATCACATTGTAATCGTTGGGTATTATAATATGAATATTTAAATATTAGCAAACAGATAATTGAACTTTTGGGCCCTTAAACAAAACTAGGCCCTGTTCGTTTGCGCATGTTGAACACCCTCAAATCCGGCCTGCCATCGTTCTATTATGAGTTCTTTAGCCATGTGGGGGAACGAAGATGGTATTGCCACGCTAGTTGATAATATTTTACGAGGTTCTGATTTGGGGACTTCGGGTCCAAAAGGCGCTGATATTAATAAGGAAAGAACTGCTACCAGCACCAATGTTAGACAATGTCTTCGAAAGGTTGCGGATGGTCACTTTACTGTTGCGGTAAAAGTGTTATGCTCATCTGGTGTTGCTCCTCACAATGGTGATACCTTGAAGGCATTAAAAGCTAAACATCCAAGCATGCCATCGCCACATTTGCCAAACATTTTATATTCTGAGCCTCCCTTGGTTGTAATGGTTGATAGTGTCCTTAGTTGCATTAAATCCTTTCCGAAGGGCACTTCATGTGGGAAGGATGGGTTAAGGGCGCAACACATTTTGGATGCTTTATGTGGAGAAGGGTCTGTTGTTGCCACTGATCTTTTACAGGCTATCACTAGTGTGGTTAACTTATGGTTAGGGGGAAGATGTCCATCAAGCTTGGAAGAGTTTGTTGCGTCTGCTCCTTTGACTCCTCTTTTGAAACCCAACAACGGGATACGGCCTATTGCAGTTGGTACCATATGGAGAAGTTTGGTTTCCAAGGTTGCGATGAAGGGGGGTAGTAAAGAAGTGACCAAGTATCTCAATGACTTTTAGTTTGGGGTCGGTGTGTCGGGTGGGGCAGAGGCTATATTACATAGTGTTAACAGGGTATTGGGTGAGCGTCACACTGATGGTTCACTTGCTATGCTCGCGGTGGATTTTACTAATGCCTTTAATTTGGTTGATAGATCAGCTTTACTTCATGAGGTCAGGTTGAGGTGTCCTTCCATTTTCTTGTGGGTTGAATTCCTATACAGGTTGCCAGCAAGATTGTATATTGGAGATGAGCATATTTGGTCTTCCACGGGGGTTCAACAAGGAGACCCTCTAGGACCACTTCTTTTCGCCCTTGTTTTGCACCCTCTAGTGCATCAGATTAGAGATAAGTGCAAACTTCTTCTTCATGCTTGGTATCTTGATGATGGGACTGTTATTGGGGATTCCGAGGAGGTTGCTAAAGTGTTGGATATAATTAGAACAACAGGACCATCCTTGGGGCTTGAACTGAATATTAAGAAAACCGAGCTATTTTGGCCCTCTTGTGATGGTAGGAAGTCTCGAAGGGCTTATTCCCCGATGCCATTGGGAGGCCGTCATTGGGGGTGAAACTTCTGGGAGGGGCTGTTAGTAGAGATGCGGGTTTTATTAGTGGGCTAGCAAAGAAGAGAGTTGCTAATGCTGTTGATTTGATGCGCCTCCTCCACAGCTTCGCGACCCACAGAGTGAGCTTCTATTACTACGATCATGTATGGGTATTGCCAAACTTTTTTTTGGCCTGAGGACCTGCCAACCTGTTCATGTGGAGGAGGCAGCGCGTTTATTTGACATAGGACTGCGTGGCGCTATTGCAGACAATGTGGTTTGTGGGGGTCCTTTTTTTGGAGGACCTCCAATGGAGATTGGCTTCCTTAACTATTAGGTCTGGGGGTTTAGGGTTATATTCGGCAGTTGAGGTTTCATCTTATGCATTTGTGGCATCAAGGGCCCAATCTTGGGTACTACAGGATCACATCTTACGAGACAGTGGTATATGCGGTATGGATTCTGATTATGCTTGTGCCATGGCTGGTCTTCGTGATACGATTCCCAGCTTTGATGTTGACAGTTTCACTAACAAGGACACCGTCCCCCCTAAAGCCCAACATGTATTGGCGAGTGCCCTTTTTAGTAAAACTGTCCAAGATATGGAGGTACACTTTGACTTGACAATCAGACAAAAAACCATTTTTAAGTGTCTACAGGCACCACATGCTCAAGATTATCTCCTTGTTGTCCATATAGATGGGTTAGGACAACATATGTCACCGGTAGAGTATCGCACTATACTAAAATACTGTCTCATGATCCCCTTATTTCCTATTGATGAGATATGTCCTATTTGTCGGAAAGCTTGTTTAGATTCCTTTGGGGAGCATGCGCTTCACTATAAAGAGCTCCCGGGGTTCAAATACAGACACAGTTTGGTTAGAGATGTTCTCTTTGACATTTTAGGCGGGCTGAGATTTCTGCTAAGAAGGAAGCGCCAGTGAATTTCTTAACTGACCCGTTGGAAGGGAGATCTACTCTCAGACCTGCTGACATTTTGGTCTTTGGTTGGACTGGGGGAAAACATGCATGTGTGGATTTAACAAGAGTCTCTCCTCTTGTGGGCTTAGGGTGCAACTTCACTGCCGGTCTTGCTGCTTTAAAAGCTACTTCATGCAAAGTGACCAAACATGAGAAGGCGTGCCTTGACAACCAACACATATTTATACCCTTTGCATTTGATACATTTGGATTTCTTGCACCTGAGACCGTCGAGCTACTTGGAAGGGTCCAACGGGTCATGCATAGTAATGTCATGACGCCACGATCGATGAATGTAGTTTTTAAACGTCTTAGTTTTGCTATACAAAAAGGAGTGGCGGCGCAACTTGTTGCCCGTTTGCCTTTTATTTCTATGTAAAAATAATGAAGTTAGACTTTAAAAATATAGTAATCAATGTGTTGTACATATTCTAAACTTGGTTGTGCAAAGTGGTTTGGTTGTTGGTTTCACGGAGAGTGTTAAAATTGATTTTAGAAAGATGTTAGGGATATATTTTAAGTGTTAGAGATGTATCATTTGGAAGGTATATTGGGGTCTAGTTTTAGCCATTAGCAATCATGTGACCGAAAATCGATATCTAGTAAAAAAAAGTGAATTTGAATTATAGTGATTTTTAGTGAGTTTTTTTAATTATTTTTAAGTGTTTCTTATATATCCAATAACCTGGAATTTTTTGTGTCAATTCACTAGATATTATCATTTGGGAGGTATAGTGGGTCATAATCTTGAGCCATTACCAATCATGTGACTAAAAATCGGTTTTGGAACCGAACCGGTCCCAAACCTAGTGGAATCAATTTGTATAGGTTCGGGTATCCCACTCGAAAAACCGGTTCCAAACCGGTTCAGATTTTGTTCAAAACCGATTCGGATTATTGACCCAAATCGGTTTTCGGTCCCGGTTCCGAACCTATTTGGCCAAAAACCAGAAAATAGGCACGGCTACATATTCGTAGTTCGTTTAAATTATATATATAGTTATATTAAGGTGGGGCCTTTCATTAGTTTTAATACTTTCGGCTTTATACTAAAATTCTCCACCTGTCATCACTTGTAATAATCTTGGACATTTGTCTAATTTAGAGGCCGAAAACCTGGTGCGTCCGTTCACAAAACAGGAAATTGTGGATGCCTTAAAAGATTGCGATGAAAGTAGAGCCCCGGGACCAGATGGATTCAACTTTACCTTTCTTAAGGCTTGTTGGAAATGGCTGGAGGATGACTTCTTTGGCTTCTTTTCTGAATTTCATTCAAAATCTGCACTTAGTCATGCCCATTTTTCATCTTATATTGCACTAATTCCCAAAAAAAATGATCCCATGGAGTTAGATGACTATCACCCAATCTCATTGATTGGTTGCATGAACAATATCCTATCAAAGGTTCTTGCTAACCGTCTCAAATTAGTAATCCCGGGTCTTATCAGGGAGGAACAATCTGCATATCTTGCTAATCGAAACATCTTGGACAGTCCTCTTATCTTAAATGAACTTATCGCTTGGCTGAAAAAAAACAAAGAGGGAGGGTCTTTTATTCAAAGTTGACATCGAAAAGGCATTTGATTCCCTTAATTAAAGTTTTCTAGATTCGACTCTGGAACAAATGAACTTTCCTTTGAAATGGCGGCGTTGGATTCATACCATTCTTTCATCTGCAAAAGCGTCTGTTATCATAAATGGGTCACCCACGGCTGAGTTTGCATTTTCTCGTAGACTTAGGCAGCGCGACCCATTATCCCCTCTTGTAACACCCGTGACATTTGACTATATTGACCTTAATTGACTTTTGTTGAATATGTAAATTATTTGTGAATCTAATTGGAATATCGGTACTTGGAAACTTATGTTATTAATGAAAGTCGAGTTGCTTTTGTGATCTATAGTGTAATTGACGATACTTTAGCATTTACGTGTTTGGACGGGGTATCTTTTGGTAACTGGCTAGTGTTTAGTGGTGCAAGAGTTGTGGGTAATCATTTCTCTTCATAAATTTCGGATCTAAGGCTCTAGTAAACATCAAATGTTAGAAAATTGTTAAATATCATTTCCTTATCTTCAAACTTCAAGTAATTTGGGTTAAATCAAGTGTTCTTCACCTTTTAAGCTTCAAATCCGAATTCGAAGCTCCGGGTTGTGTTGGTAAGTGATTCTTAGCTCAAAATCATCATTATATGTTGCTTATTTTGTTCCTTGGTCGAATCTAAACATCTTTGGTCTTGTTGGTTGTCAAAATCGAAATTTGGGTTTCTAGGGTTTTGGGGTGAATTTGGGTGTGATTTGATCTTAGTTTTGTGTTATGGAAGAGTTTGAATGGTGGGTTTTATTCAAATTAGGTTAGTAACATGTTTTGTAGCTTCAAAATGGTCCCAAAATGGTCAAAAATGAGTTTGGGGTCGATTTGGAGGTGCTTGGGGGTGTTTGGGTTCGTATTTCTTGATTTTGGGCATAGCTGGTCGAGTTTGTTCAGTACCCAGCGTAAGTTACGCCAGTTGGGCCGTAATTTACGCCCCTCTGGAAAGTGAAAAACCCTCCTTTACGCCCCAACTCCATGTTTACGCCAAAACGTGCAGAAAAGGCTTGTTTCCAAGCCACCGTAACTTACGGTGGTCTTGGGCGTAATTTACGCTAGGCCAAATTAGACCACCGTAAGGTATGGTGGCAACCACCGTAACTTATGGTGCTCTCTAAAGTGGGTTTTCCTGTTTTGTCTACGTTTGAGCTTGTTGATCTTCCATGGTCTTCGGGTCGAGCCGTACCTTCTTGTACACCTTCATTTGGGTCCATTAGTGTCATATATGAGTCTCTAGAGTTGTTCAAGGGCTGAGGTCATTCCTAGGGTTCCAAGTGTTGACGTTGGCTTGTATTGTGATATATATTGATAGGTTGTGGACGTGTGACGATCATTGGACCTACTTAGCTTGATTCTAACTTGTTGTTGCTGAACCAAGGTGAGTTCTGTAGCTCCCTACTCAATTTAGATTCGGGCTGAAAAGTGTACACATACGTGCTTGTTTGATTGTTTGGTTGATTTGATTGATGGCTTATTAATTGATTGACTGATTGATTGTTTGATTGATTGTTTGATTGATTATTGATTGATGGATGGTTTTGATTGATTGTTTGATTGATGGATGGTTTTGATTGATTGTTTGATTGATTGTTTGATTGATGGATGGTTTTGATTGATTGTTTGATGGTTTACGCATATGATTATATTTTGTGATTAGGATAGTTGTACATACATGGAAGTCGATTATGCCTTCAAAGGGTTTTAGATGTGGTGGGAAGGCTGCGGGTGACCCTATATATAAGCATCTAGGACTCGTTGAAAGTAGAATCCTCCGAAGTGTATGTACATTTTGTTTTGGTTGTTGGTTGAATGTTTGTTTCGTGGTTGGAAAAAGGGAGACCGATTTATGGGATTCGGTTGGTGGATTGTGATGAGATTGGAATGCCACAACGGTCATTGGTATGACACGTCATTGGGATGACACGTGGACACTCTATTTGTGCTGGATGCACACAGACTCTGAGTATATAGACGTATATACATCAACGATTTGACATGCCACAACGGTCATTGGTATGACACGTCATTGGGATGACACGTGGACACTCTATTTGTGCTGGATGCACACAGACTCTGAGTATATAGACGTATATACATCAACGATTTGACATGCCACAACGGTCATTGGTATGACACGTCATTGGGATGACACGTGGACACTCTATTTGTGCTGGATGCACACAGACTCTGAGTATATAGACGTATATACATCAACGATTTGACATGCCACAACGGTCATTGGTATGACACGTCATTGGGATGACACGTGGACACTCTATTTGTGCTGGATGCACACAGACTCTGAGTATATAGACGTATATACATCAACGATTTGACATGCCACAACGGTCATTGGTATGACACGTCATTGGGATGACACGTGGACACTCTATTTGTGCTGGATGCACACAGACTCTGAGTATATAGACGTATATACATCAACGATTTGACATGCCACAACGGTCATTGGTATGACACGTCATTGGGATGACACGTGGACACTCTATTTGTGCTGGATGCACACAGACTCTGAGTATATAGACGTATATACATCAACGATTTGACATGCCACAACGGTCATTGGTATGACACGTCATTGGGATGACACGTGGACACTCTATTTGTGCTGGATGCACACAGACTCTGAGTATATAGACGTATATACATCAACGATTTGACATGCCACAACGGTCATTGGTATGACACGTCATTGGGATGACACGTGGACACTCTATTTGTGCTGGATGCACACAGACTCTGAGTATATAGACGTATATACATCAACGATTTGACATGCCACAACGGTCATTGGTATGACACGTCATTGGGATGACACGTGGACACTCTATTTGTGCTGGATGCACACAGACTCTGAGTATATAGACGTATATACATCAACGATTTGACATGCCACAACGGTCATTGGTATGACACGTCATTGGGATGACACGTGGACACTCTATTTGTGCTGGATGCACACAGACTCTGAGTATATAGACGTATATACATCAACGATTTGACATGCCACAACGGTCATTGGTATGACACGTCATTGGGATGACACGTGGACACTCTATTTGTGCTGGATGCACACAGACTCTGAGTATATAGACGTATATACATCAACGATTTGACATGCCACAACGGTCATTGGTATGACACGTCATTGGGATGACACGTGGACACTCTATTTGTGCTGGATGCACACAGACTCTGAGTATATAGACGTATATACATCAACGATTTGACATGCCACAACGGTCATTGGTATGACACGTCATTGGGATGACACGTGGACACTCTATTTGTGCTGGATGCACACAGACTCTGAGTATATAGACGTATATACATCAACGATTTGACATGCCACAACGGTCATTGGTATGACACGTCATTGGGATGACACGTGGACACTCTATTTGTGCGGGACGCACACAGACCCCAAGTATGTAGTCACACATACTTGCATTTGATGATTGTTGAGACACATACATGATATACATTCATACATTGCTTGGTTATGTCTTATGCACTTATACTTTATGCATCCTTATTGTTTCGCATACTCATTGATGTTGACATTACTTATACATACATGTGACACGCGCCTCTCGTCATTGTTGATACATTATGGCTTGTTATGTAACGAGGTTTACTCTCGGTTTACCTATCTTGGTTGACTTTGTTTAGTACACTTTTCAGGTAATCAGGTGAATCCAAGATGTGATGGTTGATTGATGCTTGTGCTAGAACTTGGGCTTGGACTTACATGGATCCAGGATTCATTTGCCCCTTATTTTGTATTATGCATTATGTTCTTGTTGTTGATGTTGGATTCACCGAATCCTTTTTATTCATATAGTTCATGTTCTACGATAATCCCATGCATACGCTATATCTTTTCAGTAATATCCTGAGCCTAGCTCGGGGTGTTACAGAATGGTGGCCCATGCTTGGTCGTAGAGAATTAGGCGGTTTGACCTAGACTACGGCTTAAGTTAAAACTCTTCATATAGCATGCATGGTTAGGAATTTTGTGTGCAACGTGAAATTGTATGAACCCTGAAAATTATTCATTGTGAGTTCGTAGACGGGACCATTTATGTGATAATGTGAGTACAATTGGACAACGTGTTGTTTTGTGATGTGTACAAGGTGGACAATGTGTTATGTAGTGACAAGTGCAACGTGATGAATGTGTGGTGAGTACAATGTGATTAATGTGTACATTGATTTGAGCTTGATTGTGGTTGAGATGGATTGTTGTTATTGATTGGTGGTAGTTTGATGATTTAGGGCAAAATGAAGTTATGGCATTAACTTAGTATAATATTGTGGCAACCCTAAAAGAGTCTGATCAACTATTTTATGGTCACCCGGTATTATAACAAGTTAATGGCATCACGGATTGCACATGTTTGGCTTAGAGTATAATAAGGAACCGATATGCTTAATGGGAGTCGGTTGGGTGGAGGGTTAGCAGTTGGTACACCCTGTATACATACCCGACCAATAACTAGAGAGCATATCGGATTCGGATTATACTTTAAGCCACTTGTTTTAGTTGACTTGTTTTAGTTGCTTGTGATGTGATGTGTTGAATATGAGTACTTGGCTTTGATGGTGGACAATTGTTGTGAACTTGACATGAGAACTTTGGTATATTGTCTTTAGCGTAGTGATATGAAACACGTATGATATGGTGGAATGATAGCATGATATATGACAGTTACTTGGGAACATTTATATGTTGGCCTTAGTGTAAAGACATCAAACATGTGTATGTATGTATGGCCCGTAGTGGTCACGTTGATGCTGTAAATGTTTTTGTGGTGGTCCGACTTAAACGTGTTGATAGACGGTTAGGATACAATGTGATGAATGTGTTGATATGCACCCTTAGAGAGAGTCAATGTTGTAAGCATCCTAACTCTCATATATTATAAACGATTGATATCCCAACATTAACGATGTTAATTGTAATTGGTGAACAATGAGGATATGTTGCTTAATAGCATGTGAGTTTGAACATGTATGAGACATTGTTAAACTTGGTTGTAAGCATGATATAATGTATTTGCTGATGCACGTGTAAGATGTATTAGTCGGTGGACGATTATATGAATGAATTTAACATGCTAGTTTTATTGCATGATTATGGGAAAAACTATACCATTAAACTTTGTTTTTATGCATGATATAACGGAAATAGATAATGCATGTGTAGGTGTGTTAATCGGTAAGCACTTGCAAGAATGGATTGTGTACTAGTTTGCTAGTCTTAGCATGTATAAATTATGTTGTTAAGCTAAATTGTGTACATGAGATAAGCGAATACGGTGATGCATGTATAAATATTTACTTAATGGACAAATATATGACTAAGAACGGTAGACATGTTTAATAATTTGAGTATGCTCAAAACTTTATTTCTTAACTTAGTTATAAGAACGAATTGGTAATGATTGAAAATTTAGGCATAGTTATACCCAACGTATGAGAGATCGTATGTATAACTTGGTATGCGAGATTAGTTGATAGACATGCAAAACCTTATCTTCTAACTTGGTTATGTGGATGAATTGTTAGGAGATACGGTAGAACAAATATGGTCGTCATGATATTCTAATTGTTGATTATGCTTAAATTTCGTTGCCTAACTAACTTGGTGAAATAAATCGTTAGGACTTGGTAATACATGCGTAAAGGTAATTGAAATCTTGGACAATTGAGTGTATAGGTTGCCATGCTAGCCTAATTATTTGAATATCTCGGGATCTTGTTGCCTAACTTGCTTATTGAATACATAGTTAGGAATTCAAGATGCATGCATAGATGTAAATGGTTTCGTGTGGTTCGACTTAAACGTGTTGATAGACGGTTAGGATACAATGTGATGAATGTGTTGATATGCACCCTTAGAGAGAGTCAATGTTGTAAGCATCCTAACTCTCATATATTATAAACGATTGATATCCCAACATTAACGATGTTAATTGTAATTGGTGAACAATGAGGATATGTTGCTTAATAGCATGTGAGTTTGAACATGTATGAGACATTGTTAAACTTGGTTGTAAGCATGATATAATGTATTTGCTGATGCACGTGTAAGATGTATTAGTCGGTGGACGATTATATGAATGAATTTAACATGCTAGTTTTATTGCATGATTATGGGAAAAACTATACCATTAAACTTTGTTTTTATGCATGATATAACGGAAATAGATAATGCATGTGTAGGTGTGTTAATCGGTAAGCACTTGCAAGAATGGATTGTGTACTAGTTTGCTAGTCTTAGCATGTATAAATTATGTTGTTAAGCTAAATTGTGTACATGAGATAAGCGAATACGGTGATGCATGTATAAATATTTACTTAATGGACAAATATATGACTAAGAACGGTAGACATGTTTAATAATTTGAGTATGCTCAAAACTTTATTTCTTAACTTAGTTATAAGAACGAATTGGTAATGATTGAAAATTTAGGCATAGTTATACCCAACGTATGAGAGATCGTATGTATAACTTGGTATGCGAGATTAGTTGATAGACATGCAAAACCTTATCTTCTAACTTGGTTATGTGGATGAATTGTTAGGAGATACGGTAGAACAAATATGGTCGTCATGATATTCTAATTGTTGATTATGCTTAAATTTCGTTGCCTAACTAACTTGGTGAAATAAATCGTTAGGACTTGGTAATACATGCGTAAAGGTAATTGAAATCTTGGACAATTGAGTGTATAGGTTGCCATGCTAGCCTAATTATTTGAATATCTCGGGATCTTGTTGCCTAACTTGCTTATTGAATACATAGTTAGGAATTCAAGATGCATGCATAGATGTAAATGGTTTCGTGAACAATTGTATGTATAAATTAGTAGGGCGATTAAAGATTATTTGGCGGAGTTATTTCCCCCTCCTGTTACTTTATAATTTAGTCAGCAGCGTAGAGATTATAAGTATAGTTGTATTATGATTATGAGAACCTCATTGTATTATACGCCCCTAAGATTGAACTTTAGGACAATGCCTGAGTTAACTAAGGTGGGTTGATTAGAATAAACGAATAACAGTGGAGTTAACTACGAAGTCAATATCGATGGCGACAACGGGACGTAATGATTTCATTTTGAGCTGTTATACAACTATGAACTTTATTGAGTGAGGAGGAACGACCTGGGTTAGGCTAACCACAAATTTGAACAAATAAATTTAAATCTAAAAGTCTACCCAACACGTAAAATTCCGCAAACACGAACGTCGCAGAAATGGAGTTGAGGTGTCAACGATATTGGGTAGTACATATACACGAATACGATTGGTGAAAGTTGATCTAATTGAACGCCTAGCTTAACGTGGAACCGAGAGTTCATAAGCGTGGGAACGATGGGCCAGTTGAGTGCCATAGTGCTAGTCACATGTAAGATGAAAGAAGCTCGAGTGCTTATAGTGTGCGATTCTCAAATCTTCTCGACCTTAAACGGATCGCTAGATCGTTGTCTATCACACGAATGAGGTGCCGTCAGGATTGGATGTCGTGGACATGAACCCTCCCATTGCCAGACAGATGGCCAGAAGTGGGAGCAAACATGTGATTTCAGCGAATGAGTCGCCGACCGATGGGTGAAACACGTCACGAGTGCGCTGACTATAAGTCAAATCGTCATAATAAGTGTTACCTGTTTACAACTAATTGCACTTAATGTTAACCGTGATATGTATATATATATATAATGTTATAACACGATTTCTATCACCGAATTCACGTCATCAATGGCGGTTTTGGTGAGTGTGTGTTCTTGGTGTTTGTGTGTGTGTAAAAGTGCTGATTGGTATTAATTGAGGGTGTAAGGTTATGCCAGGATTATGATCCCAAAGGTATGAGAGGGGTATTTATAGGCTACCTATACAATTATGCTAATTATCACAATTAGCCCCTCAACCTTAGTGATCATTTACCTATGACATAAAAACAAGAAAGTCCTCTAATCTAAGTTACAATTTATCACTATTTTTGGATTTCTAACATTCTCCCCCTTAGTGATATATTGTAATCAATGAAGTACGTGTTATCTTGTCTTGTAGGAATGAATTTGATGAGCCCGGTGGTGAAGACAATTGGTGTGTTGAAACAAGTCTTCAAATCTTTCTCTTTTGTCTTTGGAGAACTTGATTCATCTTGGTCTTGAACTTCTTGAAGTCAATTCAGATTTCCCTTTTTTTTTTTAAGCCAAGATCTCAATCAACTAAGATCTAGTGAAAATCTGAGCTCAATAGACTGAAATATAGTGAAAATCTTTGACATCATGAAGAATTTTCTCCCCCTAAACCTTAAACTTTTGGAACAATCAAACACAAACTTTGATAAGCCTAAAAACCGTTTGAAACAACCAAACACAAACTTTTCTCCTTGTTTTCCTTATCAATCATTCTTATTTCTTCCTCAATCACTCAATCAATCATAATATTTTCTCCCCCTAAACCTTAAACTTTTGGAACAATCAAACACAAACTTTGATAAGCCTAAAAACCGTTTGAAACAACCAAACACAAACTTTGATAAACCTTAAACTTTTGAAACAATCAAACACAAACTTTGATAAGCCTAAAAACCGTTTGAAACAACCAAACACAAACTTTTCTCCTTGTTTTCCTTATCAATCATTCTTATTTCTTCCTCAATCACTCAATCAATCATAATATTTTCTCCCCCCTCCTGTTACTTTATAACTTAGTCAGCAACGTAGAGATTATAAGTATAGTTGTATTATGATTATGAGAACCTCATTGTATTATACGCCCCTAAGATTGAACTTTAGGACAATGCCTGAGTTAACTAAGGTGGGTTGATTAGAATAAACGAATAACAGTGGAGTTAACTACGAAGTCAATATCGATGGCGACAACGGGACGTAATGATTTCATTTTGAGCTGTTATACAACTATGAACTTTATTGAGTGAGGAGGAACGACCTGGGTTAGGCTAACCACAAATTTGAACAAATAAATTTAAATCTAAAAGTCTACCCAACACGTAAAATTCCGCAAACACGAACGTCGCAGAAATGGAGTTGAGGTGTCAACGATATTGGGTAGTACATATACACGAATACGATTGGTGAAAGTTGATCTAATTGAACGCCTAGCTTAACGTGGAACCGAGAGTTCATAAGCGTGGGAACGATGGGCCAGTTGAGTGCCATAGTGCTAGTCACATGTAAGATGAAAGAAGCTCGAGTGCTTATAGTGTGCGATTCTCAAATCTTCTCGACCTTAAACGGATCGCTAGATCGTTGTCTATCACACGAATGAGGTGCCGTCAGGATTGGATGTCGTGGACATGAACCCTCCCATTGCCAGACAGATGGCCAGAAGTGGGAGCAAACATGTGATTTCAGCGAATGAGTCGCCGACCGATGGGTGAAACACGTCACGAGTGCGCTGACTATAAGTCAAATCGTCATAATAAGTGTTACCTGTTTACAACTAATTGCACTTAATGTTAACCGTGATATGTATATATATATATATGTTATAACACGATTTCTATCACCGAATTCACGTCATCAATGGCGGTTTTGGTGAGTGTGTGTTCTTGGTGTTTGTGTGTGTGTAAAAGATGCTGATTGGTATTAATTGCTGGTGTAAGGTTATGCCAGGATTATGATCCCAAAGGTATGAGAGGGGTATTTATAGGCTACCTATACAATTATGCTAATTATCACAATTAGCCCCTCAACCTTAGTGATCATTTACCTATGACATAAAAACAAGAAAGTCCTCTAATCTAAGTTACAATTTATCACTATTTTTGGATTTCTAACATTCTCCCCCTTAGTGATATATTGTAATCAATGAAGTACGTGTTATCTTGTCTTGTAGGAATGAATTTGATGAGCCCGGTGGTGAAGACAATTGGTGTGTTGAAACAAGTCTTCAAATCTTTCTCTTTTGTCTTTGGAGAACTTGATTCATCTTGGTCTTGGACTTCTTGAAGTTAAATCATGTGCTGATTCTCAATGTTCTTTTTGAACAGAGAATAATGAGTGCGTGTGTGTCTTGAATCTTCGAGAATTGTTGAATCATGAATCAGAGTTGTCTTTTGAAATGCGGAAGGTATGAATCTTGGTTTTGATTTATCAATCTTCGATTCTTGAGTGAAATTCAACTTTTTGATTCTTCATTCTTTGATTCTTGAGTGAATTTCATCTTCTTGAAATAAAGTTTCATGAATATGTACTCTCCCCCTTGATGTATGCATTGGAGTTTCTTGATAAAATGTTGTTGTATGAATTGAAGATCTTGAATGAAGTGTGTTTGATGAAGACTCTTTTGAAGCTTTACTTCTTTGACTTGAATCTTCTAACCAATCTTTCAACCTTTTTGAAGCTTTACTTCTTTGACTTGAATCTTCTAACCAATCTTTCAACCTTTTTGAAGCTTTGATCTTTGTCACATCAACTTGAACACTTTGGAGAGTAAGCATTTGAATGAAGTTTGGATGAATTTCTTATGAAGTAATCATGCTCCCCCTCAATCCATGAGTATAAACATTTTTGGAGCATCTTTGAACTTTTGTAACATCTTGAGTGAAATTCAACTTTTTGATTCTTCATTCTTTGATTCTTGAGTGAATTTCATCTTCTTGAAATAAAGTTTCATGAATATGTACTCTCCCCCTTGATGTATGCATTGGAGTTTCTTGATAAAATGTTGTTGTATGAATTGAAGATCTTGAATGAAGTGTGTTTGATGAAGACTCTTTTGAAGCTTTACTTCTTTGACTTGAATCTTCTAACCAATCTTTCAACCTTTTTGAAGCTTTACTTCTTTGACTTGAATCTTCTAACCAATCTTTCGACCTTTTTGAAGCTTTACTTCTTTGACTTGAATCTTCTAACCAATCTTTCGACCTTTTTGAAGCTTTACTTCTTTGACTTGAATCTTCTAACCAATCTTTCAACCTTTTTGAAGCTTTGATCTTTGTCACATCAACTTGAACACTTTGGAGAGTAAGCATTTGAATGAAGTTTGGATGAATTTCTTATGAAGTAATCATGCTCCCCCTCAATCCATGAGTATAAACATTTTTGGAACATCTTTGAACTTTTGTAACATCTTGAGTGAAAATCCTTTCATTTTCGGTCTCATTCTTATCTTTGAAGTCAATTCAGATTTCCCTTTTTTTTTTAAGCCAAGATCTCAATCAACTAAGATCTAGTGAAAATCTGAGCTCAATAGACTGAAATATAGTGAAAATCTTTGACATCATGAAGAATTTTCTCCCCCTCATAATGACAAAGTTGGGAACCAATGTCATTATGTACACATTGATTGATTAAATGTCAAAAGGAATAACATGATCTAAAACTTAGAAATCGTGCACATGGAGAAATGTCAACCATCAAAACATCAACCCAAACCATTAGCCCAACCCAATGAATCCTAGGGGTGACTAAAATGTAAGATTGAAGTTGTTGGTACAAACGTTATATCATGGTGTTGGTGTTTTCTATGTTTGTGTGATGAGAAATGAAACCGGATAAGAATGATCCGTTAGCATGTTCAAAAATCGAAAGGATTAATGAAATGACCGATAGAAATGTATAACATTTTTCAGATTTTGTTAGAAATATAAAATAGTGCTTAGTTGTATTTCTAAATATTGCATTTTGTGTATACATTGTAAGGTTGAGGGGGAGCTTATGTAATATACTTAGAGTATAAATACCCCTCAAGCCTTCAACTTTTGTAACCTTTTGCACACTTTTGCTAATCAATCAAACCTGATTTTCACACACAAATCTTTCTCTCTCAAGAACACACACTAACACACACACTTTCCACCATTGTTGTATACTTTACTTCCGCACCATAACACGAATTAAAACTAGTTTCTACAAGTGGTATCAGAGAAAAACAACAATCTGTTGACGATCCAGAACAAATTTCATGCAGATTGGTGCTATTTTTGTTCAAAATTGAGTTAGATACAAGCAAATTAGTGAAAATACTCGACTATTTTGTCTTTTTCTGGTGTTCTTGCAGATTTCCTCAAGACGATCTTCCTAAGACGATCTTCTTCAAGATCGTCCTAGTGTTTATATTGCATTGGTGTTAAGACGATCTTCCCAAGATCGTCCTAACATTTTTGGTTCTGTGTGAACTGTGTTGTGGTTTAAAACATTTGAAGTTGTTGTGATTGGGAATCACACTCTTCCTTGGGTAACTAATCTCTTTGAGATTGGTTTTGCTCAACAATTCTGAAATCATAACATCACTCTGTCAAAATTTCATAAATTTTCTATACTTAGAAAGTTTTTCACCTAAGTTTTCTTAATACGATCTTCAACAAGATCGTCCCACCAACAATTTTCAAAACGATCTCCTCCAAGATCATCTTACCTTACTTAAAAATTTCTTAAGACGATCTTCTGTCAAGACCATCCTCTATCAAGACCGTCCTACCAACTCTTAAGACGATCTTCTAAGAGTCTTCTTCAAGATTGTTTTAGTTCCAAATTTTTTTTAAAAAAAAAACAAAAAAAAAACAAAAACAATTACAAATCTTTGTTCATTCATTTCAGTGACAACTATGAAGAATTCAGAGCTTGAGATCAGAAAGAATTTCTTAGCCAAACAACAAAAGATGAAACCATGGCTATTCGGAGATATTGATGCTGATTCTGAAGATCTCACATGCTTGATGACATCTGTCACTTCAACACCCAATCATTCACAAACTACTTCACAAACAACAACAAGTGAGGTACAATTCATTTCCAAAGATGATTACTTGTCTGTCCAAACAACTGCTGATACTTTGACAAAGCAAAATCTTACTTTGAAAAATAATTTGAAAATGGCTAAACAAGAGTTTGATAAAATTAATGAAGATTTTTCAGAACTCTCAATAGCTCATGAAGCTCTCAAAGTGAACTATGATTCTTTAAAAGAAATGCATTTGTCAAGTAACAGTTCTCAAGTTGTTTCACCCAATGCTCAATTGACCAACAAATGTCAAGACCTTGAAAAGACTGTCCATTCACTCAAGCAAACCATTGAGACTTTAAAGCTTGAGAAAACCAATGAATGGATAAGAGCAAATGCAAGACAAGCTGATGTTGAGTTTCTCACAAATAAAATGAAAGATTTTAGACCCAACTGTGAAAAACATGAAAGACAGATTTTTGATCTAAACAGTACTTGTTTTCTCAAAGGAGTTGAAATTGAGACTCTTCAAAAACAAGTTGAGGATTTGAAAACAAACATTTTGTTTTATCAAGAAAAAATCTATAAAATTGAACAAAATCCTCTTCTGAATTTCACTGCTTATTACAATAAGTCGAAGATTGATAGATCAGAACTTCTTCTTGGGTTGGGTTATGAGAATCCAACACATTTAGAAAAAATCCAAAAAGAAGACCTTGGTCCACTTTATGATGAAAAATGTCTTAGACTTGGCATGATTCAAGAGTTCATCAGACCATCTGAGGATGACTTTGAGTCAGATGATGTTGAAAGACAAAAACCAAACAGATTTCAGATTGATTATGTTGCTATTAATGACACATACAAGAAAACTCATAAAAGATCCATCTATGAGTTAGAAGAAATAGACAGCATTTCAATTCCTGAAAATGAGTCTCAACAACAAGTCATTGAACATCTGAAAACTCAAAATCATTCTCCAAAGGTAAGAGAGACCACCAAGACTCAAATGTTGCATGATCTAACTTCTGTTGATTGCTCCACTCCATCCAATGGGAGTGAGAATTTTAACAAAGATATGCAGGGTGATAGCATCTCTCCTCAAGAGATTCATGATATGTCCATCTTAATGCTATCATCATTCTTCCATGTTGAAGAGAAAGTTCAAGCTTTGAAAGCTAAACATCTTGCTTCTGTCAAGAAAATACTTTCTTTTGATACCCCTGTGATCACCCCTGTTGACCAAAATAAATTGAACTTAGAGCAAAAGATTGAGATCCCTACTGATCTTAAGGCTAAAGCAAAAGCATTGATTGAAAAATTGACTAACAAAACTGTTTTCAAACCAGAAGTTCAAATAAAAGAATTACAGTTTACTTATCCAGATCTTTCTATTGAAGAATTTGATAAGTTTTTGGAAACTGATCATGTTTTTGCACCAGAAGTTGAAAAAGAGCTTGAAAAACTCTCACCCAAAAAGCCTAAACCAAAGAAGGAATCTAAATCTAAGTTTGCTCCAACTTCATTTTATTCACCCAAAGGTCAGCATGCCCAGCTGTCAAAGGTAAGAAGACTATTTCTGCTAACTCAAAGCTCAAAGTTGATACTTTCATCTGTTTCTAGAACCTCTGCTTCTAAAGCTATCTCTCAATCTAGTTCTTTACCTAAGATGTCTAAAACTAGCCATGACTTGCTAATAAAAGATACATCTAATGGTATAACTAGTTATAGAGATCAGTATGGTTGGTTCACTGTTGCAACTCAAAAGAAACAGAATATCAAATCTTCCACCAAGCAAAGCAAAAATCAGAATGTGTTTTTAACTCCTCGAACTAATTCTAAGAATTTATCTGGTACAGGAGAGAAGAGCTTAGCTAGTAACAATAAGGGGATTTCTAAATCATCAGTTAGAAGAAGTTGGATAGCTAATGATTACAAGAAGAAAGTTCCTGATAGGAAAATTGATTCAAATTTGAGTAATCTAGCTAAACCATGGTCTGTAAGAAATTCTAAATCTTCTACTGTGATTTCTAAACCTTTGATTGTTGATTCTAATGGGATTGTGATGAATCTTAAGAATAAACCTCTTGTTCGAAAACCTCATTTGTATACTTTGAATGATTCCACTAACCCAAAAGGACCCATTCAAAAGTGGGTACCTAGAAAACCTTGATTGTGTTTTGCAGGTAATAAAGGTCTGTGTTTAGTATTCCAATCTCGGATACTGTTAAACACATGATCCTGGAATGAGTTTCTTTTCAAGAAACAATCTCAAATAAGTGCTCATCACCAATGTGCTTACTTGCCTCTGCATGTTTTGTACAAATCCTTCATCTCTTTCTCTTTCATTCATTATCTGTCAAACATTGATGCTATACTTATGTGCAATGTGCTTAAATATCATGCAATGTTTGAGGGGGAGAAAAAGGATAATTCATGAATCAAGGGGGAGTTTGTGTATTTGCACTATTTGAAGAGAAACTCATTGTTTTGTTAGAAAAACCATAAAAGTTTGTTTAAATATTTGTTTAAATAAAAGTTTTTTTTTACTATTATTTGTTGGTATGATAAAACTAAAACCATAAGCCCAATTTCCATTTTTATGGCAAAATAACCTCGAATCCAACTTGAAAAGGTCCAAAGTTTTCAAACCCGGTCCATAACTAATGAACCCAACCCGACCCGATATGTTTCTTCACTCATAAGGGAGGGAAACATTATTTTTTTCATTTCCAGTTTTCCATAAACAATCACACTGATCACTCTCAAAACACTTCAAAATTAAATTCATTCTAATCATTGAAACAAGATAAGGGTTTTGTTGCTGTTTTCTTGCTGATCATTTCATTCCATTACATCATTGTCATCTAATCACATCTTCAGGTAGGATTTCGAACTTAAATGTAGATATTTTTTTTAATTTCTTTGACTGTTGATGAATCTGTGATGATTGAATGATTTAGAAGCATGTTTAGGTTATGTGTGTATGATTAATACATGTTTAAATGCCTAAATTTGTGATCTTGAAAATTCAAAATACCTGTAACCTTGTTCTTGTGAAGAAGATGACCTAGGACGATCTTCGAATTGATCTAGGTTATTTCTTTTGGTTTATATGATTTGAGTAGTGAAAGTTTGCTAATAATGTTTAATATAAATGTTTTGCCATGACTAAATGTTAAAATGGATCAATTTTTTTTTGATTGGAATACCTGTTGGAAATAAAACGACCTTGGCAAAGTCTTCTTGTTTTCAAGTCATTTTGTTCTAAGACGATCTTGATCGTCTTGGTTCTAGAACGACTTGGAAATAAGACGATCTTGCCAAGAGAGAGTAGAGAGAGAGTAGAGAGAGAGTAGAGAGAGAGTAGAGAGAGAGTAGAGAGAGAGTAGAGAGAGAGTAGAGAGAGAGTAGAGAGAGAGTAGAGAGAGAGTAGAGAGAGAGTAGAGAGAGAGTAGAGAGAGAGTAGAGAGAGAGTAGAGAGAGAGTAGAGAGAGAGTAGAGAGAGAGTAGAGAGAGAGTAGAGAGAGAGTAGAGAGAGAGTAGAGAGAGAGTAGAGAGAGAGTAGAGAGAGAGTAGAGAGAGAGTAGAGAGAGAGTAGAGAGAGAGTAGAGAGAGAGTAGAGAGAGAGTAGAGAGAGAGTAGAGAGAGAGTAGAGAGAGAGTAGAGAGAGAGTAGAGAGAGAGTAGAGAGAGAGTAGAGAGAGAGTAGAGAGAGAGTAGAGAGAGAGTAGAGAGAGAGTAGAGAGAGAGTAGAGAGAGAGTAGAGAGAGAGTAGAGAGAGAGTAGAGAGAGAGTAGAGAGAGAGTAGAGAGAGAGTAGAGAGAGAGTAGAGAGAGAGTAGAGAGAGAGTAGAGAGAGAGTAGAGAGAGAGTAGAGAGAGAGTAGAGAGAGAGTAGAGAGAGAGTAGAGAGAGAGTAGAGAGAGAGTAGAGAGAGAGTAGAGAGAGAGTAGAGAGAGAGTAGAGAGAGAGTAGAGAGAGAGTAGAGAGAGAGTAGAGAGAGAGTAGAGAGAGAGTAGAGAGAGAGTAGAGAGAGAGTAGAGAGAGAGTAGAGAGAGAGTAGAGAGAGAGTAGAGAGAGAGTAGAGAGAGAGTAGAGAGAGAGTAGAGAGAGAGTAGAGAGAGAGTAGAGAGAGAGTAGAGAGAGAGTAGAGAGAGAGTAGAGAGAGAGTAGAGAGAGAGTAGAGAGAGAGTAGAGAGAGAGTAGAGAGAGAGTAGAGAGAGAGTAGAGAGAGAGTAGAGAGAGAGTAGAGAGAGAGTAGAGAGAGAGTAGAGAGAGAGTAGAGAGAGAGTAGAGAGAGAGTAGAGAGAGAGTAGAGAGAGAGTAGAGAGAGAGTAGAGAGAGAGTAGAGAGAGAGTAGAGAGAGAGTAGAGAGAGAGTAGAGAGAGAGTAGAGAGAGAGTAGAGAGAGAGTAGAGAGAGAGTAGAGAGAGAGTAGAGAGAGAGTAGAGAGAGAGTAGAGAGAGAGTAGAGAGAGAGTAGAGAGAGAGTAGAGAGAGAGTAGAGAGAGAGTAGAGAGAGAGTAGAGAGAGAGTAGAGAGAGAGTAGAGAGAGAGTAGAGAGAGAGTAGAGAGAGAGTAGAGAGAGAGTAGAGAGAGAGTAGAGAGAGAGTAGAGAGAGAGTAGAGAGAGAGTAGAGAGAGAGTAGAGAGAGAGTAGAGAGAGAGTAGAGAGAGAGTAGAGAGAGAGTAGAGAGAGAGTAGAGAGAGAGTAGAGAGAGAGTAGAGAGAGAGTAGAGAGAGAGTAGAGAGAGAGTAGAGAGAGAGTAGAGAGAGAGTAGAGAGAGAGTAGAGAGAGAGTAGAGAGAGAGTAGAGAGAGAGTAGAGAGAGAGTAGAGAGAGAGTAGAGAGAGAGTAGAGAGAGAGTAGAGAGAGAGTAGAGAGAGAGTAGAGAGAGAGTAGAGAGAGAGTAGAGAGAGAGTAGAGAGAGAGTAGAGAGAGAGTAGAGAGAGAGTAGAGAGAGAGTAGAGAGAGAGTAGAGAGAGAGTAGAGAGAGAGTAGAGAGAGAGTAGAGAGAGAGTAGAGAGAGAGTAGAGAGAGAGTAGAGAGAGAGTAGAGAGAGAGTAGAGAGAGAGTAGAGAGAGAGTAGAGAGAGAGTAGAGAGAGAGTAGAGAGAGAGTAGAGAGAGAGTAGAGAGAGAGTAGAGAGAGAGTAGAGAGAGAGTAGAGAGAGAGTAGAGAGAGAGTAGAGAGAGAGTAGAGAGAGAGTAGAGAGAGAGTAGAGAGAGAGTAGAGAGAGAGTAGAGAGAGAGTAGAGAGAGAGTAGAGAGAGAGTAGAGAGAGAGTAGAGAGAGAGTAGAGAGAGAGTAGAGAGAGAGTAGAGAGAGAGTAGAGAGAGAGTAGAGAGAGAGTAGAGAGAGAGTAGAGAGAGAGTAGAGAGAGAGTAGAGAGAGAGTAGAGAGAGAGTAGAGAGAGAGTCAGGGAAAGTTTTGATAGTATTATGGGTGAAAAAAAAAAAAAAAAAAAAAAAAAAAAAAAAAAAAAAAAAAAAAAAAAAAAAAAAAAAAAAAAAAAAAAAAAAAAAAAAAAAAAAAAAAAAAAAAAAAAAAAAAAAAAAAAAAAAAAAAAAAAAAAAAAAAAAAAAAAAAAAAAAAAAAAAAAAAAAAAAAAAAAAAAAAAAAAAAAAAAAAAAAAAAAAAAAAAAAAAAAAAAAAAAAAAAAAAAAAAAAAAAAAAAAAAAAAAAAAAAAAAAAAAAAAAAAAAAAAAAAAAAAAAAAAAAAAAAAAAAAAAAAAAAAAAAAAAAAAAAAAAAAAAAAAAAAAAAAAAAAAAAAAAAAAAAAAAAAAAAAAAAAAAAAAAAAAAAAAAAAAAAAAAAAAAAAAAAAAAAAAAAAAAAAAAAAAAAAAAAAAAAAAAAAAAAAAAAAAAAAAAAAAAAAAAAAAAAAAAAAAAAAAAAAAAAAAAAAAAAAAAAAAAAAAAAAAAAAAAAAAAAAAAAAAAAAAAAAAAAAAAAAAAAAAAAAAAAAAAAAAAAAAAAAAAAAAAAAAAAAAAAAAAAAAAAAAAAAAAAAAAAAAAAAAAAAAAAAAAAAAAAAAAAAAAAAAAAAAAAAAAAAAAAAAAAAAAAAAAAAAAAAAAAAAAAAAAAAAAAAAAAAAAAAAAAAAAAAAAAAAAAAAAAAAAAAAAAAAAAAAAAAAAAAAAAAAAAAAAAAAAAAAAAAAAAAAAAAAAAAAAAAAAAAAAAAAAAAAAAAAAAAAAAAAAAAAAAAAAAAAAAAAAAAAAAAAAAAAAAAAAAAAAAAAAAAAAAAAAAAAAAAAAAAAAAAAAAAAAATGGATCCTCAAGAAGTTATTGAACATGATGAAGAGGTTGCTCTAAACGAATCGATTGAAGAATGTAGAGAATAGAATTCGAGCTTTTAGTGTGTGTTTAGAGTTTATCAATGGCAGTTTCTAGAGAGAGAGTAGAGAGAGAGTCAGTTGAAAGTTTAGATTGTATTATGGGTCAAAAGGTTACATAATGCATTAGGAAGGGGGTTTATATACATAAGAGCAATTTACACTATGCCCCCTTCCATATTAACAATGTTACATTCTAAGTACAAAATTACATAAGGTATACAAATCAACTACTACTTATTATATTTCTAACAATCTCCCCCTTAGTAGTGATTTGTCAAAAATATCCAGTCTTGTCTTTCTCTAAGCTCTTGTATTCGGTCTACCTTTGTTTGGATGCCAGAACCAGTTGTCTCCTTCGGGTCTGTTAGCTGGAACATTCATATTTGCTTCAAAGTTTATTGGAGGAATGTTATGTGGTCCTGGAAGATGACTAGGCTCGTACTTGATCCAACAACCTCCTCTTTGACGTACGACGTACTTAGACTTCTGAGCATTCTTTGCTTCTCTCATCATTCTAATGCTGTCTCTGTACTCGAGTCTTTGGTTAATCTTGGAGATCGCTTTATCAAACACTTCCTTTTTCTTTTCATCTTGCTCATCTTCTTGCAGGCACAACAATACATTCTTACAAAACTCTAATGTTCCATCAGAATAGGAAGCAAGTTCATCCATACGAATGAAAATCTTCTTCTTTCTTCTATTCAAAAACACAACTCCGAAGGATGGTTCTTCAATGATATGACCAATACTTAGCTTTTCAATATCTGTAGTGTATAGACTTTGATCTGGATAGGGAACATTAATCTTTCTCTTCACAACTTCAAATCCTATCTGAAAATCTTCCAATGAAGCATACTGAATGCAACTTGACATGTATCTTTTTACAGCATCAAAAGCAATCACATCTTCACAGTATCTTTGCATGGCATTCAGGAAATGATTGTAGAGGAAGATAATGTCATCCACTGGCAAGAGTTTAAATTGGGCTTCTGTGAACCGGTAGATCTTGTTATTATCTCTCTTGACATGAAAACATGGAATAGAAATAGTAACTCTTTTAATCAAGATCACCCTGATCAGCACCAATATCTTATGGTTTCTCTGTTCTTCCAGCAGCTTTGGATTATATTGTTTTGTAAGTTTAAGAAGCTCTGTGTATTCTTCGATTTGCCTAGCTTCCTTAAACTTGTACATTGAGTCTAACTCTGGTCTCTTGGTTTTGGTGACCTTAGTTGCTCCACAAAAAATAGGGTAAGCCCTTTCTTCCAGATATCTTGATTTCTTAGCTGCTTCTTTTGGTTTGATGCCGAGAGCAACCATTCTTTCTCTATCCCTCAAGAAGTATCCCCGATTAATAAATTTTAATTGTTCTTCAGTTAGCTCAGTTGGAAAATAATCAGGGAGAACTTCCTCGGATGTGATTGCCTCTCTCAAAACCTGCTTGTAAGTAGATTTCTGAAAGTTCTGAGTTGCAGCTTCAGGAGTCTTTCTAAGCTCATCAAAATTGTTAAATTCTTCAAAATTATAATGTTGTGGAACTGAGCTAGCATGAGCAGATGATTCTCCAACTTCAACTCTGCTTGAAGGACCTAATTCAAAATAATCTAGATCTGCAAATTCTTCAAATATAGGTTCCTCTGCAGCTTCTACGTTCACAGAAGTCTCAACTAACTCTGGCTCATCCAATATAACATTATCTTTTAATGCTTCAATGTCTGCATCAAGTTCAGCAAATTCAACAACCTCATCTTCAATCACAAACCCTTCATCATCATCAACTACATTTTCATTATCTTTATCATCACTTTCCACATCAGAATCATCACCAAAAACTTCAACTAACCTTCTTTGAATTTCTTCATTTACATCTTGGTTACCCCCTTCTGTTCTTTCTTCCATCACAACATCTTCAACATTCACTTCAACTCTTGCCGAAGAATTATCAATATTAGCTTGACCTTCTCCTTGGTTCTCCCCCTCGGGGTGATCATCAGAATCAGGATCATCCCGACTAGAAGGAACCGAGGCCGGTCGGCAAGATTCTAATGCCAAAAGTCTAAGCTCAAAAGCAGCAAGTTTTGCATCATATTCGGCTTTCTGACTTGCAACTTGATCTTGTAACTCTTTTACTTTTCTTGCAGTTGCAATTTCCCTTTCTCGCACCTCAAGCGCATTCAATACACCTCTTTCCGTAACAGTCAACAAATCCCCCTCAGACCTTAAAATATTCAATAAAACTTCACACGCCGAGTCTTTTGTAGGTAAATTTGTTGATGTTGATGGATTTTCATTTGGTGTTGGTGTTCTTTGTGTTTGTGTGGTAGGTGGAGTATCCAACCCGGGGGTTGTTGGCACACTTGTGGTGTGACCTAAATTCAGCGATGCTGATTCAGGATTTCCTGCGGATCCTCGGGATATACCCTCACCAGCAGTTGGAGATTCAGTGGCTTTGCAACCAGAATCGGGTTGTGTCCTAGACTGTGATAAATCACTGTCCGGGACTTGTTGTTGGGCAACACCACTAACAACACCGGGGTCACTGAGAATGCCCGTTAATACAGTCTCAGGTTGATCCTGAGGAACAGCAGTGTCACTACGGCGTTCATACTGCTCCCCAGTCTCTGTCTGGGGACTGTTACCTGCGGCTAAAGCTGGCGTGATGTTAGCTAAGGCAGGATTTCCAAGCTGTCCTTGAGGGTCACACAAAGTGGGTCCCTCTCCGCTTGTTCCGGCACCAGTACTCAACTGGGCTTGTGAATCAGTGTCCCTAGGGGATCTAGACTCTTGTGCAACAAATGAAGGCGAGAGGTGGGGCTGGTCCTCTCTAATTTCAACACTCTCATCCTCCAAATGAGGAGAGTGTGGTGAGCGTGGCTTATCCCCGTGAATTTCTGAGACTAACTCCTGTTGTGAGGAGTCAGAATGGCGAGGAGAATCCGGTGCAAGCGAGAATGGGCAGTTCCCGACTTCTACCCTAGGGTAAACAACCCGGCTAGACTCTGTGGTTTGAACTATCGGAGGGCCATCGTTTTCTTTATGCCCTTGTCCTAACCCTGACCGCACATCCTCTCCGGTATTTTCAACTCCTCCCTCATTCCTTCCTTGTTCCTCCAGCACAACATCATCGCCAGTGCTCACATGCTCAGTCTCAATCTCAGATTCAACATTATGCACAATATTTGTTGCCTGTTCAACATCAAACTCCGCTGAGGCACCAGGTTGTTCAGTTATATCTGCAGAAGTAGATTCAATTGTTTGTCTTGCAGATTTAGACGACTTATGTTTTCGTTTCTTCTTTTTTGATTTCTGCTTTAGAACACTTCTAGCAGCCATTTTAAGTCGTCTCCCTGGTGGTGGAGTTGGTTCATTAGGTAAAGCTGAAGCAATCGGTGTTGGATCAAATACAGGTGTAGAATGAGGTGGTGTAAAGGTTGGTGGATTCGGTGAAACAACGGATGGTAAAGGTGTTGATTGCGAAGGTGAAGATTGTGAAAGGTTAACGGTTGGTGTAGATTGTGAAACAGGTGATGAAATTGGTTCAGGTGTAGCAACATCTTGCTCAAAAATAACTCTTTTTGTTTTTCTTTTCCTCTGCTCAGAGGCCCCTTCATCACTAACCCCTCTTTTTCTTTTTGACGAACTAGGACCCTCACTTGGCGACCTATGCTCAGTTTGGGAAGGAGTCTGTCGGCTTTCAGACCCCATTACTGAGACTAACCACTCAAGATACGCCCTAAGGTGAGGACTCTGAGCAGGAACCAGGTTTATCAAAAATGGTGGAATCGGAAAAGGTCTTACAGTTTCACAACTTGTGCCTCTCAAGTTGGATTTATACAAGGCAATCACACATTTAAAGCTGTTTTCCAACCTTGGAATTTCTTCTGCATTATCAAGTGCATCTTCGATAACCAGAGTGAAAAATCTGATGAAGGGAATGTACTTTCTGTCTTGTTTATTCTTTCCCTTAACAACTTGAATCAGCTTTTTCCAAATAATTGCCGCAAAGTCACACTGCACGTTGTGAGTGACTGCATAGTAGATTGCCAATGAATCTTTTGTCATCAGATCAATACCTTTCTGTGATGGCATCAGGCAAGTTGAAAGAATATTGTACATTGTATGCCATAGAGTGGCTACATTACTTCTTCTGAAGTCTCTCATTGTATTCAAATCTCCTTCATACCCCAACGAATGAACTCCAGCCAACATTTCTTCTACAGATGGGAGTTCTTCGTATTCTTCTAGAACAGGAAATCCAATAATTGTTCTGAATTCATCCAGAGTTAATCGACAGTTGAATATCTCAGCTTCTGATTCTATTGAGAATTTGAAGTAGTCTGCTGTGTTGTGCCTTTTACTTCCTCGCACATATTCAATGGATTCCCACAGCTCGAAGACATACTTCTCAGGTACAATTGCACCTCCAGTTAATGCATTATTTAGTGGATGATAGCTGAGAATCTCTGGAATGATGGGAAATTTGCAAGCAAAAGGAATATGTAATGCTTGATTAGCTTGCATTTTCATTGAATCTCCTTCTCTGAACATTGCCATCTTGATACTTTATTATTTTTTTTATTTTTTTTTCTGTTCAAGACAAACTGACCAAAGTTTTTGACCAGAAAAGACATGTTAAACACAGAAAAATAACAAAATATACCAACTTTTAAGAAACACATTTATTACACAAACAATGTTTTGCATATATATTAAAGATGAGAGAACAAAGTAGTACACAAAGGCGTTCGATACCTTGCATCTCACCCAAATATATATACAAAACATGACAATATATAGAATCACATAAGTATTAAAAGATAAGAAAACAAGGTAGTACACAAAGGCGTTCGATACCTTGCCTCTCACTCTAAACACTTATGAAATACTATATTATTTTTTTCTGTTAAGACAACTGACCAAAGTTTTTGACCAGAAAAGACATGTTAAACACAGAAAAATAACAAAAATAATAAAAAAAATTCTAATTTGTACTATTTGCAGAGCAAAAACCTCTGCAAATAGCACATTTTGAAAATTTGCCCAAAGATTGGTTTTGGAAAAATTTTGATTTGTTTTTTTTTTTTTTTTTTTTTTTTTTTTTTTTTTTTTTTTTTTTTTTTTTTTTTTTTTTTTTTTTTTTTTTTTTTTTTTTTTTTTTTTTTTTTTTTTTTTTTTTTTTTTTTTTTTTTTTTTTTTTTTTTTTTTTTTTTTTTTTTTTTTTTTTTTTTTTTTTTTTTTTTTTTTTTTTTTTTTTTTTTTTTTTTTTTTTTTTTTTTTTTTTTTTTTTTTTTTTTTTTTTTTTTTTTTTTTTTTTTTTTTTTTTTTTTTTTTTTTTTTTTTTTTTTTTTTTTTTTTTTTTTTTTTTTTTTTTTTTTTTTTTTTTTTTTTTTTTTTTTTTTTTTTTTTTTTTTTTTTTTTTTTTTTTTTTTTTTTTTTTTTTTTTTTTTTTTTTTTTTTTTTTTTTTTTTTTTTTTTTTTTTTTTTTTTTTTTTTTTTTTTTTTTTTTTTTTTTTTTTTTTTTTTTTTTTTTTTTTTTTTTTTTTTTTTTTTTTTTTTTTTTTTTTTTTTTTTTTTTTTTTTTTTTTTTTTTTTTTTTTTTTTTTTTTTTTTTTTTTTTTTTTTTTTTTTTTTTTTTTTTTTTTTTTTTTTTTTTTTTTTTTTTTTTTTTTTTTTTTTTTTTTTTTTTTTTTTTTTTTTTTTTTTTTTTTTTTTTTTTTTTTTTTTTTTTTTTTTTTTTTTTTTTTTTTTTTTTTTTTTTTTTTTTTTTTTTTTTTTTTTTTTTTTTTTTTTTTTTTTTTTTTTTTTTTTTTTTTTTTTTTTTTTTTTTTTTTTTTTTTTTTTTTTTTTTTTTTTTTTTTTTTTTTTTTTTTTTTTTTTTTTTTTTTTTTTTTTTTTTTTTTTTTTTTTTTTTTTTTTTTTTTTTTTTTTTTTTTTTTTTTTTTTTTTTTTTTTTTTTTTTTTTTTTTTTTTTTTTTTTTTTTTTTTTTTTTTTTTTTTTTTTTTTTTTTTTTTTTTTTTTTTTTTTTTTTTTTTTTTTTTTTTTTTTTTTTTTTTTTTTTTTTTTTTTTTTTTTTTTTTTTTTTTTTTTTTTTTTTTTTTTTTTTTTTTTTTTTTTTTTTTTTTTTTTTTTTTTTTTTTTTTTTTTTTTTTTTTTTTTTTTTTTTTTTTTTTGAATTTTTTTTTTCATTTTGTACTGTTTGCCGAGCTCAAAGCTCTGCAAACAGTTGAAGTTAAACTTTTTGAAATTTTTTTTTTTTTTTTTTTTTTTTTTTTTTTTTTTTTTTTTTTTTTTTTTTTTTTTTTTTTTTTTTTTTTTTTTTTTTTCATTGTACTGTTTGCCGAGCTCAAAGCTCTGCAAACAGTTGAACTTAAAACTTTTTTTTTTAAATTTTTTTTTTTTTTTTTTTTTTTTTTTTTTTTTTTTTTTTTTTTTTTGTTTTTTTTTTTTTTTTTTTTTTTTTTTTTTTTTTTTTTTTTTTTTTTTTTTTTTTTTTTTTTTTTTTTTTTTTTTTTTTTTTTTTTTTTTTTTTTTTTTTTTTTTTTTTTTTTTTTTTTTTTTTTTTTTTTTTTTTTTTTTTTTTTTTTTTTTTTTTTTTTTTTTTTTTTTTTTTTTTTTTTTTTTTTTTTTTTTTTTTTTTTTTTTTTTTTTTTTTTTTTTTTTTTTTTTTTTTTTTTTTTTTTTTTTTTTTTTTTTTTTTTTTTTTTTTTTTTTTTTTTTTTTTTTTTTTTTTTTTTTTTTTTTTTTTTTTTTTTTTTTTTTTTTTTTTTTTTTTTTTTTTTTTTTTTTTTTTTTTTTTTTTTTTTTTTTTTTTTTTTTTTTTTTTTTTTTTTTTTTTTTTTTTTTTTTTTTTTTTTTTTTTTTTTTTTTTTTTTTTTTTTTTTTTTTTTTTTTTTTTTTTTTTTTTTTTTTTTTTTTTTTTTTTTTTTTTTTTTTTTTTTTTTTTTTTTTTTTTTTTTTTTTTTTTTTTTTTTTTTCATTTTGTACTGTTTGCCGAGCAAAATGCTCTGCAAACAGTTGTTTTAAAACTTGGTGAAAATTTTCTGTACTGTTTGTGAAAACAAAAAAAAAAAAAAAAAAAAAAAAAAAAAAAAAAAAAAAAAAAAAAAAAAAAAAAAAAAAAAAAAAAAAAAAAAAAAAAAAAAAAAAAAAAAAAAAAAAAAAAAAAAAAAAAAAAAAAAAAAAAAAAAAAAAAAAAAAAAAAAAAAAAAAAAAAAAAAAAAAAAAAAAAAAAAAAAAAAAAAAAAAAAAAAAAAAAAAAAAAAAAAAAAAAAAAAAAAAAAAAAAAAAAAAAAAAAAAAAAAAAAAAAAAAAAAAAAAAAAAAAAAAAAAAAAAAAAAAAAAAAAAAAAAAAAAAAAAAAAAAAAAAAAAAAAAAAAAAAAAAAAAAAAAAAAAAAAAAAAAAAAAAAAAAAAAAAAAAAAAAAAAAAAAAAAAAAAAAAAAAAAAAAAAAAAAAAAAAAAAAAAAAAAAAAAAAAAAAAAAAAAAAAAAAAAAAAAAAAAAAAAAAAAAAAAAAAAAAAAAAAAAAAAAAAAAAAAAAAAAAAAAAAAAAAAAAAAAAAAAAAAAAAAAAAAAAAAAAAAAAAAAAAAAAAAAAAAAAAAAAAAAAAAAAAAAAAAAAAAAAAAAAAAAAAAAAAAAAAAAAAAAAAAAAAAAAAAAAAAAAAAAAAAAAAAAAAAAAAAAAAAAAAAAAAAAAAAAAAAAAAAAAAAAAAAAAAAAAAAAAAAAAAAAAAAAAAAAAAAAAAAAAAAAAAAAAAAAAAAAAAAAAAAAAAAAAAAAAAAAAAAAAAAAAAAAAAAAAAAAAAAAAAAAAAAAAAAAAAAAAAAAAAAAAAAAAAAAAAAAAAAAAAAAAAAAAAAAAAAAAAAAAAAAAAAAAAAAAAAAAAAAAAAAAAAAAAAAAAAAAAAAAAAAAAAAAAAAAAAAAAAAAAAAAAAAAAAAAAAAAAAAAAAAAAAAAAAAAAAAAAAAAAAAAAAAAAAAAAAAAAAAAAAAAAAAAAAAAAAAAAAAAAAAAAAAAAAAAAAAAAAAAAAAAAAAAAAAAAAAAAAAAAAAAAAAAAAAAAAAAAAAAAAAAAAAAAAAAAAAAAAAAAAAAAAAAAAAAAAAAAAAAAAAAAAAAAAAAAAAAAAAAAAAAAAAAAAAAAAAAAAAAAAAAAAAAAAAAAAAAAAAAAAAAAAAAAAAAAAAAAAAAAAAAAAAAAAAAAAAAAAAAAAAAAAAAAAAAAAAAAAAAAAAAAAAAAAAAAAAAAAAAAAAAAAAAAAAAAAAAAAAAAAAAAAAAAAAAAAAAAAAAAAAAAAAAAAAAAAAAAAAAAAAAAAAAAAAAAAAAAAAAAAAAAAAAAAAAAAAAAAAAAAAAAAAAAAAAAAAAAAAAAAAAAAAAAAAAAAAAAAAAAAAAAAAAAAAAAAAAAAAAAAAAAAAAAAAAAAAAAAAAAAAAAAAAAAAAAAAAAAAAAAAAAAAAAAAAAAAAAAAAAAAAAAAAAAAAAAAAAAAAAAAAAAAAAAAAAAAAAAAAAAAAAAAAAAAAAAAAAAAAAAAAAAAAAAAAAAAAAAAAAAAAAAAAAAAAAAAAAAAAAAAAAAAAAAAAAAAAAAAAAAAAAAAAAAAAAAAAAAAAAAAAAAAAAAAAAAAAAAAAAAAAAAAAAAAAAAAAAAAAAAAAAAAAAAAAAAAAAAAAAAAAAAAAAAAAAAAAAAAAAAAAAAAAAAAAAAAAAAAAAAAAAAAAAAAAAAAAAAAAAAAAAAAAAAAAAAAAAAAAAAAAAAAAAAAAAAAAAAAAAAAAAAAAAAAAAAAAAAAAAAAAAAAAAAAAAAAAAAAAAAAAAAAAAAAAAAAAAAAAAAAAAAAAAAAAAAAAAAAAAAAAAAAAAAAAAAAAAAAAAAAAAAAAAAAAAAAAAAAAAAAAAAAAAAAAAAAAAAAAAAAAAAAAAAAAAAAAAAAAAAAAAAAAAAAAAAAAATAAAAAAATAAAACAAAAAAATAAAATCTTTTTATTATTTTAGGATTTTCTAATTTTGTATTTGATTTTTCAATTTTAAAATAACAAACACACATACAAATAATAAAAGAAAAAAATTTAAACAAATAAAACAAACAATTAACAAGTAAACAAACAAATATTTACATGCATTTGCACACTCCCCCTCAAATTAAGCATTTTAGACTATACTAAATTTACAAACTCCCCCTAAAATCATGCATTCTACCCTTTTTCTCCCCCTCAAACATTGCATGTAATAACAATTAAAAACACATCAATGTTTGAAACAGAAAAATGGACATAGAAAACATGGCATGAAAGCAATTAAGTTTGTAAATCAAGCATTCCCAACTTGGTTTTCAGAAAATTGAACCTGTTTTCATCCAAAGGTTTGGTGAAAATATCAGCAAGTTGGTAGTCTGTTGGGACAAAATAGAGTTCGATGTTACCTTTCTCGACATGATCTTTAAGAAAATGGTACCGAACATCTATGTGCTTGGTCTTTGTGTGCTGTACAGGATTGCAAGAAATAGCAATAGCACTCTTTGAGTCACAGTAAATGGGAATTCTGTTGAATTGGAATCCATAATCAGTCAACTGAGTCTTCATCCAAAGAACTTGTGAACAACAGCTTGCTGCAGCAACGTATTCAGCTTCTGCAGTAGATGTGGATACACAATTCTGTTTCTTTGAAGACCAACTGACCAATCTATCCCCTAGAAACTGTACACTTCCAGAAGTGCTCTTTCGATCAAGCTTACAACCTGCATGGTCAGCATCTGAATATGCAATTAACTGAAACCCGGTATCCCTTGGATACCAGAGACCAAGGTTCACTGTGCCTCTCAGGTATCGGAAGATCCGTTTAACGGCCTGGAAATGACTTTCCTTGGGATTGGCCTGGTACCTGGCACACATGCATGTGGCGAACATAATATCCGGGCGACTAGCAGTCAAATACATGAGTGACCCTATCATACTGCGATATTTCTTTTGATCAAAAGATTTTCCATTTAAATCAGCATTAATCTTTGTTCGAGATTCCATGGGTGTGCCAATTGTTTGACAATCCATCATATCAAACTTTTTCAACATGTCAAGAATGTACTTAGATTGACAAATAAAAGTTCCATTTGACATCTGTTTAACTTGAAGACCAAGGAAAAAGTTTAATTCACCCATCATGCTCATTTCAAATTTCTTGATCATTAAAGCAGAGAAATTCTTGCAGTATTTAGGATTAGTTGACCCGAAAATTATGTCGTCAACATAAATCTGGATTAGAATGATGTCACTGCCTTGTCGTTTGATAAACAAGGTAGTGTCAATCGAACCTTTGCTAAAGCCAGATTGCACAAGATAAGAGGATAGAGCATCATACCATGCACGAGGCGCTTGTTTCAGACCATATAATGCCTTATCTAACCTGTAAACATAGTTCGGATGTTTAGAATTCACAAAACCTTCTGGTTGTTCAACGTACACTTCTTCTTTGAGAATTCCATTCAAGAAGGCAGTTTTGACATCCATTTGGTAGACTGTGAAGTTCTTGTAGGCAGCATAGGCAAGAAACATCCGAATAGCCTCAATTCGTGCAACTGGTGCGAATGTCTCATCATAATCAATTCCATCTTGTTGGCAATATCCCTTTGCAACCAATCGTGCTTTGTTGCGTACAACAACTCCATTTTCATCCTTTTTGTTCTTGAAGATCCATTTGGTCTTAATTGGCTCCTTGTTCTTGTAAGGATTGGGAACCAATTTCCATACCTCAAGGCGTTCAAATTGATTCAGTTCCTCCTGCATAGCTTTCACCCAATCTGGACAACTTAGAGCATCATTCACTGTCTTTGGTTCAACAATGCTCAGAAAATTTACAAACAGACATTCATTCGCAGAAGCAGATCTTGTCTGAATTCCTGTTGTTGGATTACCAATGACTTGAGAAATCGGATGAGCTCTAGTCCATTTGGTTGTGTGAGGAATTGGATCAATTGGATCACCAGATTCTTCAGAATCAATAAAATCAGGAGTATGTTGTTCTGTCAATTGTTCAAGTGAAGTAGCAATTGGTTCAACAAAGTGATCTTGATCATAAGCTTCTGGATTGGTTGAAGGATTTGTCACTTGAGAGATAACATGAGGTTGAGTATGCAACCCTGAATTATCAGTTGGTGGAAGAGAATCAGATGGTGAACTAACATCTGATGATTGTGTTGGTGAAGACTCATTGGGATCCATCTCTTTCGAATTTGAACTTGATGGTTCATTGAGATGTACTTCAGATTCAGGAACTTCTTTCGAGACTTTGAAAAATTCTTCGAACAAGATATCCAAATCTTGTGGTGTAGGAGTAGAGAATGATTTGACATTTGATGCAGTCTTAGTTGCGGAAGCTTGTGGACTTTGAAGTTCGGGTCTTGAACTGTGTTGTTCAAGAACCATTCCTGAGAGTTCATCAAATTTGACATTCATACTCTCTTCGATTCTCTTGGTTCTTCGGTTATATACACGATATGCAATGGATTCTCTTGAATAACCGATGAAATATGCCTCATCGCCTTTTGGTTCAAATTTGCCCAGATTGTCTCGATCATTGAGAACATAACATACACATCCAAAAATGTGTAAGAAGTTCACATTGGGCTTTCTTTTGTTGATCACCTCATACGGAGTTTTATCAAACCTCTTGTTGATTATTGATCTGTTTTGTGTAAAACATGCAGTAGCAACAGCTTCAGCCCATAGATTCAGTGGCAATTTCGAATAGGCAAGCATTGTTCTAGCTGCTTCAACAAGAGTTCGATTTCGACGTTCAACTACTCCATTCTGTTGAGGTGTTCTGACAGCGGAAAATTGGTGTGAAATACCCATGGACTTGAAGAAAGAATCAATTGTTGAATTCTTGAATTCAGTGCCATTGTCTGAGCGAACAATTCTAACAGATGATTTGAGATTGACTTGGGTCTTCTTGATGAAATCAATAATCACTTGCGGAGTTTCACTCTTTGCATGAAGAAAGAATACCCAAGTATAACGAGAATAATCATCTACAATCACTAGAATGTATCGCTTCCCATGGATACTTTGAACCTTCATTGGGCCACACAAATCCATATGAATAAGGTGCAAAGGACCTTCTGTACTTAGATGCTTCTTTGGTTTGTGTGAAGCTTTCTTCATCTTTCCAATTGCACAAGCTGGACAAACATGTTCACTTTCATACTTGTAGTCCGGAAGACCTTCAACAAGTTGTTTATCCACGAGTGTATTAATCGTTTGAAAGTTAAGATGAGAAAGACGGCGATGCCATAACCAAGAGTTTTGTGCAGTTGCTTTCGAAAGAAGACAAATCTCTGAAGAATTGGATGGGATGTTGTTGAGATCAATTGTGAACAAATTATTGTCTCTTGTTCCAGTCAGAATATCCACACCATCTTCAGTCTGCACTTTGCATTCATATCTTCTAAATAATACTTGAAGATCATTGTCACAAAATTGACCAACACTAAAGAGATTGTGTCCAAGTCCTTCAACGTAGGAAACTCTCTTTATAGTGACTCCATTTTTGACAATGTCTCCATAACCAAGAATAGGAGCGATATGATCGTTTCCGAATCTTACAGTTCCATAAACTTTTCAACAAAGTTCGAAAGAATTGATTTGGTTCCAGTCATATGGCGAGAACATCCCGAGTCGACATACCAAACACAAATGAGAAATTCCTGCAAGGACAGGGAATATGGTTTAGGTACCCATGTAGATTGGGTCCTTGCAGGTTAGGTGGATAACATGCAAGTACACATAAAAATTAAAAAATCAAGCAAAATAACACGCAAACAAACAATTTATTCAAATAACAAACAAGCATACAAAATTGTTCATAATACAAGTACGAATTACAAACAAACAAAATGTAAAAGATTAAACACATGTTTTGTTACAAGCAGGAGTAGTCCTAGATGTAGAAGCATTATCTAATGTATTTGATCTACGGACAATCCACACTTGTTTGACATGGGTAGTGTTTCCATCAAGTTTAACTTTTCTAGTAGCATGCAAGAATTTATCTTTTGGAATCCATCTACTGCTACTTTTCATGCACAAGTCACCTGAAACACGAACATTCTTAGTGTTAGATACTAATTTAGCATTTATGTTCTGAACAGGTTTCTTCTTGATGGGTTCTGTGGTCTTATTCACTTTCTTAATGTTATTAGGTGACAACCATCCATACTGGTCTTTGTATTTAGTTATGCCTGTAATAGTATCTCTAACCCTATGAATAGTGCACTGAGGATTCTTCTTAGAGTACCTAGGGAAACTAGAATACTGAACCTGCTGAGGTTGTTTGTTACCTAACAAGAAAGTTTCATTCTTAACAATCTTTGGACCACTGTTTGTCTTGACTTCTTTCTGAGCCTTGGGTTCAGATTTGACCTTGTACATCTGTGTTTGCCTAGAAGTCTTTGATTTCATTGAGACATCGGGACCCTTCTTATTAGGTGATTGGTTGGTCTTGGGTTTTGAAACACACTTTGGTAATGGTTTGTTCTTTGGTTTTGAGTCAGTCTTGGGTAATGGGTTGGTCTTTGGTTGTTGGGTGGTCTTTTGTCTTTGGAACTTATCGGATGAAGATTGTGAAGAGTGTGACGTTGGAATATCCTTTAGATTTAAATCAAGTTTTTCCTTCTTTTGATCAAAAAGTTTTTCAAATTCAGGTTCAAAATCATGATTTTCTTCCAAAAATGTTGACATTTCATCAGTTTCCAACTTCACACTGACATCACTTTTCTTCATTGGACATGGACTTTTCTTGAATGAAATTGATGCTTTTTCGTTTTCTTTATGAAATTGAAGTGCTATTTTCTGAAATTCGAATTCAACTTTTAAATCATTGAGTTCTTTTAGCACATTTAATCTCTGTTCTCTTTCTTTCTCAAACTTTTGTTTGAAAGCATCAATGTCATTCAAGTACGATAAAGTTCCTTCAGAAAACTTGGTAAAGGTCTCAATTTCAGAAGTGATCGGGAAGAAACAATCATCAATATCATGAACATCATCTAAATCACCATCAGTTTGCACAGACACATGAGCCACTTTCTTGATGTCTTCATTCACATTTTGAACATGAATTTGATGATTCTTTTCAAACAAGTTAGTTTTCTTTTTCATACTCAAAATCTTTTTATCGATCTTTTCAAATGATTCAGAAAACTTTTTGTCAAAATCAAGTTTGCACATATCAAAGATCTGTGTTTCTTTCTCAGTTTGCACAGAAGCATTTACAACCTCACACACAGAAATCACAGAACATCCAGATTGATCACAAACTTTTGAATCTACCTTGGGTTGGTCACTGATAAAGTGATTTTGAGTTTGCTGATTATCTATCAAAGATTGCTTTTCTCAAGTGATTTTTGCAACTCTTTTATTACCTTTTCCAAAACAATTTGTGGAACATAAGGTCTCAAATTTTTAGGTCTTGGAATAGGAATAGGATTTTCCAAAGGGTTTGGAGCAAAACACTCAAGAATTTCAGGTATGACAGCCTCATGATTCTCTTTGATTGATTTTGTGTAGAGTTAGCGAAGAAATCATATGACTCATCCATTAACTTATAGTTAAAATAGACTTTTGGACACTTGTCTAGAAAATCCTCAGCCTCATAATCACTATCAGTTGGTCTCACAAATTGGTCTGTCAGCCCACATCTCAAATAAGATTCATTGTATAATGGTGGGACTTCTTCTTGTGCTTCGAGCAAATGATTTGGATTGACATAACCTATCCCTGAATTGAATAAATTTTTCGAATTTCTAGGCCTATTCAAAAATATTTGTTGATATGATCGATTAATCTTATACAGTTTGTCTTGATAAGACTTGATTTCAGCTTTAAGCTCATCATTTTCTTTATCAAGTTTTTGTTTAAGAGAATCTTTTATACAACATTCATATTTTAGGTCAGAAATTTTGTTTTCAAATTCTGTCAAATCAGGGATTGATTCTTTCATTTTCACATTCAAAGACTCAATGTCCTCAGCCAATGCATTTGCTCGAAACATCTCATTGGTCTTTTCCACTTGAAGTTGTCGGACAGTCTTGCTCATTTCAAGAACTTTGGTCTCAAGTTCTTGTTTCTCAAGATGCAGTTTGGAGTTATGAGTAAAAGAGAATGCTGATTTTTCAGATTTCAAATTCTCAATATCTTTTTGAAGTGAATCAATTTTAATTTGAAAATCCTTTTCTTTATCCTCCAAATCTTTCTTTAATTGCAAATTCTTTTTACTCAACTCCCTGCAGTCTTTTCTTGCAGTATCAGACATATCCATGTAATGTTTTAGAACAGATTTGGGAAAAGAAATTACCTCATCCTCGACTTCAGAAGAGCTTTCATCATCTTCCTCCAACTCCTTTGACTTCTTGATCTTTGTCATGAAGCACACATTTGCTGCAAGCTCATCTGTCTCCTCGTCAGAAAGATGTAACCACTTGTCATCCTCTGCGAGAAGAGCAATTCCGCTTTCCTCTTGTCTTGCCAGCAACAGTTTGTACTTGTAATATTCGGAGTTCTTCTGTCGAGGTTTGGTGCAGTTGATTGCAAAATGTCCAGTCAAGCCACAGTTATAGCATTTTCTGTCTTCAGATCTCTTGTCCATGACCTTCTTCTCAAACTTTTTCTGATTCTCAAACTTCTTCTCACCACCAGCAAAAACTTTCTTCTGATCATACTTAGGAGCATCCGCATTTCTAGCATAAGAAGACACTGATGAAGTCCTAAGCTGATTGTTTGTTGGTTTCTTCTTGAAGAATTTCTTCTTGAAAGCCTTGGTGAAATAAGCGAGTTCTTTGTACATCTGTTTTTGGTTCTCATCCAGATCAGAATCACTCATATCACTCGAATCAGAATCAGTTTGAACTTCAATAAAACTGTGTCTTGACATTCTTGAAGTCTTCTTTTCTGCAACCAAAGCCAATGGATCTGACTGAACAATCACTTCTTTCTTCTTCTGAATTCTCTTGACATCTTCTACATTCAGTTGTAGCTTCTCAAACAGTGTAGTGAATGGTGAGCTTTGCAAAATCTGACTGTTGGTTGAGTTGTGTACCATACACTTGCCATTCTTCTTCCAGATTTTTGATGAATTTGATGTTGAGTTCCATATTGGTTCTCTTTACATCATTCTTTCTCAGCTCATTGATGACATTGCAGAATCTGATGTATACCTCATTCAGTGGTTCACCTTTTTGTTGTCTGAATGTTTCATACATGTTCAGAACTGTTGACAACCTAATGGTGTTTGATACATCTGATCCTTCCATCTGCTTTTCCACCTCATCCCAAATGTCTTTTCCTGTTTCGTAGGAATCCACATTGCAGTATATGTCATCTGGAAGTGCTTGGTAAAGAAAGGCAATTGCACTTTGATCAGCCTCAACTCTGCTTTTCTGATCTGTGTTCCAACTCTCTTCAGGCAATACTTCTCCATTTATTGGGTTCTTTGGGATTTCAGGACCTTCTTTGTATGATTTCCTGAGCAGTTTTCCATTCTTTTGCCTGTCTATCCAGTTCAAAAATCTCTTCTTCCATTGAGGATAAGATCCTCTGAATAAGACAGGTGGTCTTCCTTCAGAACCAAGAGCTAGAGCTTCCCTTGACGCCATATCAATCAATTAAAAGTCTTTGAAAAACTTGAGAAATTTTCAAATTCAACTAAATGCAGAGCTTAAACCTCTGCAAATAGAACAAGTGAGAATTTTGAAAATTTTGAAAATTTTGATTTTCCTTCCCAGACGAAGAATATCGATGAAAAATGGTTTTGAGAAATTTTCTTGAAAAATTTTGATTTGAGATTCTTAAAAACAACTAAATGCCGAGCTAAATGCTCTGCAATTGGTGTAAGTGACACAAGATCACAAAAACAACTGAATGCCGAGCCAATATCTCTGCAAACAGTGCAATTCAACTAATTGCCGAGCAATATCTCTGCAAATAGTTCAAATAGAACTTGTCCTTAGTTACACCAATCAAAAACACTTGTTTGCCGAGCTTAGACTTCTGCAAACAATGCAATTAGCACCAGTCTCAAATCAAGAAATCTCAAAACAACTAAATGCCGAGCAATAAGCTCTGCAAATAGAACAAGTGAACTTCCAGTACTTAGCCAAATTCTGAAACACGTATTTGCCGAGCAAATAGCTCTGCAAATAGAACAAGTGAACTTCTCACTTAACCAACTTTCTTGAAATAACTATTTGCCGAACAAAAAGTTCTGCAAATAGAACAAGTGAACTTCCAGTACTTAGCCAAATTCTGAAACACGTATTTGCCGAGCAAAATGCTCTGCAAATAGTTCAAGTAAGAACCACTCTTTAGCCAACGACTTCTGCAAATGCGAGTAACCACAACACGACAAAATAGTCGGTTAGGTTATCTTCTTTGTTTATTCAACCCCTTATTTGCAGAGAAGCAAGTAAATCTTCGATAACTTCTTCATTTTTGAGAATTAGAACTCGAATTTTATATCAAAATGTTCAGAAAATCAATGCGCACAAATCCTCAAACAAATTAGATGCTAATTTCACCTGGAACTCAAACCCTCACAAACATGCGATTTGTAGAGCTCGATCAAAAACAACTTAAATGTTGAAATTAGCTTCTGAAATTGATGGCGAAGGGAGATATACTGAATGTAAATCGAACGGTGAACAAAATTCAACAAAAACACACTTAATTTGCAAGAATCACTGAAACAGTGAGCTCTGCAAATGAACCTTTCAGAAAAATTACTCAAATTCTGAAATTAAGCACAAATTAAGCTTGTAATAAGCTTGTGGATCGTTCAGCAACTCTGATTGTGCTCTGATACCAAATGTAGAGAATAGAATTCGAGCTTTTAGTGTGTGTTTAGAGTTTATCAATGGCGGTTTCTAGAGAGAGAGTAGAGAGAGAGTCAGTTGAAAGTTTAGATTGTATTATGGGTCAAAAGGTTACATAATGCATTAGGAAGGGGGTTTATATACATAAGAGCAATTTACACTATGCCCCCTTCCATATTAACAATGTTACATTCTAAGTACAAAATTACATAAGGTATACAAATCAACTACTACTTATTATATTTCTAACAAAGAAATTCTTATTGCCGGAAACACAAGTAACATGAGAAATAACAGAGCATTGTTTGATCCTTTCATTGCTCCCGGCTTTCAAATTGTTCCAAGAATTCTTCATAATCACCCTCTCACATATGTACTTACCGTTGAACAAGACTTAGCTGAAGTCTATCTTTTTGATATGTGGAGATCCATTACCTTCATTCAACCTCAAAACCCAACAATTCCAAAAGCCAAAACCAAACTTAAATCACCTGAACTTCGTCGTCAAGGCTACTTTCAATATCAGTTGAATTCAGGAGATAGAACGTATGAGTTTGAGTTCAATCTTGATGATTTCAGAAGTATTTTAAGACTTCCTGAAGCAAACTTCAATGGACATGCTGATTATGATAAATTTGAATCCAATGAAGAGATGTTTGCTGCCTTGATTTCTATTGGATATGAAGGTCCTTTATCCAAGACAAAAGATTTCAAGTTGAAAAATTTACCAAAGATTTGGTTCTATGTGTATTCCATCCTCAGCAATTGCTTAACTCCGTATACAAGAGGAATGGACAATCTGACACAACCAATGCTGTACATTTTCTATGGTGTTGTCTTCAACAAACACTATGACATTGCTCAACTTCTGTGGGATCAATTGATTGTATTGGTAAATGGCAAAGTATCTGCTCCCAAGAAGTATATTCCATTCATCAGATTTCTCACAGCAATCGTCTACAGTGCAGTCAGACATGAAAGAAGCATTCCAAGGCTTCTAGACAGTAGCCAAGTGACCATACATTTTTACAAGTATGTCAGAGATTCAGGAGCTGCTAATTATACTTTTCTGATTCCATCATTCCTACTAGATATGGTTTCAGATTCTGATGAAGATAAGATTACTTATCTGGACTGGATTAGAACAGCTCTGGGACCGGAAAGCCTCCCGGTTCCTACCCAAGCTGTACATAGGACACCTGGTGAGGGGTCAAGTAGAAAAAGAAAAGAGCGTGAGGGTGAATCCAGTTCCAGTAAGTCCAAAAGAAAGAAACAAAAAGGTGAAATGTTTGTGTTAAGATTGAGTAAACAAGTGCATCAAAAGAAGAAGAAAAGGAGTTCATCAAAGAAACTCAAAAGAAAAGCTCCAGCTGAATCTTCTTCACCAAAATCTTCTGAGGAGACAATATCTGTTTCTGGGTCTCCAAGACCAATCCGATCACCACCCCCCAGAACACAAACACCTCAAAAACCATCATCTCCATCTTCACCCAAATTACCTCAATCACCTATAACACCAATTCATCAATCTTCACCACTTCCTGAAATAACAACACCTGAACAACCTATCATACCTCAATCCATCTCAACCATACCTTCATCATCCTTTATTCGATCACCTCCACCAACATATACTCAAGGCCGAAAGAAATCAATTCCTGTAAATATCCGTAAAACTTTTAAGAGATCTCGCTTTGAGTATGACCGATTTCAAGAACCCGAACCAGAAGATATGATTACTCCTGATAATGATGCATCTGATGATGATGCAAATCAGTTTGCTAATGATGTCATAGACATCCCGGAGGAACAAGGAAGGAATGAGGGAGGGGTTGAAAATACCGGAGAGATTGAGAGGTCAGGGTTAGGTGAAAGGCAAAAAGAAAACATTGGCCTCCAATTAGTTACAAACCTATATCAACGCCGGGTTCGTCGTAGGGTAGAAGACGAGAGCTCCCAACTCTCGCATGAACAAACCTCCACTAGCCATTCGGAAGTCTCTCTACAGACTGACGTCTCATTTTCGCACGGGCAAAAACCACGTACTCCATTCCATTCTCCTTCAGAGTCTGTGAATGTTGAAGCAAAAGAGACACCTGCCCCTCTCTTGAATTTCGTTTCTGCACGTGTGTCTAGTACCCTTAGGACACCAATTGTGATACCATTTGCACATCTAAGTGATGCTGCCAGAACAAACATAGAGAGATCGGCTCTTGTGCCCTCTCGAAGATTGTTTGGAAATCCTTCCATTGCTAACATTACGCCAGCTTTGAACGAAGGTGCCCTAGTTGTGCGACAGTCTGAATTCTTACGAGCTCAATCTGTTGCATCAGCTCTTCGTGCTATGGGCTTAACGGTTCGTCTAAGTGACTCCGGTGTTATTTACCTCTATTTCCCAAAAGATTCTGGTTGCGAAGCCGAATCATCAACTGTTGCTCATACTCTTGAACCAACAGGAAATCCTGAGACAGTACTGATGTCTTCAGGTCACTCAGTAGAATCACTTGAGACTACTGATGTGCCAAATTCTGATATTCCTTTACCACCAGAGGCTCAAAGATTAATAACTCATTTTGTTGAAGGTATTGAAGAAGGACAAAGAAGTGAGCTACTTATCTCGAGAAACACTATCACTGGTAAACTTCCTGCATCACAAACAACATCTCAAACACCTAGATTGTTTACTGGAGGTGTTTTACGCATTCGTTCTCCAGTAGTGACTTCAACACCAACACAAACAACACCAACACCCCCACATATATCAACAACAATAACAACAACAACAACAATACCACCAACACCAAGACCACAATCATTTCCTGATCCAAATTCACCACATCATTCTTCCAGTTCTTCTTCTGATTCTGATTCGTCTGAATACTTAAGTGATTGTTCACCAAACAGAATTGCTACCAGTGGTTTATCTACCGATACTCTTATTGTTGCACTTATGAATCGGTTGAGATCTGAAGAACCAAATCTGTCTTCACATAAAAGATCTATTTTTCACTCACTTCTTGCATATTTGTCAGCCAAAGGTACTCAACTTGAACAACAAGCTGAAATTGAAGCTCTTCAAAAGCGAGTTCAAGAGCTTGATCAACAATGTAGACTGGCTAATATCTCAGAGCGTCGGGATGATCAAGATCCTGATGATCAACCCGAGGGGGAGAATTTTAGAGATATTAGAGAGGGTCATGAGACACAAGCTCATGAGACACAAGCTCAAGTTGATCAAGAAAGTGCTCAAGAAGTTGTTACAGAAACTGAAACTCAAAATCAAGGAGGAACTCAAAATCCAGAAGATTCAGATGACTTACCTCCACTCATCAGAAATATTTCTCATTATTATTCTTCCACATCAAGTTCTGATGAGTCAAGTGATCCTGGTCCATTTCAACCAGGAAATACTGTTTCTCAATCTCAGCATCCTACTCAAGAAGTAAATGGAGAAGATATCTTTGAAGAGATAGTCTATCATCTCAGAAACACAGAAAATCTTGAGACTCCCAATGAACTTGGACAAGGAGTTAGACATCCAAGGATCTCAAGAGATAAGATATGGCAGATCAATGAGGGTTACTTTGCTGAGAATTATGAACAGATCTTGGATTTGAGCACAAGACCTGAAGAAATTGTATGCAGAACTAGATATCTTGAAGAGATAGTCTATCATCTCAGAAACACAGAAAATCTTGAGACTCCCAATGAACTTGGACAAGGAGTTAGACATCCAAGGATCTCAAGAGATAAGATATGGCAGATCAATGAGGGTTACTTTGCTGAGAATTATGAACAGATCTTGGATTTGAGCACAAGACCTGAAGAAATTGTATGCAGAACTAGATATCTTGAAGAAAGAGCCTTTCAAATCTATTGCTCACCAAATGAAAGACTTAACATGACCTTGAACCGATTAAGAGCATTCTTTCTGTTCAGACATCAAGGTCAAAGAGATGCATACATGGAGCTGATGAATGCAGAAAGTTCTGTAAGAGCTGAATGGTGGTATCAGCAATTTCAGATTCCAATCACTAAAGTCCTTCAGTTGTTTACTCCTCTCAAGAATCACAATCTCAGACTTGTTCGATTCAGAGTTCGCCGAGCTGATGGCAATATCTATGTTGTTCAAGAAGAATCTCTTCAACATATGACGATCTCAGACATCCTATTTCTCTACAATCAATACAGAGCTAGATATCTTGAAGAAAGAGCCTTTCAAATCTATTGCTCACCAAATGAAAGACTTAACATGACCTTGAACCGATTAAGAGCATTCTTTCTGTTCAGACATCAAGGTCAAAGAGATGCATACATGGAGCTGATGAATGCAGAAAGTTCTGTAAGAGCTGAATGGTGGTATCAGCAATTTCAGATTCCAATCACTAAAGTCTTCAGTTGTTTACTCCTCTCAAGAATCACAATCTCAGACTTGTTCGATTCAGAGTTCGCCGAGCTGATGGCAATATCTATGTTGTTCAAGAAGAATCTCTTCAACATATGACGATCTCAGACATCCTATTTCTCTACAATCAATATGCTTATCTGATAATCAAGACTCCAGATCAACTTCTAGCCTATGAAGTATTGAAAAGTCATATTCAAGCCTTGATTAGATTCTATGAATTCAATGACTTCCAGATTGGCTTAGAAAGAAGAACTAGCAGGATTAACCTTACAAGACCAAACCAAAGAGCCGAAGGTTATGAGCTAGATTCATTTCAGATTGGAGATCCAATTGAAGACTTGGATGGATTTGTCTTCATCAATCGACTGAAGAAAAAGATCTTCATTCGTGCCTCTGATTTTTCCAAATATTCAGATGGTACTTTGAAATATTGCCAATCCATTCTGAATGCAATAGATGAAGATTCTGATAATGAAGAAGATGAAAACATCAAGTCCCAGAGAGAAGATCACATAAGACGTATCAAAGATACTCTTGATATGCGTCAGAGGATTAGAGATCTCATTGTCACAAGAACTCCCAAGCCACAAGAAGGAATTATTCATACCAAGACAGGTTCATGGGTTCGTTGGAATCCTAGCCATGAACGTGGTCCTCATAACATTCCTCCTGTAAACTTCCAAGATAATATCAAATTGCCAGATGAACGTCCTGAAGGTGATAACTGGCACTTCATCCCTAAGAAGTTTTGGAATGACTCATGAAACAGTTACAAGAAGAGAGCCTTCTGGAGTTCAAAGATTGATAAGCCATCAACTTCATATGCTGCACAAAGATATATGAAAAGGAAGAACAAGCAAAGACGTGCAAACAAGAGAAGGAGACAACAAAGGAAGTGATGATGGACAACCAAGCACTAAGGGGGAGAATGTTAGAAATATAAAATAGTGCTTAGTTGTATTTCTAAATATTGCATTTTGTGTATACATTGTAAGGTTGAGGGGGAGCTTATGTAATATACTTAGAGTATAAATACCCCTCAAGCCTTCAACTTTTGTAACCTTTTGCACACTTTTGCTAATCAATCAAACCTGATTTTCACACACAAATCTTCTCTCTCAAGAACACACACTAACACACACACTTTCCACCATTGTTGTATACTTTACTTCCGCACCATAACACGAATTAAAACTAGTTTCTACAGATTTCCTATGTATCATTGAGATATGCACAAAGCAAGTCTCTAACATAGTTCGGTCTGCGGCTTTACAACCACGAGATTGCTTCAAAGAATATAAATCATGGTTAGTACAGCCGAAGCGTTCGATAACCACAATCTATTATCCTTAAAGACTTTTTAGGGAAAACCGAGGTCACATTTAGACTTCTCGTTTACTCAACAAATTCATAAAATGAAAATGTGAGACCTACGTTCAACGTTGGAAAAGATGTTAGCATTGGTAGGATTTCCATTCGATCATCGTGGAATATCAAAAATATGATATCACTACAAATGTTCCGGCTATATCACAAAGATAAGCAATAATATCACAAAGATATGACTCGAATGTGTCCCAAAAAAAAATGAATGAAGATCAAATTAATGACCAATCAAGATAGCTCTAGACACAGCGTGATCAAATGAAGTCGGGGACTGGAGCAGAAATGTCGCCCTTTTTCAATATCAACATCTTCCAAATGAAGAGTCAATAGAAATGTGAAAATCTCCGTGAGAAATGAAACAAGTATTTGTTAAGAAACACTTGAGTGGTTAGGGAAAGATGTGCATCGCTTCACTGGGTCCATGAAGACTTCTTCAATATCGAGATATCAACAAATGACATCCGATAGAAACGTGTTTTACCCGGATATTTGAGAATTTAAGGAAGGGTATCATTTCTTTTAACCCTTTTCTCACAACATATCACCTTAACCTCTCACTTTTCGACGTTACTCCCTCCATCCTATTTGCACGAAAACAACATCACTCAAAATACCCTCACTATCTAATGAAAGAAGTGAATACTCCGGGGTTAGAACTCATCGGCAATGATGAAGTTCATGGAGTAAATTTTGAGAAAAAACTTATCGCTCATGTGCAAACTAATCACCGAACTTCTTTTGATTGAAAATCATTGGAAAAACATCAAATGTGTGAATGAAAAAATTTGAAACACATTTGAAGTTTTGAAAGTTTTTGAAATCACAAACTCCTCCTTAATCTATGCAAGAATAGATCAAAATGTTTTCCATAGAAAGGTGGAGCAAAAATTGTTTTTGTGAGATCAAAATGAGTAAAATCTTTGTTGTGATATTTTTGGAAAATTTGAGAGTCTATTGTGAACAAGATTTTTATTTGAGAAACACAAAGTTTTGCTTCAACAACAATGTTGATAGTAAGACAGCTAAGGGAGTACACAAAGGTGTTCAATCCGTCGCATCTTACAACAACAAGTTGGAGGCAATTAAAACATTTAAGCAAATGTTAACCCAATCAATTGTTCAAGATGAGACAACAAGGGAGTACACAAAGGCGTTCGATCCTTCGTTTCTCATTTCAACAATTGAGAGTTTGAAAATTTTATTTGAAAACACAAAGTTTTGCTTCAACAACAATGTTGATAGTAAGACAGCTAAGAGTACACAAAGGCGTTCGATTCCTTGTTATCTTATATCAATCTATATGTATAATAACAAGATCTTAGAATGTATAAACACTCTAAAATAAATATATCATTTAAGAACGGGTTGCATACATAGTATATGCAAGCCACTTGAAATAAATATCTTTTTGTTTATTTTTGAAAATTTGCAAATTTTTTTTTTATTTGATTTTCTCTTTTCAAATTTTGTATTTTGTTTTTCTGGAATGTGTCAAGAATTCCTTCAAAGGAAAAAAGAGTTAAGGTTCAAGATTTAACATACCAAGCTTGGAGATAAGAAAGTTAAACCTCTTTTCATCCAATGGTTTTGTGAACAAATCTGCAAGTTGAAAGTCAGTACCCACAAAGTAGAGCTCGATGTCACCTTTCTCAATATGATCTTTGAGAAAATGATATCTAACATCAATATGCTTTGATCGAGAGTGGTTTACTGAGTTGACTGCAATGGCAATGGCATGTGAATCACAATAGATAGGGATATGATCATATTTCAGACCATAATCAGTTAGTTGTGTCTTCATCCATAACACTTGAGCACAACAACTAGCCGCAGCCACATATTCAGCTCCAACCGTTGATAGTGACACACAATTTTGTTTCTTGGAAGACCAACTCACAATTTTATCACCTAAAAATTGTAAAGTACCGGAAGTGCTCTTGCGATCAAGTTTACAACCAGCATGATCTGCATCTGAATATGCAGTTAGATTGAATCCAGTATCCCTTGGATACCAGAGACCTAAATTGGGTGTACCCTTCAGATAACGAAAGATTCGTTTCACAGCTTGATAATGTAAATCAGTTGGAGCAGCTTGATACCTAGCACACATACATGTTGCAAACATTATATCTGGGCGAGATGCTGTTAGATACAACAACGAACCAATCATACTTCGATATCTCTTTTGGTCAAATGGTTTCCCATTTTTATCAGCATTTATGTTTGTTCGAGCAGCCATTGGGGTAGAAATTGAAGAACATGAAGTCATATCAAACTTTTTCAACATGTCATTTATGTATTTACCTTGTGATATAAAAATACCAGTTGGTAATTGTTTGATTTGAAGACCCAAAAAGTAATTCATTTCCCCAATCATGCTCATTTCAAAATGATTAACCATAAGAGATGAAAAGTTTTGGCAAAATGTTTGACTGGTCGACCCAAAGATAATGTCATCAACATATATTTGAATAAGTAGAACATGCTTACCTTGTTTGCAAATGAACAAGGTAGGGTCAATTGTGCCTTTGGTAAAGCCACCTCTTAGTAAGAAAGTAGTTAAAGAATCATACCATGCTCGGGGTGCTTGCTTAAGACCGTAGAGAGCCTTGTCTAACCTGTAGACATGGTTTGGCCTTTGAGGATCAATAAAACCTTCTGGTTGATCAACGTAAACTTCTTCTTTGAGGTCACCATTCAAGAAAGCAGTCTTCACATCCATTTGAAACACAGTAAAGTTTCGGAATGCGGCATAAGCTAAGAATATTCGAATGGCCTCCATTCTTGCAACTGGAGCAAAAGTTTCGTCGAAGTCAACACCAGGTTGTTGGCAATAACCCTTTGCAATAAGTCGAGCTTTATTCCTTACTACCACTCCATTCTCATCCTTTTTGTTTTTGAATATCCACTTTGTTCCGATTGGATCATCTTTTCTAGGATTTGGAACTAATCTCCATACCTTCAGTCTTTCAAATTGTGCGAGTTCATCTTGCATTGCCTTAACCCACTCTGGATCACGAAGAGCTTCAGATACTGTTTTGGGTTCGATATTGCTAAGAGAAAGTGCAACAAGACACTCATTTACTGAAGTACGAGTAGTTACTCCTGCTTGTGGATCTCCAATTATTTGATTAGTAGGATGGTATTTCTGCATACGTGTCCACTTGTGAGCATGAGGAAGAGGATCTTGTTGTTGAAAATCAACATCACCATCATTAAAACTTGAGTTTTGTTGAGAGATGGAATCATAACTTGGTAGAACTCTTTCTTGATAAGCTGGATGATCAAAGTCAAGTGGTACATACACATTTGGAGTGTTCAAAGGATTTGTTGTCTGAGTAAATTGAGAAGGTTGTTCTTGAACATTCACTTGAGAAGCATTATCAGGAGAGGATGGTGGAGAAGAATCATTAGAAGAGGATCCTTGTTCTGAAGAACTTGATGATGATTCATGAATGTTGTCAGGAACTGAATCGTTGTTATGAAGAGGTTCATTGTTTTGAATTGGTTCAACGATGACTTGAGGTTCTTGATCATGAATCGGTTTTGAATTATAGAATTCTTCAAAAAGAATATCTAATTCATCACTTGTTGGAGTTGGAAACTTCTTGAATTTAGAAGCTAAGGTAGAATTCCTTGTAGAAGTACTTGAAGCACTTGGATCATTACTTGTTGGTAGCAAACTTTCTTGCTCAAAAATCATGCCTGACATCTCATCAAACCAAACATTCATTGTTTCTTGAATTGTGTTTGTTCGACGATTATAGATTCGGTAGGCAATTGATGTTTGTTACACTTTGAATGATCGGGAGAATCTTGGAAAGTTCGAGAAGAAAGGTGATGAAGGATATTTTGCCCAAATATATGAAAGTAGTTGATGTTGGGTTTGCGTTTGTTAACAACCTCATAAGGAGTCTTTTCGAAACACTGATTGATAATGGACCGATTCTGAGTGTGACAAGCAGTGTCAACAGCTTCAGCCCACATATTGGATGACAATTTGGAATAAGCAAGTTCTTCAAATGTAGCAATGTGAAAAACCTATAGAAGTACCATATCAAAACTAAACTATGTGCAAGTTCTTCATCAGATAAATCAGATTGCACATAATTATCAGCTATAAATGTAGCAGTATTTTGACAAGTACATTCAAGAGAATCAGTCAAGGTCTGAGTAGAGGTATTGGTAGATGAATCACAAGTAGTTTGGGTAGAATTGTCTACTAAAGCACTTTGGTCAGTTTGAGTAGAAACATTCTCACAAACTTTCTTAGTATCAACAACAATACATTTATCCTCTGAATTCGGACTTTGAGACTTGAGGTGATTAATTACTTTTTGTTGAGATTCCACCTTTTGTTGTAAACCTTCTACTTGTTTTTCTAAAAATGTGGTTGGAAAATACATTTTAGTTGGTTTAGGTGGAGTACCGACAGATTCTTGGTTGGAAAATACATTTTAGTTGGTTTAGGTGGAGTACCGACAGATTCTTGGTTTTGAAAATTTGATTCAATTTCTTCCAATTTGAAAATTGAAGATTCTTTAGTTTTGTATGAATCATTTATTGCATCATAATTAACCAAAAATTCATGTTTTGGTATTCTCTCAACTTCATCAGTCTCAAATTCGTCATCCAATGGACGAATAAATTGTTGTATCATACCAAGTCGTAGAAATTTTTCATCATACAAGGGTTCAATTTCCTCTTTGGCTTTTTGTAATGGTGTGATATTCTCAAATCCCAACCCAAGAAGAAGATCCGTTTTGTCAATTTTTGACTTGTTGAAATAGGCAGTGAAATCCAAGAGAGGATTTTGGTCAACTTTATATAACTTTTCTTGATAGAAAAGTATATTCTTTTTAAATTCCTCAACTTGTTTTTCAAGATTCTCAATCTCAATGCCTTTTAGAAAACAATTATGATTTAAATCAGAAATCTTCCTTTCGAGTTCAACATTGTTTGGTTTAGCTTCTTGGAGTTTTTTATTAAGAATATCAACATCCATTTGTCTAGCATTTGCCCGAAGCCATTCATTGGTCTTTTGAATTTCAAGATCTTGATTGGCCTTTTCAAGATCATGAATGGTCTTTTCAAGATTGTGACATTTTTGTAATAACTTAGAATCAGGAGAGACATTCAACTCACATTCTTTAACCAACATTTTATCTTTGTATGCTTGAAAATCTTGTTTAATAGCATCATGTTTAAAAAGTAATTTTGAATGTTCTTCAAGAAGTTTTGAAAATTCACTTTTAGAAAATGAAATACTATTTTTCAACTTTTTGTTTTTGTTGGCTAAAGATTTGATATGAGTTGTCAAATTTGATAAAGCTAATCTACATGACTCTTTATCCTTAATCAAAGAAAAGGTAGAGTCGAGAGTTACCTCATCATCTGGGTATTCATCATCAGTGCTTTCTGCTTCAAAAACTTTGTCCTTTGCCAACCTTGCCATAAAGCAAACATTAGCAGAGAGATCTTGATCTTCATCATCTAAGAGTAATAGCCATTTGTCATCTTCAGCGAGCAATGCATGTCCTGCTTCAACTTGTTTGGCTAACAGCATCTTCTGCTTGTAATACTCATAATTCCGTTTTCGAGGTTGTTTGCAATCAACAGCAAAATGTCCAGGAATACCACAATTGTAGCACTTTTTGTCTGATGCCTTACCCTTCTCAACAACTTGTTTCTCATAAGCTTCCTTCTTTTCACCATGTTTTGATCCACTAGCTTCACCTTGCTCATTACTCTTAGGATGATAATGTTCCTTCTTGGGAAATGCACTTGTAGAAGCAGTGCGGAGATTGTTGTTTGTTGGCCTCGCTTTGTAAAATTTTCTCTTGAAATGCTTTGTTACCGCGACAAGAGCTTGATATAGTTCATCTGAAACACCATCTCTTGTAGCCATCAGATCATCTCCCTCCTCATCAGATGAAGAAACAACTACCATTTGCCTCTTAAGAGCTTCAGAAATCTTCTTCTCAACTATCAATGCCAAAGGATCAGTAGATACAACTTCTGGCATTTTGCTTGATGAAGCTTTGTTTAGGACTTGGTTTTCATTGAGTTTGAAAGATTCATAAAGAGTATGAATGGTGAACTTGGTCAGATTTTGATGTTGCTTGATCTGTGTTCCAAAATCTTCCCATTCTGGACCAAGAGCTTTGATGAATTTGATGTTTAACTCAATCTCTGTTTTCTTGACATTGTTCTTCCTCAGTTCATTTATGACATTGCAGAATCTGTAGTAGACAGCCTCAAGAGTTTCATTTGGAAATTTTGTGAAGTTGTCAAACTCAGTCAAAACATTGGTCAATCTTATCGTTGAAGTCATGTCAGCTCCTTCCATCTGTCTAGCCACCTCATCCCATATTTCCTTGGCTGTATCATAAGAATCAACTGAGCCATAGATTTCATCTGGTAGTGCTTTGTATAAGCATGATCTAGCTCTGTTATCTGCAGTTGTTCGATCTTTTTGTTCAGCATTCAAAAGATCATGAGTTAGAATTGCATCAGTAGTGGGATGGCGATGAACGGCAAGTCCATTAAGGATGGAATCTTTCATCATATGACCATTTGTTTGACTTTCCACATAGTCCATAAATCTTTTCTTCCATAGTCCATAGGAACCACGGTAGAGAACTGGAGGTCTTGTATCTGAACCTAATGCCAATGCTTCACGAGAAGCCATTTGAAATTGATTTGATTTGAAAAATTGAATTGAATTAAGAGTTGAAAAAAAATAGGAAATGAAACGATCTAGGGAAGATCGTCCTAGAGAAGATCGTCTTAGAGGAGATCGTCCTAGAGGAGATCGTCTTAGAGGAGATCGTCTTAGAATAAAAGAAAACGATTTGAAAGAGATTGTTTTGAAGTATCTAGGGAAAGTTGGTTAAGTGAGAAATGAAACTGAAATTGAAGTTTGTTTTGGATTGAAGTTTAGGAAATGAAACGATCTAGGGAAGATCGTCCTAGAGGAGATCGTCTTAGAGGAGATCGTCTTAGAATAAAAGAAAACGATTTGAAAGAGATTGTTTTGAAGTATCTAGGGAAAGTTGGTTAAGTGAGAAATGAAACTGAAATTGAAGTTTGTTTTGGATTGAAGTTTAGGAAATGAAACGATCTAGCGAAGATCGTCCTAGAGGAGATCGTCTTAGAATAAAAGAAAACGATTTGAAAGAGATTGTTTTGAAGTATCTAGGGAAAGTTGGTTAAGTGAGAAATGAAACTGAAATTGAAGTTTGTTTTGGATTGAAGTTTAGGAAATGAAACGATCTGGAAGATCGTCCTAAGGCGATCTTGAGGAGATCGTCTTAGATTTCTTTCCCAAAACTTTCAAGTATAAAATACTTTCCAAGTATTTGAATTGACCAAACCAATCCTTACGGATTAATTAGCCACAAACAAACACTTCACCACACACCACTTGTCAGAACGATCTTGACAGGATCGTCCTAAGGTCAGTGTGCTAGGATGATCTTGATGAGATCGTCTTAGATTTCTTTCCCAAAACTTTCAAGTATAAAATACTTTCCAAGTATTTGAATTGACCAAACCAATCCTTACGGATTAATTAGCCACAAACAAACACTTCACCACACACCACTTGTCAGAACGATCTTGTGAGGATCGTCCTACAAGCTACCAAGTACAAGAATAAAAAATGATAGTTCAAAGACTGAGACGATCTTGCTGAGATCGTCCTAGCCAAAATCGTTCTGAAAGCATCTTCTTCATCAGCAAAACAGTTTTATACAAAAACTCCATTAACGACTTCATAAAGCTTCAATAACTTTCGAATTACTAGGAGTTAGAACATGAAATCACTTGCAAACTGTTTGTTTTCACCTTAGCAACACACCGATTAACAAAATTCAACACAAAACACAACAGATTCGAATCCCAAATTTCGCGCTAAAATGCAAAAATTCAAACTCGAGATTTAGATCGAATTGAAACTTGAAACTTGACAGGATTATGTTTTTAACTACCATGAATCTATTGATGAACAAATAACTGTGATTTTATGCGATTTGAGAGGTGAATTTTGATGAAACAGTAGATGAAAAAGACGAACAAAAATGTAAATATTTTTGATTTTTGATGAATTTGTGACTGAATTCAGTTATGGATCGATATCAGAATGATGTTTTTCTCTGATACCACATGTTATAACACGATTTCTATCACCGAATTCACGTCATCAATGGCAGTTTTGGTGAGTGTGTGTTCTTGGTGTTTGTGTGTGTTTTGAGAGAGAAAGTGTGTGTGTATAAAAGTTGCTGATTGGTATTAATTGAGGGTGTAAGGTTATGCCAGGATTATGATCCCAAAGGTATGAGAGGGGTATTTATAGGCTACCTATACAATTATGCTAATTATCACAATTAGCCCCTCAACCTTAGTGATCATTTACCTATGACATAAAAACAAGAAAGTCCTCTAATCTAAGTTACAATTTATCACTATTTTTGGATTTCTAACATATAATAATAATAAATAATAAACTACTGGAAGTTGGCAATAAACTCGTTTGAGAAAATGGAATTATAACCCGGAGATCGATGAGTCATGGCGAAAGATTTTAACACTTGGTATGAAGGATGCGTACGACGTCACCCGGTTTTAAATAATCTAACGAGTTATAAATTAAAAACTTGTTACATAATACGGCTCCTATAATCATATGAATTTTGCTAATATAATAGTAAGATATTTTTGAGACATATGTGAGGAATTTTAAATGAAAAAGACCAATGAATTTTTGGTAAATGTCTTTAGTGATTTTCAAAATCAAATTGTGTAACAAATTGTAACTTATGAAAAGATTTTTATTAATTACATTCTATTCCAAAAGCTTGAGGATTCTCGATTTTATATGAGAATCGGTTTTAACTTATAGAGTGTGCCAATGTTAAGTTAAGAGTGACAAGATAAGAACCGTTAAAAATCCCCGTTTGAACAAAACAATGTGATGACAACTAAGAACGAACCAAAAACCTAAAAACTAGTGAATACTGGCAAGAGTAAACGTAAATATTTGAGTCTTACAAATCGGATTAGTAAAATAAAGTTCGGAAGCGAGAGGGAATTCTTTTAACTGGGGAATTCCCTGGGACGTCAAAGTAATATCTCAATCCGGGAAGGTTCTCCCTTAACTGGGGAATCAACCAAGAAGCTTGTGAAGCGAAACGGCTCGGAGTGAACGGCACTTGGGTATAACTTAAAATCTCACGTAATACTAAACGAGATGTTATTTACCTTGTTTATACTTTTATTGACTTTTGGTAAAGTGAGAAGAGTCGGTTTTAAGCTCGAAAGGTCAAGTTTCAAGTTTCGTGTTCTTTCTTCTAAAAATCTGGGAACGACCTTTGTTGTAGAGGATGTCCATTGAAGAAGCCGTCAATTTTCATTTGATGGCCATTGCAGAGGCCGTGAAACTTCATTTGATGGCTGATGAAAAGGCCGTCAAATTTCATTTGATGGCTGATGTGGAGGTCGTCATACCAGGAACGACACGTGAGTGAAATCTTAGACTCGTACGTACGTTAAACAGGAGTACTTACTTCAAGCGTTTAGGTAAGTATGATGACACATAAGAATCTAATAAAACCCGTTATCACTTGTGATACCTTTAACCATTGAAAGAGAGTCTTGGGTCGATGTGTAAATCTTGCAAGGTGAGGTTGAGCACCGTTCGTCCAACTCATGTAACTGAATGATGAATGTGAATGTGTTAAGGAGATTTGAACTTTGTTTAGAATATGAATCGTTGTAATTTCGAGGACGAAATTCTTTTGACTGGGGAATGATGTAACACCCGTGACATTTGACTATATTGACCTTAATTGACTTTTGTTAAGTGAGAAGAGTCGGTTTTAAGCTCGAAAGGTCAAGTTTCAAGTTTCGTGTTCTTTCTTCTAAAAATCTGGGAACGACCTTTGTTGTAGAGGATGCCATTGAAGAAGCCGTCAATTTTCATTTGATGGCCATTGCAGAGGCCGTGAAACTTCATTTGATGGCTGATGAAAAGGCCGTCAAATTTCATTTGATGGCTATTGCAGAGGCCGTGAAACTTCATTTGAATGGCTGATGAAAAGGCCGTCAATTTCATTTGATGGCCATTGCAGAGGCCGTGAAACTTCATTTGATGGCTTTTGAAAAAGCCGTCAATTTTCATTTGATGGCCATTGCAGAGGCCGTGAAACTTCATTTGATGGCTGATGAAAAGGCCGTCAATTTTCATTTGATGGCCATTGCAGAGGCCGTGAAACTTCATTTGATGGCTGATGAAAAGGCCGTCAAATTTCATTTGATGGCTGATGTGGAGGTCGTCATACCAGGAACGACACGTGAGTGAAATCTTAGACTCGTACGTACGTTAAACAGGAGTACTTACTTCAAGCGTTTAGGTAAGTATGATGACACATAAGAATCTAATAAAACCCGTTATCACTTGTGATACCTTTAACCATTGAAAGAGAGTCTTGGGTCGATGTGTAAATCTTGCAAGGTGAGGTTGAGCACCGTTCGTCCAACTCATGTAACTGAATGATGAATGTGAATGTGTTAAGGAGATTTGAACTTTGTTTAGAATATGAATCGTTGTAATTTCGAGGACGAAATTCTTTTGACTGGGGAATGATGTAACACCCGTGACATTTGACTATATTGACCTTAATTGACTTTTGTTGAATATGTAAATTATTTGTAAATCTAATTGGAATATCGGTACTTGGAAACTTATGTTATTAATGAAAGTCGAGTTGCTATTGTGATCTATAGTGTAATTGACGATACTTTAACATTTACGTGTTTGGACGAGGTATCTTTTGGTAACTGGCTAGTGTTTAGTGGTGCAAGAGTTGTGGGTGGGGGTGTAAACCCTTCCCACCTCCCATTCCTTTCCTTATCTCTTATTCTTACACACACACACACACACACTCTCCTTTCTCTCTCAATCTCAATAACACACACACAAAACACACACTAATCATTTCTCCTCATAAATTTCGGATCTAAGGATCTAGTAAACATCAAAATGTTAGAAAATTGTTAAATATCATTTCCTTATCTTCAAACTTCAAGTAATTTGGGTTAAATCAAGTGTTCTTCACCTTTTAAGCTTCAAATCCGAATTCGAAGCTCCGGGTTGTGTTGGTAAGTGATTCTTAGCTCAAAATCATCATTATATGTTGCTTATTATGTTCCTTGGTCGAATCTAAACATCTTTGGTCTTGTTGGTTGTCAAAATCGAAATTTGGGTTTCTAGGGTTTTGGGGTGGATTTGGGTGTGATTTGATCTTAGTTTTGTGTTATGGAAGAGTTTGAATGGTGGGTTTTGTTCAAATTAGGTTAGTAACATGTTTTGTAGCTTCAAAATGGTCCCAAAATGGTCAAAAATGAGTTTGGGGTCGATTTGGAGGTGCTTGGGGGTGTTTGGGTTCGTATTTCTTGATTTTGGGCATAGCTGGTCGAGTTTGTTCAGTACCCAGCGTAAGTTACGCCAGTTGGGCCGTAATTTACGCCCCTCTGGAAAGTGAAAAACCCTCCTTTACGCCCCAACTCCCTGTTTACGCCAAAAACGTGCAGAAAAGGCTTGTTTCCAAGCCACCATAACTTACGGTGGTCTTGGGCGTAATTTACGCTAGGCCAAATTAGACCACCGTAAGGTATGGTGGCAACCACCGTAACTTATGGTGCTCTCTAAAGTGGGTTTTCCTGTTTTGTCTACGTTTGAGCTTGTTGATCTTCCATGGTCTTCGGGTCAAGCCGTACCTTCTTGTACACCTTCATTTGGGTCCATTAGTGTCATATATGAGTCTCTAGAGTTGTTCAAGGGCTGAGGTCATTCCTAGGGTTCCAAGTGTTGACGTTGGCTTGTATTGTGATATATATTGATAGGTTGTGGACGTGTGACGATCATTGGACCTACTTAGCTTGATTCTAACTTGTTGTTGCTGAACCAAGGTGAGTTCCGTAGCTCCCTACTCAATTGAGATTCGGGCTGAAAAGTGTACACATACGTGCTTGTTTGATTGTTTGGTTGATTTGATTGATGGCTTATTAATTGATTGACTGATTGATTGTTTGATTGATTGTTGACTGATGAATGGTTTTGATTGATTGTTTGATTGATGGATGGTTTTGATTGATTGTTTGATGGTTTACGCATATGATTATATTTTGTGATTAGGATAGTTGTACATACATGGAAGTCGATTATGCCTTCAAAGGGTTTTAGATGTGGTGGGAAGGCTGCGGGTGACCCTATATATAAGCATCTAGGACTCGTTGAAAGTAGAATCCTCCGAAGTGTATGTACATTTTGTTTTGGTTGTTGGTTGAATGTTTGTTTCGTGGTTGGAATTGGGGAGACCGATTTATGGGATTCGGTTGGTGGACTGTGACGAGATTGGAATTACACAACGGTCATTGGTATGACACGTCATTGGGATGACACGTGGACACTCTATTTGTGTTGGATGCACACAGACTCTGAGTATATAGACGTATATACATCAACGATTTGACATGCCACAACGGTCATTGGTATGACACATCATTGGGATGACACGTGGACACTCTATTTGTGTTGGATGCACACAGACTCTGAGTATATAGACGTATATACATCAACGATTTGACATGCCACAACGGTCAGGGGTATGACACGTCATTGGGATGACACGTGGACACTCTATTTGTGCGGGACACACACAGACCCCAAGTATGTAGTCACACATACTTGCATTTGATGATTGTTGAGACACATACATGATATACATTCATACATTGCTTGGTTATGTCTTATGCACTTATACTTTATGCATCCTTATTGTTTCGCATACTCATTGATGTTGACATTACTTATACATACATGTGACACGCGCCTCTCGTCATTGTTGATACATTATGGCTTGTTATGTAACGAGGTTTACTCTCGGTTTACCTATCTTGGTTGACTTTGTGCCTTATAAAGGCTACCTGTAAGACATTACTTACTTTTCCTTATACATATTGTGATTGCTGACGATGGTTCCTTGTGATCCATTACTACGAACTCACCAACCTAGTGTTGACTTTGTTTAGTACACTTTTCAGGTAATCAGGTGAATCCAAGATGTGATGGTTGATTGATGCTTGTGCTAGAACTTGGGCTTGGACTTACATGGATCCAGGATTCATTTGCCCCTTATTTTGTATTATGCATTATGTTCTTGTTGTTGATGTTGGATTCACCGAATCCCTTTTATTCATATAGTTCATGTTCTACGATAATCCCATGCATACGCTATATCTTTTCAGTAATATCCTGAGCCTAGCTCGGGGTGTTACACCTCTTCTCTTTATCTTAGCCATGGAGGTCTTATCAGCATCTATCAAACGGGTTTCAGCTGCTGGTTTCTATAGAGGTATCCCGGTAACTAAAATGGGCCTGTTTTAACTCATTTTCTTTATGCCGGTGATGTTGTGCTGTTGGGAGAATGCTCGCATTCAAATGTTCAAAACATGGGCAGAATTTTAACTTGTTTCTATCTTGTCTCTGGGTTAAGAATAAACCTATAGAAAAGGAAGCTTTTTGGTATTGGATGTAATAATAATGACCTCATGACTCTTGCCAGCCTACTCCGATGCAATGTTGGGTCCTTTCCTTTTAAGTACTTAGGGATGCAGGTGGGAGCGAATATGAATCTGTTAAAAAACTGGACATCGGTGATTGATATGTTCAGGTCAAGGTTGTCAATATGGAAAGCTAAGTTGCTCTCTTATGGAGGGCGCATCACCCTGATTAAATCGGTGTTAAATGCCACTCCAACATATTATTTTTCTTTGTACCGTGCACCTGCCATGGTGATAGACAAACTTGATAGTTTACGACGCACATTTCTATGGGGTGGTGATGATGAACACAAGAAAGTTAGTTGGGTATCGTGGGAAAAAGTTATTTCTTCAAAAGAATACGGTGGCATTGGTCTTGGTTCCTTGCAAGATATTAATCGAGCCATGCTATCAAAATGGTGGTGGCGGTTTAAAGTTGAAAATGTACCTCTTTGGAAGCAAGTCATTTGGGAAATTCACCACAACTCAAGGTCATGGCATCCTATTCCGAGTAAAATGTTCATTTCAGGGCCTTGGGTTATGATGTGTTAAATCGAGTTTAAAAATTATAAACTAGAAATACCTAGAAACTCACTACTACACACTATCGGGCAGTGGACCCGTTCGTATGCAATATAGTTAAGAGGTAAGTCCGTGTTCGTTCTCGGGGATTGGTTTGAACTAGTTGTTTAATAAAATGGTTTGGAAAACAGGGTGTTGCTTCGAGTCTCACTTTGACAATTAAATTAAAATGAATTTAAAAGACAAAACGCATAAAAGTAAAGAAAAGCTTCAGACAATATTAATAAAGATCATCCACCTTGAATTCGCTAGACTTCAAACATGATTGCATTCAATTAAGACCAAATTCATTGAGTTGAAAAGATAATCGTAAAAGGATTAAGGTGCTCACGTGGTACCACCAACCGTGAGCAAATTACCCAATCACCTAAGTTGCTAGTTTAATTACCCAAGCCGGTACCACCAATGCCTAGACAACCTTACCAACAATTAGTTTGCTTGACTATCGAATTAACAATTGTGCCTATGTGAAGATAACGTGGTACCACCAACCGTGAGCAAATTACCCAATCACCTAAGTTGCTAGTTTAATTACCCAAGCCGGTACCACCAATGCCTAGACAACCTTACCAACAATTAGTTTGCTTGACTATCGAATTAACAATTGTGCCTATGTGAAGATAACGTGGTACCACCAACCGTTATAAAACACGTTGACCAAATGACTCCTTTTATTAAAATGATATTCACTATCATACCATGAACTAGTGATAATTGCTCATAGACAAACAACCATTTGAAAATCACATATGCATCCAACTAGTACCACTAACGAAGAACACACATGCCACCAATATCATAATAATATATAAAAAGGAATTAAATCATCAAGATCTCGACACAACGATAATTGAAATCAACTCTTTGAATTAAAACATATAGCAATCACATCATTCGTCTAGTTTCCTCAAGGTGGATGATTGAATGTTTAGCCACTCATGATTAATTTAAAATAACAATCAAAATAAAAGAAGAACATGATGTACCAATCGTTCTTGAAATTGAAATTGCAAGACAATGAAATAGATACGATCTAAGTGGGTGCCCGTGAATCTTCAATGAATCAGACGAAGAAATCTACCCTTGATCCTTGAAGGAATCCCTTGGAGAGCAGCTCTTAGAAAGAATTTGGATACTTGGGAAAATAGGGTTTTTTCCTTTATATACCTCCCCCAAAATCTGCAGCAAAAGGCTGCAACCCTGATTCTCCCGTGCACTCACTGCGGCACAGTGGCCTTGTGCACTTCCCACTGCGGCGCAGTGAGAATTCACTGGAATTGTTTATTCGTTGTTGACTGCGGCGCAGTGGCCTTGTGCACTTCCCACTGCGGCGCAGTGAGAATTCACTGGATTGTTTATTCGTTGTTGACTGCGGCGCAGTGATAATTCACTGGAATCTTGTATCTTTGGTACCCAATGACTGCGGCGTAGTGGGGCAATAACCCTCCTACTGCGGCGCAGTGCATATCTGCTGAAATCTTTGTTCTTCATTATCAACATCACTCGAACACTCGGGTCAACTTCTTGGCCAAAAATCGTCAGAAAATGTACCAAATGGACGCGCAACCTGCTAAGAACCTGAAAGCACTAACAAACACCATAAATGCGCCAAATGCATACAAAATCGACTCAAAACACATACGAAAAAGGCCAATAATGATGTGGGCGATATGTATAAATTGGTCACATCAGGTTAATATTTGTAAAGTGACAAGGGCTTTAACAGAGCGGGGACTAGATATATGCTCTCTGATACAAGGAAAGTTAGGGGATAGCGTTACTTTAAAATTCTGGTTGGATACTTGGGTCGGGAATAAACCTTTGATGTTTCAATTTCCGAATCTATTTAATGTAGAAAGCCTTAAAACTTGTACAGTGGCAGCAAGAGTCACCCAAATTGCAACCAGAAGTTCTCCTGTTTTCGCATGGTCACGTGCTCCTGCAGGTCAGAATGAGCTAAGGGAACTTGCTTCTTTGTTACAGCTACTAACGTCAATCTCTTTTGCCGGTGGGGTAGACCGATGGTGTTGGGCTCTAGATTCGAATTCTGTCTTTACAGTCCAAAGTTTAAAGCGAAAACTCGAGTATCAAGTATCCTCCATCCCTGAATATAGTTTCTTTTGGAATAATTGGGTGCCTAAAAAGGTTTGCTTTCTAGCCTGGAGAGTTTATTTAGATCGTCTCCTAATGTGCTCAATTCTATACGTATTTCCCACATTATTTTAGGCCATTCATCCTATGTTTTATAGTCATTCGTACCTCTTTTTTGATGCTTTATGGTATGTACGAGTGGTTTCAGGTCCATAACAAGTTTTATGGAAGAAAATGGCTAAATACGGTATAAGATGCACTTGTGGATGCTTCCGGATGAAATCTGAGGATGTTAAGATGAAGAAAATAAGAGTGTCAAAGCCTAACTCCCGTTACAAAGCGTTAATGGCCGTTAAGAAGATCAAGGAGATCACATTACCTCTGTAACGGGAGTTACATTTTATATAACGGGAGTTACAATCCTTAACGGCAGTTACATCTTCTTTAACGGGAGTTAGTATCTGAAGGACAGAAATTTGCAAAGGATGGCAGTTAACCCGTGTAACGGGAGTTACAAATCTGTAACGGCAGTTAAGCGTGGCTTTCATATAAATACATTGCTTTGAATGGATTTTGAGCATCTTTTTATCACTTCCAAACCCTAAAACGAATTCCCAACCCTTTTTGGAGGTTTTTGAAGGCATATTTCATCACATTCAACACCTTTGAAGATCTCAAACACGATTGGATTCATCTCATCATTCCCGTTTACTATTCTAGCACTTGTTGGATTTATTTCTTCAGTCGGTACAATATGTTTGCATTCGTTATTGATTGTCTTTATTTATTCATTATGAGTGGCTAATCTTTTCATCATCTACCGAGATGAAATGAGACATAATGTGACGGTTGCACTATTTTATTAATTCAAAGTTGATTTCAATTATCGTTGTGTCGAGATCTTGATGATTTGATTCTTTATTAATTATTATTTTGATATTGGTGATATATATGTTCTTCGTTAGTGGTACTAGTTGAATATATATATAATTTCAATTGTTTATCTTTAATCGATTGTCGCTAGTTCATGGTATGATAGTGAATGTCATTTTAATAAAAGGAATCATTTTGTCAACGTGTTGATTAACGGTTGGTGGTACCACGTTGTCTTCACATAGATACAATTGTTAATTGGATAATCAAATAAACTAGTTGGTTAGGGAAATTGTTTAAATCATTGGTGGTACCGGCTTTTGCAAAGGAACTGATTAATTAGGTGATTTAAATGATTTTACAAACGTTGGTGGTACCAGTTTGTGTCTTTATTTGGTCACGATTATCATTGTCAACTGAATTGAATTTGAGCTTAATCATGTGCAACCCGAACTGTTGTCGAGTGGATTCGAGGTAGATGACTTTTAATTTTTCTGTTTAAAGTAAAAAATCTTTTCAGAATAATTGCTCGAAATTACTAACTTCATTTCCTTTATACAAACTAACTTTTAAAAGCAAAGTGACAACACGGTCACAAACCCCCTTTTTACTTTGAATTGCTTAATTTGAACAACTTCTATAACATTAGTCCTTGTGATCAATCTCGGATTTACCAAGTTAACTATATTGCATATGAACGGGTCCACTGCCCGCAAGTGTGTAGTAGTCAGTCGCTAGGTGATTCGTGCTGTATATTTTAAGACTCGACTTCACACATCATCTCCCCACTTTGTTGTCATTGGCCCGAAGAAACATCTCTGTTCCATCTGTAGTGTGCAGCTTTTGTGGTGATTATAATGAAACCGTAGATCATTTGTTTACCTCGTGTCCACTTGTAATGGAGATTTGGTCTTTTGTGTCGAAATGGTGTAGATGTGCAGAATTTTATCTTTTTGGGATCAATGATCTGTTTAGGCTTCCCAATTTTTTACATGGTTCATCCAAGTGGAGAAAATTAGTTCACGCAATCATCTTCTCGGCGGCTTGGGTTATCTGGAAAACTAGAAATGACAAGCTATTCAATCAAAGAAACATCACGGCGGAAATTATGATGGAGGAAATCCGAGTCATCTCTTATTTATGGATCAAGAACCGGGCAAAGTTTACTTCATTGTTGTTTGTACAGCTAATCCGGTCTCTTAGAACGTGTAAATGGGGTTTGAATGTGATTATAATTTGGCGATTCCCTTGCGGTAAGGTTAGACCTTTTGTACGCCAAATGTTGGTGTGTGACTTAACCCCCAAGTAGGGTTTTGGGGGTGATTTATATTGTTTCCGAGAATAATGTGATATGGTGTTATCTTTTCCGCAAAACGCTGGCCTTGGTGATAAGCACGTATCTTTTCCTTATTTATCGAAGGTTAAGTCATCCTGGGTGTACCCTACGTGCCATCGGCTGGGTGGGTACGTCATCAAGCCCCCCAGTCTAATGGGGTGATGCTGCGAAGGTCGCCGTATTAGACTCCCAACCTCGCTCTGCCCACGTGCATTTTCTGTGAACTTGTGCAAAGCGTAGGGGTGTTTGTGAAAATTGTGGTAGTAGGTTTGTGATATTAATTTCGCTGAGTTAGTGGGCGCGTATCCCAAAATTTCAAAATCAATCGATGGTTATCCCCTTTTGGCTTTATATAAATACCTCCTTTGTGTCAAACATAAGTAATCCTCCATTATTTTGATCAAAATTCCACCGCTAGTGAGAGAATCGACTTTGCTTCAAAAAATAAGGTACGATTTCTGCTGTTTTTCTTGTGTTTAATAAACCCTAGTTTTGATGGCGAAGCGGGGCATAGGTAATACTCGATCTGTTGTTGATGTGGATACTCTTAGGGATTTTGTCGATCAATACTTTCCCGGTCGTCATACGTCTTTCCGTCTTCCTACCCGCAATCAAAGTGCTCTGAACCCTCCTGATGGGTTTGTGAGTATATATATCAAAACTTTTACTATGGGTAATCTTAGGTATCCGTTTCCCAAGTTCTTTATTGATGTTTTGAAATACTATAAATGCCATATTTCGTTGATGCATCCATTAGGTTGTGCTAGAATAATAGCCTTTGAAGTTGTTTGTCGTGCCTATGGGGTGGAACCGACTGTGGTTTTATTTAGGAAGTTGTTGAATATTTGTGCCGCCGGCGATTGGATAGCCATAGCCAATAGGCCAAAGATTGAATGTATTATTAAGGGTGGTGTGGATCTTCGTGATTGGAAAGATGAGTATGTGTTTATGAATGTTAGTTTATTCCCCCAACACTGTGAGTGTCTGTATGAGAGACATAGGTTAAGAGTGCAGAAAAAGGGGTTTTTTGGTGATGAGATACCAAAAGATGATTGTGGTAGTATTTATGATATTTTGGAGGAGGAGGGGTTTGTTGTTCATCAGTATCCAGATGGGATCCTATTTAAGGCTGGTCTTATTCCTGCTCTTGCTGAGGGAGAGGAAGAGTTTGATGGTATGCTCTTTTTGTACTGATTCTTCCATTACTTTGCCAACCCCTCTTATCATTATCTACTTTGTGTGCAGATATGTCATATTTGCAATACGTGAAGAAAGGTACCAAGGAAGTTTCTGAGATGCCCAATCCAAATGCTTCTGCTGCTGGTGGCAGTGTTGGTGAGCGTATTGGTGAAAGTGGTGAAGTTGTTAGCCGTCCCCCTCCACAAACCGATGCTATTGATGTTGACTTTTTGCCAGATGTTGGGAAGAAGAGAGCCAACATGCCTCCCCCTGCTGGTTCCATTGCTGCTCGTATGAAGAGAGCTAAGATTGCTGCTGCCAATGCTGCTAATACTGCTAGTGAGGATGTGGAGGAAGGTAACAAAAAGTTGAAAGCTACCAGTAGGAAGGCTTGTAAATCAGTGTCCGCCAAGGATTCCCCAAGGAAAGATAAGTACTTGAATCCATGCATCTCCTTGTGTGAGTCCCTCGATAGCAATGGATCGCTCTCGAGATCGTCTATGGTTATGTCGTGAGTGCGGAATCCTCACGAGATAACTGTTTGATTAGTTATCAATTATATTGCTAATTACTTAATATAATCAGCCTTATATTAACTATATTCGTTTGCTAAACGAACTTAGTCATATATGTGTGTGTTAAACTGATCGTCCAACCACAATATAGGGTTTTACGTTCATTTATATATGTTTCAGAATATTCGTGGGCTGCTGGGCTTTGTTCTTACGAACTTAGCAGCCCGGCCCATCAAACGAAGATAATCTTCGTTTGAGCATAACGAAGTTTATCTTCGTTAGCTGTAATCCGTTTGTTATTTTCCAATTACTTAACATATAAGGAACCTAACACATATATTACGTTTGTACTTGTATATCATACATAACAAACATCATATATAAACATATATAACACCTAAATATGTAATCGATCATTACCAAAACATTATATTCATAATCTATCAATTACATATACAAATAAGCGTCTAATCAAATCTAAGTTGCTGTTGTCACATCAACGTGCATCAACAAACTCCCCCTTGACAGCAGCATCTTCGATTTCTTTAGTCTTCAAAATTTCTATCATCCATTAAATAACAATCGCTTGCTATTTGCATGAATATTTTCATGTAAGCAGACTTGAATAATCTTACGATATCGACCTTCTTCATTCTTCCAAAATGGTAGAAATGAACATTCTGTATCGTATAATTTCCTCAGATCATTTCTTGAGAAGTTGACCAACTGCATTGGATCATACATCCTTCTCAGTAAAATCTTCTTTTCCGAATCTGCATACATCTTGGCTTCACCAGAATCTCGATCAATCTCCCAATTGTCCATTTTATCCAAGACATCTTGTGCCCATTTCTTGGCAGGGACTTTGATCATACACTTGATATCACGTTGAATATACTCAACGCTTCTATCTGGCTTAACCACTTTCTTCTTCTTTCTTGATTCAATATGAAACTTCGGTTTCTCTGAGTCTTTCAGATTCAATCTCAACTTGAAATCCTCATGAAGTTTCTTACCAATAACATCAGCAAGACCATATCCACTTGGATTGATTATCCAGTTATTTCCAAGTTCATGTAAGTCCTCTTCACACAAACTTCTGAAGTGACTCTCACGCCATGCTAAATATTGACAACCTTCTGGTCTTTTAAGAATGAACAACTTCAATTCTTCATCATAGAACCAACTCCAGATTATTGTCTTATATTTCGCAGCATCTTTATCTGAAATGTGAGTCCAATACATGATAGGTTTCAAAGTATCCCTAGTGACTATGTATTCACCAAGTCTTTGTCCAGGCACAAGCCGATCAACCTCTTGTAGTGGATCATCATCTCTGAGAGGAACTGGATGATCGTTTGGATTAAAAGGTCTTGTTAAATTTATCTCATACTCAAAAGGAATCAAATTATCTTCAACCTTAGCATATACCACAAAGTTTAAAACTTTTGTATTGCTACTAAATGAAGCTTGAACCATTCTTTCCTTTATATCTTTTCTCTTCAATTCCAACACATTCCTTTCTTCAATAGATGGATCATTAGGAATTGTGTCCCAAATATCATCAAACCCATAAGGTTTCTTGAATAAATTAACATCTGGTTCCGGGACAATCTCACCTTCCTCAAGCTCATTTCCATCAAAGAGTAATTCTGTATCATCTGTATCATCTGATAAGAAATTACACAAAATAACACCAGAATACAATGATTAATCATGATAATAAAGATGAAATATAATTGCATTGAAATAAGATAAATTACATTTACATGTCATAACTTATTACATGCAACCTAAAATACAATTCACCTAATCATTATTAACATCATAAGTTCGAATCAGAATCAGAATCAGATTCCAAAGCTGTTTGCTTTTGAATCTGTAATTCTTTTTCTCTTTCATTTTCTGCTTGTTGTTGTTTATCTAATAAAACATCAACGACATCATGAAAGGCGTTTAATTGAGAATAATAGTCATGTCCAAATTTTGCTTCAACTTCACGCTTTAATCGATCAGTTTCAGCTTCAACTTGATCATCACTTAAATAATCAATTGATTTGGAAGAATTACCTGAGTCAAGTGCTTCAATAGCCTCAGCATCATGAGGAGCACTTGATTCTCCAGCACCAGATGTACCAACCTCTGTATGATCTCCCCCTGTCTCCCCCTGAACTTCAACACCCTTTCCTTTGTCAAGAACTGGGCGAGAATCACTTTGATCACCAGCATTATCAGCATCATCATCATCGTCTTGACGTCTTGGCACTGATAATCTACCATGTTGAAAAACGTGTGAAGACACGTTCCCAGATCGTTTAACACAAGATCTATACAATCATAGATGTGCGGAATCCATCTATAATCGTCTTTAGGTTTAAATGATAAATATGGTGATAAACACGAAAATACACACGAAGATAATAAGAACAGGAGATAAATTCAGATGTAAAAACTCATATCTTGTATTAATCATAAGATTACAATACATAAAACGAGTAGACATCTGATTCTTTGGGCGGCATCTCAAGGTATAGATCTCTACCTTGAGAACCTATTGAATGACTAACGTTGCAACAAAATCATCAACTGAAAACCTAAACCTAAGATCTCTATTTATAGGCTGAACATGGGCTGATGGGCTGTCAAACTCGTACAAACTGTGCTGGGCCATACGAACTTATTAGTTCTTACGAACTTAAAGTTCGTTTGGCATATACTTACGAACTTATTAGTTCTTACGAACTTAAAGTTCGTTTGGCATATACTTACGAACTTATTAGTTCTTACGAACTTAAAGTTCGTTTGGCATATACTTACGAACTTATTAGTTCTTACGAACTTAAAGTTCGTTTGGCATATACTTACGAACTTATTAGTTCTTACGAACTTAAAGTTCGTTTGGCATATACTTACGAACTTATTAGTTCTTACGAACTTAAAGTTCGTTTGGCATATACTTACGAACTTATTAGTTCTTACGAACTTAAAGTTCGTTTGGCATATACTTACGAACTTATTAGTTCTTACGAACTTAAAGTTCGTTTGGCATATACTTACGAACTTATTAGTTCTTACGAACTTAAAGTTCGTTTGGCATATACTTACGAACTTATTAGTTCTTACGAACTTAAAGTTCGTTTGGCATATACTTACGAACTTATTAGTTCTTACGAACTTAAAGTTCGTTTGGCATATACTTACGAACTTATTAGTTCTTACGAACTTAAAGTTCGTTTGGCATATACTTACGAACTTATTAGTTCTTACGAACTTAAAGTTCGTTTGGCATATACTTACGAACTTATTAGTTCTTACGAACTTAAAGTTCGTTTGGCATATACTTACGAACTTATTAGTTCTTACGAACTTATTAGTTCTTACGAACTTAAAGTTCGTTTGGCATATACTTACGAACTTATTAGTTCTTACGAACTTAACTTAAAGTTCGTTTGGCATATACTTACGAACTTATTAGTTCTTACGAACTTAAAGTTCGTTTGGCATATACTTACGAACTTATTAGTTCTTACGAACTTAAAGTTCGTTTGGCATATACTTACGAACTTATTAGTTCTTACGAACTTAAAGTTCGTTTGGCATATACTTACGAACTTATTAGTTCTTACGAACTTAAAGTTCGTTTGGCATATACTTACGAACTTATTAGTTCTTACGAACTTAAAGTTCGTTTGGCATATACTTACGAACTTATTAGTTCTTACGAACTTAAAGTTCGTTTGGCATATACTTACGAACTTATTAGTTCTTACGAACTTAAAGTTCGTTTGGCATATACTTACGAACTTATTAGTTCTTACGAACTTAAAGTTCGTTTGGCATATACTTACGAACTTATTAGTTCTTACGAACTTAAAGTTCGTTTGGCATATACTTACGAACTTATTAGTTCTTACGAACTTAAAGTTCGTTTGGCATATACTTACGAACTTATTAGTTCTTACGAACTTAAAGTTCGTTTGGCATATACTTACGAACTTATTAGTTCTTACGAACTTAAAGTTCGTTTGGCATATACTTACGAACTTATTAGTTCTTACGAACTTAAAGTTCGTTTGGCATATACTTACGAACTTATTAGTTCTTACGAACTTAAAGTTCGTTTGGCATATACTTACGAACTTATTAGTTCTTACGAACTTAAAGTTCGTTTGGCATATACTTACGAACTTATTAGTTCTTACGAACTTAAAGTTCGTTTGGCATATACTTACGAACTTATTAGTTCTTACGAACTTAAAGTTCGTTTGGCATATACTTACGAACTTATTAGTTCTTACGAACTTAAAGTTCGTTTGGCATATACTTACGAACTTATTAGTTCTTACGAACTTAAAGTTCGTTTGGCATATACTTACGAACTTATTAGTTCTTACGAACTTAAAGTTCGTTTGGCATATACTTACGAACTTATTAGTTCTTACGAACTTAAAGTTCGTTTGGCATATACTTACGAACTTATTAGTTCTTACGAACTTAAAGTTCGTTTGGCATATACTTACGAACTTATTAGTTCTTACGAACTTAAAGTTCGTTTGGCATATACTTACGAACTTATTAGTTCTTACGAACTTAAAGTTCGTTTGGCATATACTTACGAACTTATTAGTTCTTACGAACTTAAAGTTCGTTTGGCATATACTTACGAACTTATTAGTTCTTACGAACTTAAAGTTCGTTTGGCATATACTTACGAACTTATTAGTTCTTACGAACTTAAAGTTCGTTTGGCATATACTTACGAACTTATTAGTTCTTACGAACTTAAAGTTCGTTTGGCATATACTTACGAACTTATTAGTTCTTACGAACTTAAAGTTCGTTTGGCATATACTTACGAACTTATTAGTTCTTACGAACTTAAAGTTCGTTTGGCATATACTTACGAACTTATTAGTTCTTACGAACTTAAAGTTCGTTTGGCATATACTTACGAACTTATTAGTTCTTACGAACTTAAAGTTCGTTTGGCATATACTTACGAACTTATTAGTTCTTACGAACTTAAAGTTCGTTTGGCATATACTTACGAACTTATTAGTTCTTACGAACTTAAAGTTCGTTTGGCATATACTTACGAACTTATTAGTTCTTACGAACTTAAAGTTCGTTTGGCATATACTTACGAACTTATTAGTTCTTACGAACTTAAAGTTCGTTTGGCATATACTTACGAACTTATTAGTTCTTACGAACTTAAAGTTCGTTTGGCATATACTTACGAACTTATTAGTTCTTACGAACTTAAAGTTCGTTTGGCATATACTTACGAACTTATTAGTTCTTACGAACTTAAAGTTCGTTTGGCATATACTTACGAACTTATTAGTTCTTACGAACTTAAAGTTCGTTTGGCATATACTTACGAACTTATTAGTTCTTACGAACTTAAAGTTCGTTTGGCATATACTTACGAACTTATTAGTTCTTACGAACTTAAAGTTCGTTTGGCATATACTTACGAACTTATTAGTTCTTACGAACTTAAAGTTCGTTTGGCATATACTTACGAACTTATTAGTTCTTACGAACTTAAAGTTCGTTTGGCATATACTTACGAACTTATTAGTTCTTACGAACTTAAAGTTCGTTTGGCATATACTTACGAACTTATTAGTTCTTACGAACTTAAAGTTCGTTTGGCATATACTTACGAACTTATTAGTTCTTACGAACTTATTAGTTCTTACGAACTTAAAGTTCGTTTGGCATATACTTACGAACTTATTAGTTCTTACGAACTTAAAGTTCGTTTGGCATATACTTACGAACTTATTAGTTCTTACGAACTTAAAGTTCGTTTGGCATATACTTACGAACTTATTAGTTCTTACGAACTTAAAGTTCGTTTGGCATATACTTACGAACTTATTAGTTCTTACGAACTTAAAGTTCGTTTGGCATATACTTACGAACTTATTAGTTCTTACGAACTTAAAGTTCGTTTGGCATATACTTACGAACTTATTAGTTCTTACGAACTTAAAGTTCGTTTGGCATATACTTACGAACTTATTAGTTCTTACGAACTTAAAGTTCGTTTGGCATATACTTACGAACTTATTAGTTCTTACGAACTTAAAGTTCGTTTGGCATATACTTACGAACTTATTAGTTCTTACGAACTTAAAGTTCGTTTGGCATATACTTACGAACTTATTAGTTCTTACGAACTTAAAGTTCGTTTGGCATATACTTACGAACTTATTAGTTCTTACGAACTTAAAGTTCGTTTGGCATATACTTACGAACTTATTAGTTCTTACGAACTTAAAGTTCGTTTGGCATATACTTACGAACTTATTAGTTCTTACGAACTTAAAGTTCGTTTGGCATATACTTACGAACTTATTAGTTCTTACGAACTTAAAGTTCGTTTGGCATATACTTACGAACTTATTAGTTCTTACGAACTTAAAGTTCGTTGGCATGTAATGGCGGAGTTGAATTTCCAACAATCAGCATCAAATCAATCAGCTCTCACAAAAATAAGAAACTCTGTAAACTGAATCACAAAATGTAGTCGCATAAATCCTGTCTCAACTAGCAATGTCTGACTCTGTCTTGTATCTTCACAACTCTACCAATCACCCGAAGCCTTTCTAATCCGATATCCTCTTCTGTTGTATAAGCTGCCATACACAAAGATCTTTATCTTCGCAACCATTGAGCAAAATTGCCTGATATCATCTCTATGTCTTGGAATATAGATAAGATTCAATCTTCAAATACTCAACAACAAGTAACCAGCTTCATTACTCCAATACTTCAACAGTTCAAACCGCTATATGTGAAAGATCATCTTTTGATAATACTCCAATAAATAACATGATGATCTTCAAACTCGAACATTATAATACTTTAATCACCATCAACGTTAAACTGAATGAATGAACAGAATAACCTTTGATCTTCAATGAATGTCGAGTAGTTCATATTTTTGCTTAGAAATACCGAGGTTTATCCCCCCTATTTCTTAGCAAAAATCTTGAACTTCAGCCTGTCTTAGGTTTTAAATATCTCCCATTCTTGAGGTTCTTCAAAAAGCTTAGAGCTCACGACGGTTAAAACTCTTCGCCAAACAGGGTATATTCGTTTTCCCTCCAAATTTCTGAGGAAAAACACATTTACGTGAAACATTGGTATTCACGTAAATTTTTATTTCTAAGGCTGTGGGAAAAATTTGATAATTGCCGAAAATTTTCATCCAAAACGTGCCGAAATCGCACAAAAACGGACCGAAAATTTTTCAAACGCTACCAAACTTCAAATCTCCATGAATCATGCCATTTTAAGACCATGGACAAAAATTATTTTTCCCGCCAAAATACTCTTTTTTTTTTTCTTTTCTTTTTCTCTTTCATTTTCTGCTTGTTGTTGTTTATCTAATAAAACATCAACGACATCATGAAAGGCGTTTAATTGAGAATAATAGTCATGTCCAAATTTTGCTTCAACTTCACGCTTTAATCGATCAGTTTCAGCTTCAACTTGATCATCACTTAAATAATCAATTGATTTGGAAGAATTACCTGAGTCAAGTGCTTCAATAGCCTCAGCATCATGAGGAGCACTTGATTCTCCAGCACCAGATGTACCAACCTCTGTATGATCTCCCCCTGTCTCCCCCTGAACTTCAACACCCTTTCCTTTGTCAAGAACTGGGCGAGAATCACTTTGATCACCAGCATTATCAGCATCATCATCATCATCTTGACGTCTTGGCACTGATAATCTACATATCTCTTCAGGCACATCTCCCCCTTGATTCTTGACCCAATTGACAAGAAAGGTCAGAGCAGCTCGGACATCTGAGAGATCAGACTCTAACATGTGAACACGAGTCTCTAAAACCTCAATACGTCGAACCAGAGGAGATTCTGAAGGAAGAGGAGGAATAACAGGCACTCTGGGAGGCAACAGTGGTCTCAACGGCACACTGACAGCAACAGAATGAGCTGGTGCTGTAGATACAACCGGAATAGCAGCAGCAGTTGAACTTGGAGGATCAGGAATCGAAACTGATGTAGCTTCAGTGGTACGTGCACGCTTATCTCTTTGATAAGTACTCCAATAAATAACATGATGATCTTCAAACTCGAACATTATAATACTTTAATCACCATCAACGTTAAACTGAATGAATGAACAGAATAACCTTTGATCTTCAATGAATGTCGAGTAGTTCATATTTTTGCTTAGAAATACCGAGGTTTATCCCCCCTATTTCTTAGCAAAAATCTTGAACTTCAGCCTGTCTTAGGTTTTAAATATCTCCCATTCTTGAGGTTCTTCAAAAAGGCTGGCTAGTTCAGGATTAAATTGAGCCGCAACCTCAGGAGGAAGTAAAGCATTTGCATCATACTTATCATGAACAGATTGAGCCGTATCAGAAACTACCTGAGAAGCATGACATGCCTTGCTTCGACGTTCTCTACGTAGCTCACCAGATACACCTTCTTGAGATAAGTGATAAGAATGATCACTTGCAGAAGCTATAGGAACATCATGAGCCCTCTTTGTGCGATGCTCATGTTCATCTGTGTTTTCCGAGACAACAACATTATCTGAACCACTGGTACTAGCTTCATCATCGTCATTCCCATGATTAGAATCATCATCGGAATCATCATCTGAAGAATCATCTGAACTCTCTTCATCCTCATTATCAGAATTGTCTTCATCATCCACCAACAGATCATTCTCAAACCTTGATCGATAATTTGGATTAATCAAATGTCCAAACAATGGTGGATCAGTCAGACCAGCTACATTGCCTGTGTTAGCTGCCAAATCAGCATATAAACGTAATGGCCAAGCATGAGGCACATATCGGGGACCTTGATCAAATACCAAGTTCGGACAGAAAATTCAGATTCCAAAGCTGTTTTTTTGAATCTGTAATTCTTTTTCTCTTTCATTTTCTGCTTGTTGTTGTTTATCTAATAAAACATCAACGACATCATGAAAGGCGTTTAATTGAGAATAATAGTCATGTCCAAATTTTGCTTCAACTTCACGCTTTAATCGATCAGTTTCAGCTTCAACTTGATCATCACTTAAATAATCAATTGATTTGGAAGAATTACCTGAGTCAAGTGCTTCAATAGCCTCAGCATCATGAGGAGCACTTGATTCTCCAGCACCAGATGTACCAACCTCTGTATGATCTCCCCCTGTCTCCCCCTGAACTTCAACACCCTTTCCTTTGTCAAGAACTGGGCGAGAATCACTTTGATCACCAGCATTATCAGCATCATCATCATCATCTTGACGTCTTGGCACTGATAATCTACATATCTCTTCAGGCACATCTCCCCCTTGATTCTTGACCCAATTGACAAGAAAGGTCAGAGCAGCTCGGACATCTGAGAGATCAGACTCTAACATGTGAACACGAGTCTCTAAAACCTCAATACGTCGAACCAGAGGAGATTCTGAAGGAAGAGGAGGAATAACAGGCACTCTGGGAGGCAACAGTGGTCTCAACGGCACACTGACAGCAACAGAATGAGCTGGTGCTGTAGATACAACCGGAATAGCAGCAGCAGTTGAACTTGGAGGATCAGGAATCGAAACTGATGTAGCTTCAGTGGTACGTGCACGCTTATCTCTTTGATAAGTAAGAGTAGCATCCAGTGATCTTTTAAAACTCCTAGTAGCACTTGAACTTGGTGCATTGACCGGATCATCAATATCTTCAAAAAGGCTGGCTAGTTCAGGATTAAATCGAGCCGCAACCTCAGGAGGAAGTAAAGCATTTGCATCATACTTATCATGAACAGATTGAGCCGTATCAGAAACTACCTGAGAAGCATGACATGCCTTGCTTCGACGTTCTCTACGTAGCTCACCAGATACACCTTCTTGAGATAAGTGATAAGAATGATCACTTGCAGAAGCTATAGGAACATCATGAGCCCTCTTTGTGCGATGCTCATGTTCATCTGTGTTTTCCGAGACAACAACATTATCTGAACCACTGGTACTAGCTTCATCATCGTCATTCCCATGATTAGAATCATCATCGGAATCATCATCTGAAGAATCATCTGAACTCTCTTCATCCTCATTATCAGAATTGTCTTCATCATCCACCAACAGATCATTCTCAAACCTTGATCGATAATTTGGATTAATCAAATGTCCAAACAATGGTGGATCAGTCAGACCAGCTACATTGCCTGTGTTAGCTGCCAAATCAGCATATAAACGTAATGGCCAAGCATGAGGCACATATCGGGGACCTTGATCAAATACCAAGTTCGGACAAAAATGCCTCACAATAGCCATAACAAAACGTGGATATAAGAGAAACCTATTTCGTGGTTTGGCATTAAGTTGACCAATAAACTCATGATAGAAATAAGTTGAAAACGGATAAGGTCGATTGTAGACCAAAGCAATCATTTGTGAAGAAATGTGAGCAGAAAGTTGATCAAACCCAGCCTTACGATTGCTCAGACTTACTAACAAAACGTAAGCAAGGTATCTCCAACGTCCTTGAAATCCATTCTTATCAAAAGGAAGCTTTATCTGACCAGCATACCCCATTCTTTGAAAGCACCGACGAATAAAGTCAAAATCATACGCCAATTCTACTGCTTCGTCTGATTCCTCACCCAAGTGGAGAATCTCACGAAGTATCGCAGCATTAAAATCAAAAGTGATTCCTGCAACAGTTGCTCGAACAATGCTACGACCATCAACCATTACTTGATGAGCAGTTCTCCAGAAATCATCAATGTACTGCCTAACCAATCTTGGTGAATCACAGAATGCAAAAGACAGTCTAGAACGAGCAATAAAGTTAAACATTTCATGATATCGTTCTGAATTATGCTGATCCGGATCCAGATTTAAGGCTAAGTTGTGCTTCTTAAAGAACTGTCGAGGAGCAAGAGCCATTTCTGCAAAACAAATCATAATATAAAAACAATTATAAAATTAAGCACAATGAATGAATTACAGACTTGGAAAACTTAATCACTAAATTCGTAGATTAAACATTACGAAAATAGTCGTTAAGTTCGTAAGAAGGAAGTTTACGAAGATAAAGTTAAATTCGTAAGCATTAACTGAACGAAGATGTCATTAAATTCGTTAGAACAAATTGTACGAAGATGACATTAAGTTCGTAAGAATAGAGAACAAAGTGTACGAAGATAATATTAAGTTCGTAAGAACAAAGTGTACGAAGATAATATTAAGTTCGTAAGAACAAAGTGTACGAAGATATCATTAAGTTCGTAAGAACAATTAAGTTCGTAAAAACTTGTAAAAATCCTAAGTTCGTAACTTATCAACTTAAATTTAAGTTCGTAAGTTATAAACGAAGGATAACTTCGTTTGCTTTTATCACTAAGTTCGTTTTTCAATTCCAAGCAGCAGTTCATCAACAATTTAAATTGATTAACTTTTTGTTTTTGCCCAAAATCGTTTTCAACCATTTGTATCCATTAATTATAGCATAACCCAGGTCGATTATAACAAAAATTTAAGATATAATAGAGGATTAATCTCAAAACGAAGTTAAAACCCTAAAATCAAAATTATTGTGAACCAGACTGAGTTCGTGTATAGATCAAACACAAGAACCAATTATGATTAGCGATTTGCGAACAATAATGGTCAATAAGGTACCTGAATCACTAATAACAATGATAATGGAATCAACAAGTCTTAAATCGACTGAAAACTGAAGTTTTGATTGATGAAAGTATGGAAGTGAAGCTGCACAAATTCGTTTAGGGATATACAATAAAACGAAGGCAATTGTATTTATATAGATGGTAAAAATGGTATAAAACGGGTCGGGTATAAAACCGGGTACAATTAAGTTCGTACGAAGTTAATCTTCGTAAGAACTAATTTACTTCCAGAACGAAGATAAAAGTTATCTTCGTAAGAACAATTTGAACGAAGATAAGTATATCTTCGTAAGAACTGTTTGAACGAAGATAAGTATATCTTCGTAAGATCTAATTCTGGACTTAGAAAATTTTCAGAATTATCCATCACAAAATGTACCATGATTCGACCTTTTACCTAATCCTGTACATTGCAAAAACTTGTTAAAAATAACCTGTTCATGCCTTGTACAAAGAAATTCCATCATACATAATCATCATCATAATGTAAGTATTCAACGAACATTATAATCTTGAATAAAAACAAAACTCCACATCTCTCAAACCAAATCATCAACAAACCTGAAAATAATCAATTAATATATGAACAATGTTACCAATCATGACCATGAAATGAAGAACCTTCCACTAATCATTGAGATGCTTAACGACAAATGATCTTGAAACACTTAAGTCCCATACGAAATGCCGTCTACAAAACAGTCAAACAATGAGTAGTCCAAAAATTCAATTAAGAACCTTATAAAGTTTTCGGAATCATGTCATAAGTTAAGGTACGAAGATTAAAAGTAACAGATCTGATTATTTTCACTAAATACATGAATCATAAAATAAATAAATACACCAATATCAAGTTCATGTATTCTTCCTTCACATGCTCATATCTGCATCACAAAAATTGTCATCACACAGCAAGGATCTTATCTCTAGGATATCATCCATACGAATAACAATGTATTTGCAGAATATAGCACTTTAACTTAATCTTTTTAACCTGAACACTGCACACTTAATGAAAACTCATTAACGCATTAAGAGCATAACAGAATAATGCAGAAAATTTCAAGCTAAAATCATACAAAAACAGGGTTAACAAATACAAAATAACAATGAATCTAACAAAAGATCAAGGGAGGTCATTTCATCGTCAAACCCTAAAATGTCACCAAGTTATAAATTAAATTCTTAACTTGTAACAACTGAAAATTTATGAAATTTCAAATAACTTTGACTTTTCACAAAACAATTAAAAGATCATTTTCTAAACTTAAACAAATTAATGTCCATATTAGAAAATCTTCTTTTGACACAAACCACACAACCTCATCAAGAATTCTCATGAATGAATTCAGTAAGACATATACTCAGAATTGGAATAGAATCTCTCGTGCAATAAGAACTTATAAAAATACTATTTTGACTCAATATAAAGAAAAATAAATTAGAATAAAAATAACAGAATAATAAACTAAGCTATACACTAATTAACTTGAATTTATTCATCATTTATTCATTATTTACATGATGCTTGGTTACTGCTGATTAGATCAGTTTAGCATGTTACATAAACCTGTGGGTGAGAAATAATTCTCTTATTATTAGTTATGAACAGTGACCCAACAACGATTACCGGTATGTTTGTCCTCTTAAACACTCGGTACTTCCAGTCTCCTTTTTGGTTTGTGGCACTTTCGTATTACTTGAGCCAAGGACAGTCACCATGAAACCTAGTAAGTTACTCATGCCACAATTTTAGTTTGCGAACTTATGTGCCCCATATTCAGATACACTCTCACAATCGAAACAAGCACTAAAATTAAGACACTTGGTGAGTAAAGTGAGAAAGTCTTTAAGAATCAAGTCAGCGGTGACAGGTCGGTGATTCCTCATACGCAAAGCGACATAACTTGACTCACGTACGGAAATATACTTAACATTGCATAATGCCAAGTACTTGCATATTTGTGACATTAATTTTACTTTAAAGCACTTATGAAAACCCGTGACTTTCTATGAGACCGTGTAGCGAACTTTCTGACAACCCATCCCAAGTTGGAAAACTTTAGGTAGGCTAGGTATACAAAGACACCCCAAGGACTTACTTGTTCGAATCTCAAAGGCCACATTAGCTTCATATTTTCAACAGATTTATTTGATATTTGAATTTCTTGTCACAAATATACATCCAAAAAGCAATACATACACATATATGTACCCGAGACCTTCTTTATACAGACCAAATATACATAATGACAATGCAAGATCTTTCATAAGATTTAAAGGACTTGACTATTTAGAACAAGCATTCTCAGCCATGTATCTGAATACGTTTCCCATAAGAACATTGTATACGATTAAGTTCAGATTATAAGGAAACCTTGGTACTTTGTGCCTACCGATATATCCTTAATTGTAATCACTGAACTGAGCAGTTATATTATGATTAAACAGGCTTAAAAGCTAAGTATCGTCACGTCTAATCATTTAGTGCAGTAACCTTTTTTTTTTTTTTTTTTATATTGACTCTAGATATATACAGACTTATACTAAGACAACTCTTTTTGTATTTTAGACTCTATATATGTACGACTTAAACTACAAAGACACACAAAAATAAAATTTAAGTTCTTAGAGAGACTATTCGGCATTCTTCATACCATTGAGTTGATATAACAACTCATGACGAGGTCTGTCAAAAGCTTTAGTATAAAGATCTGCAAGGTTATCATCAGTAATAACCTTTTCTAAATGAATAAGCTTTTTCTCAAAACAGTCACGTAAAAAGTGATGCTTTATATCAATGTGCTTGGTGACTTTAAAGTTTTTCGGATTTTTAGTAATATCTATGGCAGACTTATTATCAATACAAATAGGAGAGTCAGAGATATCCATACCATAGTCGCGCAATTGCTGTTGTATCCAAAGTACCTGAGAACAGCATTGACCAGCAGCAATGTATTCTGCTTCACAGGTAGACTGTGCAACAGATGTCTGCTTTTTGCACTGCCACGATATGATTCTCCCCCCTAAAAGTTGACATCCACCTGACGTTGATTTTCTATCCGAACTACAGCCACCATAATCCGAATCAGTATAAGCTTTGAATTCAAAGGAACCATGCATGGGATACCAAAGCCCTAGACGAGGATTGGCCTTCACATAGCGAAGAATCCTTTTTGCAGCCTTCAAATGCGACTCTTTCGGATTAGCCTGATATCGAGCACACAAACAAACAGCAAAGGTAATGTCCGGACGTGAAGCCGTCAGATACATCAAAGAACCAATTATAGCCCGATATTGAGTAGCATCGACATCTGGATCATTAGGCTTATCAGGACACAACCCATGATTAGGCTGAATGGGAGTAATTGCATCTTTAGCATCAGTCATTTTAAACCTAGTAAGAAGATCTTGAACATATTTGCTCTGATGAATAAAAAACCCATCCTTCAGCTGATCCACCTGTAATCCAAGGAAGAAAGTTAATTCCCCCATAGCACTCATTTCGAACTTAGCCTTCATGCTCTGCTCAAACTCCTTGCACATATTCTTATCAGATGATCCAAAGATAATATCATCGACATAAACCTGTACAAGCAAGTAGTCCTTCCCTTTCCATTTGATGAACAACGTGCTGTCAATAGAACCTCGAGTAAAACCGTTTTCATGCAGATGAGTAGACAATTTTTCATACCATGATCTAGGAGCCTGATGTAAACCATATAAAGCCTTATCAAGACGATATACTCTATTAGGAAAATCTGGATCCTCAAACCCTTGAGGTTGATCTACATACACTTCCTCTCTAATTTCCCCATACAAAAAGGCACTCTTTACGTCAAGTTGATACACCTTTATGCCTTGATAACTAGCAAATGCCAGAAATAATCGAATAGCTTCTAGTCTAGCTACAGGTGCAAACGTCTCATCGTAATCAAAGCCTTCTTGTTGCTCAAATCCTCTAACCACCAATCGAGCCTTATTGCGAGTGACTACACCTTTGTCATCCCTTTTACAACGAAAAACCCATCGCGTAGATAAAGGAGATTCACCCTTAGGTAAGTCAACTAACTTCCATACATCAAGCTTTCTAAACTGAGCCAATTCTTCTTGCATCGCCTCAACCCATGACGGATCTTTAAGAGCCATTCCAACATTTTTAGGCTCAACCTGAGAGATGAAGCAAAAATACAAGTACCAAGTAATTGCCCCAGAATCCTTAACTTCAGCAAACATACTTGACAAATTTTTTCTATTCTGGTTTCTCGTGCGAACAGAGGCAGAAGCATCACCAATGATTTGCTCTACTGGATGATCCTTGTTGGCTCTTGTTTGAGGAACCGTGTCGACTGTAAGATCATTTCCCAAGTTAGTCTGCACATGTTGTTCTGGAGTTTTAGGCTCTTCCTGAGTTTCACCTTCCGTGTCATCAGTATCATAGAAAGGATCATCAGGTAGAGGTATATGTAAAGGATCAATGGGATCTTTAGGAGCAGTCTCTAAGGTAGAATCTGCTTCTTTGGTCCCACTAGACTCTCCAGAATTCGCAACTGGCATAATGATTGGTGATGAAACAGGAGAAGAGGTAGGAACCGTCCACCATCAAGTGGATCATGAAGAGTAACTACATCTTCCACTACCGGAACACCTGGAAACGAAACAGGACCACGAAAAGAGGTGAAGACACCATCATAATCGAAGTTATTAGCTGGACCCATGTGTACAGCAGGTTTATGACTGACAATAACCACATTTGTACCAAAATCAACTTTGCCAGTCTTCTGATTGTACACACGCCGAATTGGTGTACTAGGTACATAACCTAAGAAGAAACCCTCCTCAGATTTAGGATCAAATTTTCCTTGAGGAAGTACTTTCAGAAAAGTACACGGAACACCAAACGGCTCAACATTCTGCAGATTGGGCTTTTTGTTGTGCAACAGCTCATAACAGGTCTTCTTAAACCGTTTAACTGTCAAAACCCGATTCAAAATGTGACAAGCTGTATTCACCGCCTCTCCCCAGAAGGTAATAGGAAGCCCTGAATCAGCAAGCATCGTCCTGGCTGTTTCTATCAATGTCCTGTTCTTCCTTTCAGCGACACCGTTCTGTTGTGGTTCATATGGTGCACTGAATTGATGTTGAATACCTTTGGACAAACAAAATACCGTAATAGTATTATTCTTGAACTCAGTGCCATTGTCACTCCTGATTCTCTTCACTTTAATTTCATGGACATTCTCGACTTGTTTAATGAAATCCATAAATCGAGTAGCAGTCTCATCCTTGGACTTCAAAAAGAATACCCATGAATATCTTGAGTAATCATCAGTGACCACCAAACAGTAGGACATCCCTCCAATGCTTCTTATGTTCACAGGACCAAAGAGATCCATATGAAGTAATTCGAATGGTTTGGATATAGTGTTTTGCACCTTTGATTTATGGGGATTCTTATGTTGTTTCCCTTTCAAACACGGTACACATTTATCTTCCATCCCAAACTTCTTAACTGGAACACCTTCAACTAATTCAAGACTGATAAGTTCATTCATCTTCCGAAAGTTGATATGTCCCATTCTTCGATGCCATAAGAGAGATTCCGACTCATTGGCTTGCTCAACAAACAAAGGGGCTCCTTTGGATTATCAACACCTAAAACTAAACCATAGATGTCTCTCTTTCTCGGAGCTCTGAGCATTATCCATTCTTCAGGAATAACAAAACCCGGCTTCAAGATGAATGCCTCCTTTTCTGTGAAATGAACATTGTTGCCTTGTCACAGATCTGTGAGACACTCATAAGATTATGAGTAAGTTGTTCCACATAGTTTACTCGTTCTAGAGTAAGTTGTCCATTGACGACATCTCCTTGACCAGTGATGTTACCGCCCTTGGATCCAGCAAAACTAACATATGACCCATGTATACCAACATAATTGGACAAAAGCTTCTTGTCCCCTGTCATGTGCCTGGAGCATCCACTGTCAAGGTACCACAAGTGAATTGGTTTCCTAGGAACTCCCTGCACATAAAATGAGAAAAGTTAGTTTTCGTTTGGGACCCAAACCTTCATTGGTTTGGGTCGACCCTTCTCATCCTTGAGAAGTAGTTCAGTCCAAT
>CM067167.1:292846309-292911980 GCA_034093135.1 Erigeron breviscapus | reverse complement strand
GATGGGAGAAGTATCCAGAGTTGTTCATCTCTGATGAGATTCCGGGGACGGAATCCTTTTAAGGGGGAGGTAATTGTAACATCCCAAACTTTTTAATTAACGGTTGACTTGAGTCGTTAAGTCAACACAACGTGTCCGTTAAGTTTCTAGGAGATTTAATGCTTAGTTGTGATTAATGTGCTATATGTGTAAGGCTTTAATGCCTTAATGATTGATGTACTAATGTGTTTAAGGTATATTTATATGCCTTTAGAGGTGCTTGAAGTGTTTAATGTGTTGTAAGTATTCCCTATAGGTGTTTTGAGCTAAATATGAGTCGTTTGGAAGCTTAGGAACTAGTTTTGACATAGGGTTGAACTAAAAAACGGGTTAAGGGTCTAATAACCTATCATTAGACTCATAATACAGAGAATATACATTTCCTTTGAAGCCCTAGTCGTCCCCTTGGTTCCATAGCATTCTATTGTTCGATTTCATCATCGTTTGGTTGATTCGGGAGCGTTTTGATCAAGTTTTCACATCCTTTTTGTAATCTCCAGGTAGTAAAGGTATAACAACATTGATTTTATATCATTTCAATCATATAATCAGATCCATAACTGATCTAGGTCTTTAGAGGGTTGATTGGAGTCATAATCGTGTGTTTTAATCGATTCGGTAACCTAAAACGTTTGTTATTGTGATGCAAATCAAGTAGGGATTAATCAATGATTTGATTGCATCATTATGGTCTTAAAATGATGAATTTTGAGGTACAAAAGTCGTTCATAAGGTTTGGGTCGTTTGGGGTGTGTTTGGTTAAGTTTTGGAGGTTAAACAATGAGGTTTGTGCAGAATCGGGGCTAGTTGCGGCGCAACTCCTTAGTTGAGGCGCAACAAAAATGCAGTGACTTAAGTTGCGACGCAATTATCCCATTGCGACGCAATAGCGAAAGAATTTTCAAAAGGCCATAACTTTTGAACCGTAACTCCGTTTTTGACAAATAAGCTATCCACGGAATCGTGAGAGAGTCTACTTTCTAATGGTAATGATTTTAAAAGATGATTATGATGTCAAGTTTTCAGAAAGGTTAATTTAGTGAGTGAATGCCGAGTTTCGTCGAGTTATGTAAGCTCTAAAGTATAAATCAAATGTCCGATACATCAATGTTGATGCACGTTGATGTGACAACAGCAACTTAGATTTGATTATGTCTTATTCGTATATGTAATTGATAGATTATGAACATAATGTTTTGGTAATGATCGATTACATGTTTAGGTGTTATATATGTTATATATGATGTTTGTTATGTATGTTATACAAGTACAAACATAATATACGTTAGGATTCCTTGTACGTGAAATACTAGGAATATAACATAAAGCTGATTTACAACTAACGAAGATAATCTTCGTTAGGCACTAACGAAGATAATCTTCGTTAAGATGGGCTGGGCTGCTAAGTTCGTAAGAACAAAGCCCAGCGAGTCTAATATTATCAGAAACATATAAATACGAACAAAAACCCTAAAATTAGAATGACGTTCAGTTTAACACACCTAAGGCAACTAAGTTCGTTTGTGATATATACCAAACGAATATAGAGCAATATAAGGCTGATTATACTCTTGTAATTAGCAATATAATAGATAACTAATCAAACAGTTATCTCGTGAGGATTCCGCACTCACGACATAACCATAGACGATCTCGAGAGCGATCCATAGCTATCGAGGGACTCACAAAAAGGCCTGTTGACAGCTCAACTGTTAAACCAGCTAAGGCTTGGGTGCCTACTGGTGAATTTTGGGCTGACATAGTCTCTGATGAAGAGAATGATAGACCCAAAGCCAACAGAGCTAGGGGTCCTTTTGAGAACTAATTATTTTGTGAATGTGACAAGATATGCAAATATCAAAATAAATCTATTGAAAGTATGAAGCTAATGTGGCCTTTGAGATTCGAACAAGTAAGTCCTTGGGGTGTCCTTGTATACCTAGCCTACCTAAAGTTTTCAACTTGGGATAGGTTGTCAGAAAGTTCGCTACACAGGTCTCATAGAAAGTCACGGGTTTTCATAAGTGCTTTAAAGTAATTAATGTCACAAATATGCAAGTACTTGGCATTATGCAATGTTAAGTATATTTCCGTACGTGAGTCAAGTTATGTCGCTTTACGCGTGAGGAATCACCGACCTGTCACCGCTGACTTGATTCTTAAAGACTTTCTCACTTTAATCACCAAATGTCTTAATCTTAGTGCTTTTTTCGATTGTAAGAGTGTATCTGAATATGGGGCACATAAGTTCGCAAACTAAAATTGTGGCATGAGTAACTTACTAGGTTACATGGTGACTGTCCTTGGCTCAAGTAATACGAAAGTGTCACAAACCAAAAAGGAGACTGGAAGTACCGAGTGTTTAAGAGGACAAACATATTGGTAATCGTTTTTGGATCACTGTTCATAACTAATAATAAGAGAATTATTTCTCACCCACAGGTTTATGTAACATGCTAAACTGATCTAATCAGCAGTAACCAAGCATCATGTAAATAATGAATAAATAATGAATAAATTCAAGTTAATTAATGTATAGCTTAGTTTATTATTCTGTTATTTTTATTCTGATTTGTTTTTTTTTTCTTTTTATTGAGTCAACATAGTATTTTCATAAGTTCTTATTGCACGAGAGATCCTATTCCAATTCTGAGTATATGTTTTACTGAATTCATTCATGAGAATTCTTGATGAGGTTGTGTGAAGATTTTCTGATATGAACATTAATTTGTTTAAGTTTAGAAAATGATCTTTTGTTGTCTTGCCACTGCGAATTCTACTGGTTTTCTGGGTGTGTCCCTCTCATAGGCCTTTGGATTTTCTTCGAGGGTAGGAGTCTCCTTGTGGTTTTCCATTTCGAGCTCTTTACTGTGATGTGCGCATTTGAAATTGGTGTCTTCAATTTGGCGGGATAATAGAAAATGATATTTTAAGTGTTTTGTGAAAAGTCAAAGTTATTTGAAATCTCACAAATTTTCAGTTGTTACAAGTTAAGAATTTAATTTATAACTTGGTGACATTTTAGGGTTTGACGATGAAATGACTTCCCTTGATCTTTTGTTGTCTTGCCACTGCGAATTCTACTGGTTTTCTGGGTGTGTCCCTCTCATAGGCCTTTGGATTTTCTTCGAGGGTAGGAGTCTCCTTGTGGTTTTCCATTTCGAGCTCTTTACTGTGATGTGCGCATTTGAAATTGGTGTCTTCAATTTGGCGGGATAATAGAAAATGATATTTTAAGTGTTTTGTGAAAAGTCAAAGTTATTTGAAATCTCACAAATTTTCAGTTGTTACAAGTTAAGAATTTAATTTATAACTTGGTGACATTTTAGGGTTTGACGATGAAATGACCTTCCTTGATCTTTTGTTGTCTTGCCACTGCGAATTCTACTGGTTTTCTGGGTGTGTCCCTCTCATAGGCCTTTGGATTTTCTTCGAGGGTAGGAGTCTCCTTGTGGTTTTCCATTTCGAGCTCTTTACTGTGATGTGCGCATTTGAAATTGGTGTCTTCAATTTGGCGGGATAATAGAAAATGATATTTTAAGTGTTTTGTGAAAAGTCAAAGTTATTTGAAATCTCACAAATTTTCAGTTGTTACAAGTTAAGAATTTAATTTATAACTTGGTGACATTTTAGGGTTTGACGATGAAATGACCTTCCTTGATCTTTTGTTGTCTTGCCACTGCGAATTCTACTGGTTTTCTGGGTGTGTCCCTCTCATAGGCCTTTGGATTTTCTTCGAGGGTAGGAGTCTCCTTGTGGTTTTCCATTTCGAGCTCTTTACTGTGATGTGCGCATTTGAAATTGGTGTCTTCAATTTGGCGGGATAATAGAAAATGATATTTTAAGTGTTTTGTGAAAAGTCAAAGTTATTTGAAATCTCACAAATTTTCAGTTGTTACAAGTTAAGAATTTAATTTATAACTTGGTGACATTTTAGGGTTTGACGATGAAATGACCTTCCTTGATCTTTTGTTAGATTCATTGTTATTTCGTATTTGTTAACCCTGTTTTTTGAATGATTTTAGCTTGAAATTTTCTGCATTATTCTGTTATGCTCTTAATGCGTTAATGAGTTTTCATTAAGTGTGCAGTGTTCAGGTTAAAAAGATTAAGTTGAAGTGCTATATTCTGCAAATACATTGTTATTCGTATGGATGATATCCTAGAGATAAGATCCTTGCTGTGTGATGACAATTTTGTGATACAGATATGAGCATGTGAAGGAAGAATACATGAACTTGATATTGGTGTATTTATTTATTTTATGATTCATGTATTTAGTGAAAATAATCAGATCTGTTACTTTTAATCTTCGTACTATAATTTATGATATGATTTCGGAAACCTTATAAGGTTCTTAATTGAATTTTTGGACTACTCATTGTTTGACTGTTTTGTAGACGGCATTTCGTATGGGACTTAAGTGTTTCAAGATCATTTGTCGTTAAGCATCTCAATGATTAGTGGAAAGTTCTTCGTTTCATGGTCATGATTGGTAACATTGTTCATATGTTAATTGATTATTTTCAGGTTTGTTGATGATTTGGTTTGAGAGATGTGGAGTTTTGTTATTATTCAAGATTATAATGTTCGTTGAATACTTACATTATGATGATGATTATGTATGATGGAATTTCTTTGTACAAGGCATGAACAGGTTATTTTTAACAAGTTTTTGCGATGTACATGATTAGGTAAAAGGTCGAATCATGGTACATTTCGTGATGGATATTCTGAAATTTTCTAAGTCCAGAGTTAGTTCTTACGAAGATATACTTATCTTCGTTCAAAATTGTTCTTACGAAGATAACATTTATCTTCGTTCTGGAAGATAGAATATGTATGGTCCGATTAGTTCTTACGAAGATTAACTTCGTACGAACTTAACTGTGCCCGGATATTTACCCGACCCGTTTTTACCATATTTTACCATCTATATAAATTCGTTTTATTTGTCACAATATTCAAATTTTTCAACACATAAAACGAATTTCAGTTCTCTCAACCCCCATCTTATCACAATCAAATCTTTTGATTTCGATCCAATTTCGATTTGTTCTTTCGATTATCTTTGTTGTTAGTGATTCAGGTAACCTTCTCGAACATTATCAATCGCAAATCACTAATCAAAATTCGTTCTTTTGTCCAGTTTTTACAAGCACTCATTCGGTTTTTTAAGTTTTAGGGTTTAATTTCGTTTCTCGATTCTTCCCTATTATAGTTTGAATTCCGATGCATATTTGAAGTAGGTTATGCTTTATTTACTGGATCTAAAGTTTTGAAATCATTTTTTGGGCAAATCGCAACATTATTCAAATAGTTGATTTGATTTTGTGATCAGTGAACTTTTACGAAGTTATAATTCGTTTCAAACGAATTTAACTTTCGTTTATAACTTACGCACTTAAATTTAAGTTGATAAGTTACGAACTTAGGATTTTTACAAGTGTTTACGAATTTAAAACTTAATTGTAATTTACGAACTTAATGTTATCTTCGTACACTTTGTTCTTACGAACTTAATGTCATCTTCGTACACTTTGTTCTAACGAACTTAATGTCATCTTCGTACACTTTGTTCTAACGAACTTAATTATCTTCGTAAACTTTCTTCTTACGAACTTAACGACTATTTTCGTACTGTTTAATCTACGAATTTAGTGATTAAGTTTTCCAAGTCTGTAATTCATTCATTGTGCTTAATTTATATTTGTTGTTTCGATACTGTGATTTGCTTTGCAGATATGGCTTTAGCACCGCGACAATTCTTTGAGAAGCATAATCTGGCTCTCAACCTTGATCCAGATCAACGCAATAGTGAACATTATCATCAAATGTTTGCATTCATAGCTCGTTCAAGACTATCATTTGTGTTCACTTTTACACCACGACTTATTAGACAGTACATAGATGAATTCTGGAGTACTGCTCATGAAGTGATGGTTAATGGTCATAGCTTTATTCGAGCTACAGTTGCTGGGATCACTTTTGATTTCAACGCTGCAAATCTACGTCATATTTTGCATTTAGGTGAAGAACCAGAAGAAGCGGTAGATATAACATATTCGTTTCAGCTTCTTTATCAATGTTTTCAGAGGATGGGTTACGTCGGTGCAATTAAATTACCATTTGACAAAAGTGGAATTAAAGGACGATGGAGATATCTGGCGTATGCTTTGCTAGTCTGTTTAAGCAATCGTAAAGCGGGTTTTGATCAACTTTCTGCTCAAATTGCATCGCAGATGGTTGCATTGGTCTACAATCGCCCGTATCCATTTTCTGTCTACTTTTATCAGGAATTTCTTGAACAACTTAGTGGCAAAGGACGAAAGCGATTTCTGCTTTATCCTCGTTTTGTTATGGCCATAGTCAGACACTTCTGTCCAGACTTAGTTTATGATCAAGGTCTTCGTTATAATCTGCATGCTTGGCCTCTACGTCTCTTCGCTGACTTAGAAGCACATACACGCAATGTAGAAGGTCTTACAGATCCACCACTGTTTGGTCACTTGATAAATCCTGACTATCGTTCTCGTCTTGAGGATAATATGTTTGTGGATGATGATGAAGAGTCTGATGATACAGAAGATTCTGAAGATGGTTCAGATGATTCTTCAGATGATGATTCCGATGATGATTCTGATCATCGGAATGACGATGATGAAGCTAGTACCAGTGGTTCAGATAATGTTGTTGTCTCGGAAGACTCAGGTGAATATGAGCATCGTACAAAGAGGGCTCATGATGTTCCTGTAGCTTCTGCAAGAGATCATTTAAATCCTGAATTAGCCAGCCTTTTTGACGATATTGATGATCCGGTCAATGCACCAAGTTCAAGTGATACTAGGAGTTCTAAAAGATCAATGGATGCTACTCTTACTTATCAAAGAGTTAAGCATGCACGTATCACTGAAGCTACATCAGTTTTAATTCCTGATCCTCCAAGTTCAACTGCTGCTGCTATTCCGGTTGCATCAACAGCACCAGCTCATTCTGTTGCTGTCAGTGTGCCGTTACGACCACTGTTGCCTCCCAGAGTGCCTGTTACTCCTCTTCCTTCAGATTCTCCTCTGGTTCGACGTATTGAGGTTCTAGAGACTCGTGTTTACACGTTAGAGTCTGATCTCTCAGATGTCCGAGCTGCTCTGACCTTTCTTGTCAATTGGGTCAAGAATCAAGGGGGAGATGTGCCTGAAGAGATATGCAGATTATCAGTGCCAAGACGTCAAGATGATGATGATGATGCTGATAATGCTGGTGATCGAAGTGATTCTCGCCCAGTTCTTGACAAAGGAAAGGGTGTTGAAGTTCAGGGGGAGATCATACTGAGGTTGGTACATCTGGTGCTGGAGATTCAAGTGCTCCTCGTGATGCTGAGGCTATTGAAGCACTTGACTCAGGTAATTCTTCAAAATCAATTGATTATTTAAGTGATGATCAAGTTGAAGCTGAAACTGATCGATTAAAGCGTGAAGTTGAAGCAAAATTTGGACATGACTATTATTCTGAAGAAAACGCCTTTCATGATGTGTTTGATGTTTTATTAGATAAACAACAACATGCAGAAAATGAAAGAGAAAAAGAATTACAGATTCAAAAGCAAATAGCTTTGGAATCTGATTCTGATTCTGATTCAACTTATGATGTTAATAATGATTAGATGAATTGTATTTTAGGTGCATGTAATAAGTTATGACATGTAAATGTAATTTATCTTATTTCAATGCAATTATATTTCATCTTTATTATCATGATTAATCATTGTATTCTGGTGTTATTTTGTGTAATCTTATCAGATGATACAGATGATACAGAATTACTCTTTGATGGAAATGAGCTTGAGGAAGGTGAGATTGTCCCGGAACCAGATGTTAATTTATTCAAGAAACCTTATGGGTTTGATGATATTTGGGACACAATTCCTAATGATCCATCTATTGAAGAAAGGAATGTGTTGGAATTGAAGAGAAAAGATATAAAGGAAAGAATGGTTCAAGATTCATTTAGTAGCAATACAAAAGTTTTAAACTTTGTGGTATATGCTAAGGTTGAAGATAATTTGATTCCTTTTGAGTGTGAGATAAATTTAACAAGACCTTTTAATCCAAACGATCATCCAGTTCCTCTCAGAGATGATGATCCACTACAAGAGGTTGATCGGCTTGTGCCTGGACAAAGACTTGGTGAATATATAGTCACTAGGGATACTTTGAAACCTATCATGTATTGGACTCACATTTCAGATAAAGATGCTGCGGAATATAAGACAATAATCTGGAGTTGGTTCTATGATGAAGAATTGAAGTTGTTCATTCTTAAAAGACCAGAAGGTTGTCAATATTTAGCATGGCGTGAGAGTCACTTCAGAAGTTTGTGTGAAGAGGACTTACATGAACTTAGAAATAACTGGATTATCAATCCAAGTGGATATGGTCTTGCTGATGTTATTGGTAAGAAACTTCATGAGGATTTCAAGTTGAGATTGAATATGAAAGACTCACAATCAAGCCTTGTCATGTTTATAGATATTTAGGCTTGATTCATGAACATAAGTAAGTAGGTACTTGTTTAGCTCATTATGGTCGTTCAATGCTTATTGGTAGTCGGGAATACTTGCAAAGCTTGATAACTTACGTTATCATTTGTTGTACGCTTCTACGAGGTAAGATACACTACTTTGACACGCTGAGGGTTCAACAAAAACATGGTTTGCATATAATAACTTCCCAAATGATATCTTGATTGCTTATGGGTATTCAGGGTTATACGGGAGGTGATATGGGCTATGTAAATGATCATTGAGGACTGATATGCAGTCCCTATGATATGAAATGGAATGATGTGATATGAAATGATATGCTATGTTTTGAGATGTATTGAATTGTGCTTGTTTGAATGGCTTGTTCATCTAGTTCACTAGACTTACTAGGATGCCATGACACTTGCACGTTTAAGGGCCCAAACGTAAAGATGTATATGTGATAATTGTTTAGGTAGTGTAAACACCTAAACTATATGAGATGTGAAATCGAGCTCGTAAATTATATGTGAAAGTGTTAAGCTTAACCCGTACTTGCCCTTGCCCGGCGGGTGCGTAGATGTGGTTGCTCGAGTGGCTCCGTGCAACATGGTCAAAGATGTGAAGAGTAATACGGGAGGTCTGACCCGCCCCACTTGTCATGTACATACGAATTACTCCTGGATTGGCTTGCCATTCCTTAACGACATTGATGGACAGCCGTAAGGTTTATTCATCTAGTCGGGTGTGACTTATGTTACACTTATAAAGATGTTAAGATGTTATATGTGATGATGCAAAAGATGATTAGGCACATTTAGGATGAACTATCCTATATGAAAGATGTTCAATGCTTTGTGAGATGAATTGTGATGATATGTGCCTTAATGATGAAATGTTACTTTTATAAGTTTTAATTGGACAAATGCTTTATAAATCATGTGTTATCTTACTTAGCTAATTCTTTAGCTAACACTTGTTTCTTGAAATGTGTTGTCCCCTCAGGTTTAGCAAGCTTATGGGTGTTGAAGAATAAAGAGCGCGGGCATGGGTAGATTGCTTGAGGATGACTATAGTTTACCCATAGTGGCTGCTCCTTTTAGACTTTTGAATCATGTTATGATGTTTATGACTTGTATTGACTGTGATCGGTTGTTTTATGTTGGGCAACCGATGGATTTCCATTTAGACTTGTTTCAATGATATGGCGAGTAACACCATTTAATGAATAAACCAAATAGAATTTATTGGTTTGGACTTTTAAAAGTTTATTCCGCCTTCTTTGACGCCGTTAGGCGAAAATTTTTGGAAATCCTTATTTTTAAATGATGGGTGTTACACTTTTGTATCTTCAATCGAAACCCAATAAACAAAACTAGCCAAGAATCGATTCTAAAATCATTGAAATCGGTCAATAAAACACCAAGTAAACTTGTTACTTGTTGCTCACTTCGATCTGGATAACGGGGGAAAATATATACATCAAAACCCATCATTTCGTCTTCATTTTCCTGTATCGATCCTGGTGGGATGGTGGCGGCGGTAGATTAATTGCCGGATTTGGTGGTGGTGGGGTGGTAGTGGTGGGTGGATGGATGGAGGTACTAAAGTCTGCAAAAGTAGGTGATTCACTTTAATGATTTTTACTAATCGCTTTTGAAGGTGTCTTTCATGATTCCGGTCGTGATTTTTTTGTTGCTTCAGTAAGTTACTTATGGTTGTGGATGAAATAACATGTTGTGTATCAGGATGAAGACGATGACATAAAAGAACCGATTTTTTTTAATTAGTAAAATGAAGTTTGATGATGATGATGGATAAAACAAAATATATGATAAAATTTCAAATGAAAGATTTATTGGCCATATATCATCATAATAAAACTTTACCGTAGGGATTTTTTTTCCTAGTTCATTTTTGATAAAAAAAAAAATATGATTGAGTTTTAGAGAGTTTGATGAAGATCTTCATGATTTTAGATCTGGACTTTAGAGGTGGAGTGAAGGATGATTGTTTGTTGTTTTTTAGTTGTAAAACCTTAAATTTGTTAAGAAGAAAGGATGAAGAAGAGGATGATTTTTGAGGATAAGTGTGTTTGATTTGTGTGTTTGGAATTGGTGGAAGAAATGAGTGTTATTAGTGGTTATTAAAAGCTAATGGACGAAAATGCCCTCATGTCGCTTAACGGAGTGTCACTAACGTCTGTTAGAGAGAGGGGTGCCTAATGAAGCAAAAAGTCACCACAGGGTGATGTAATAATAAAAAAAAAGTACAGGGGCAAAAATTGATAAAATAGCAAACCACAAGGTGATATAATGAAATTTTCTCTTATCTTTATAATAAAAGAATCTATGTAATCATTCATCAAAACTACAAACTAGCTAACATGGAGTTAATTCATGATTTATGAGGAGCTCAAGGTTCATCAAAATTACCTACTTTTTTCATCTATACATGCTAGTAATTCACTAAAGATGAAGTAATTGATGCGGGATAAGTCTAGAATTTGTTCTTTCCGTTTCTTTTCTAGAGTGTAGTTGTAATTGTAACTTCTGCATTGCTAGTTTGCTCCTTTTAATAATATTTATTTCTGCCGTTATAAAAAAAAAGTAATTCACTAAATCAAAGCTCTCATTTTACCTTCAAATAACAAACACAAACCTCAAAAAATAAACAAAACTATTAACATCAAGTATAAACAAAATAAAAAAAGGGACTAATCTAACATAACATTTTCATTAGTAATCATATCTACTTTGTACATATCTAAACCAAACTAAACTACTACATTAAATTAAAACTCAACCGGGAACTTTTTTTTAGAAAAAAAAAATCCACTAAACTAATTAATTAGCTCTTCCTGTATTTGGAAACATTTTGAATAACAAATCAATATCAGGTGAAGTAAAAAACTCTGTATTTCCATTACAATGACACGTAGACGACACCGGCTTGCGCTTCCTTGGTGGCGGTGGGGGACAAGACAAGTCCTTTGATATCCTCGACTGAGTCGATGTTGGTGTCGTGGAACCGGACCTCGAGTTTTCATCATCATCTTGGTCAACATTGTTCGATGAAACCATCTTTGTCGATACATATTTTAAAGGAGGGCGTAATGTTATTCCATCAATCGTCATAGTTTGACTTCCTTATATTGATGGTTTTTGCAAGATTTCATAGTATGATTATTATTTGGAAAAATGTAGCTTTTGAACACATAAAAAATTGACACTTTTGGAGAGGTTTAAAATGTAGGCGGCAAATATGAAAGATATAGAGATAGTGATGTGTGTGTATATATATTATTAATAATTTTAATAATAACAATAATTGGAAGGAATATAATTGCATATTTGCATTGGATGCTGTTTTTTTTTGTGTGTGTATAAATGAGGGGACATCAATGTTTTACATACCGGTAAATACCGGCTGGTATTACCGGTATTACCGGTACCGGGACATTCGGTATTTTAAGTCCGGTATTTTTCCGGTATTTTCACTATTCAATACCGGCCGGTATTTCCGGTATTACCATTCCAGTATTTCCGGTATTTTCAAAAAAAAAATTTATTTTTTAAAAAAAATATTTTTATGATATTTTAATGTTATTTTTTTGTTATTTGTGAACTTTAAAACTTATATTTTGTTATGAAATACATATTTGGTATTATTTTTTAGTGAATTATAATTGTATTTTGACTATTTTTGTTAAATTGTAACAAGTTTTGTAAGATTTTTACACAAAAAATATAATAAATTAAAAATAGTCGTACCGGCCGGTATTTCCGGTAATACCGATAATACCGGTAATACCGGAAAATTTCCACACCGGTATGACTAAAATAACGGTTTTTAAAACATTGGGGGACATTGTCACATTGGGCAGTAAATGTAGTATGAATGGAATTTTTTGTTTTTTTCGGAACGCAAATATGAATGGAATCTCAAGTCAAATTTTAGAGGGGTTTTGGCGGGGTAATTTTGAAGTTTTGGTTTTCTAGTTTACTTGGGTTTCCCTGGGCTGGGATGATAATATAAACATGTTAAGGGAAAGTGGCCCATTAGAGCTCTTAGCAATTTCTCATCTCATTTTTTCTCATAAAAAACGAAAGAATTTTATGAAGTTTGTATGTAAGAGTTACTAGTGATGATATCAGATCACTCATGTCAGTACCACTAGTTTGATTAGTATCACATCAGGAAATTAAACCTCCCAAGTGCTTATCAATTACTAATTTTACACAACATCATCAACTCATCACTAACCAACCACTAGTCTAGAACTCGTCATTTTTCATTATATTATATGCGTTAGATTGTTAACAATTTTTTTGAAAAAACAAAAACAAAATGACCGGTGATGACAACCAAGAATGATCTATCACCAACCACTACCAGTCTGACCACGAGTCTCACACAATGGTATGGGCTTGTGGTCAAGTCCATGATCACTAATCCACTGCAAGCCGATAACCAACCCATTGCGGCCCTCTTAGAGCTATCATTATTATCAACTTAACACCTAGTTATATTAATCTATACTATATTATAAAGCAAATATGGTTTTCAACTTTCAACATTCAACTTTGAACAATGTGCACATGCTAATGCATAATGTACAATACATCTAAAGCACATTACATCAATAACCTACACTACTCGCCACCACCGCCCGTCACCGCCACCGCCGTCGCCGCCATCATATCACCACCACTGGCGCCACCTCCACCACCGCCGCAACGCGCGGGTACCATTCTCGTTAAGGAAAAACGGTAGTTGTGTAGAAAAGAAGAAAGAAAGTTGTTCTGGCTCCGTGAATCATTTTTATCTATTAGTGTACACATGTAGAAAAATAACATGTTATCAATTTACAGTTTCATATTTCTTTGTTGTATGTGTTCAACTTTTGTTTTTGTATATAACGATTCAAAATGTCGTACGCATCTGAAGATACGTTCGACACTCATTTGATCGATTAAGGCAGCAAATTAAAGTATAAAACTCATCCCATTTTATAATAAACTCTTTAAAGTTAATTGTGCAATTTCTTTTAGCTAAACTTTAAATTCTTAAATCAATGATCTTGTCATTTTTTATTACAAAAGACCGATCTTTTGGTCAAGACCAGACCCTTTTTCAAATGAGGGACATGTAACATGTAGATTGGTTTAATTATTTCATACCCTCGTGGGTTATTAGCCTCCAAAATGGCAACATTAGCCTGTACATGAACATGATTAGTCGAATCGATCTGCCCATCACCATATTCACATGCATAATTTTGTCTTCCAAAATGGTAACATTTTATTGCGAGATGTTACGTAACATATATAGTTTAACCTTTAGTGTTGTTGCATTTTTGATATGGGTTAAAAGTATCATATCTATATTATATTATAAAGCAAATTCACTTTTGATTTTCAACATTGAATTTAAAATTTCAATATTGATTTTAAGTTTCAACAATGTACACATTCTATTGCATGATGTACCATACATCATAGCCACATTACATCAATAACTTTCACTACTCACCGACGCCACCACCACCACCAATCTCCGCCGCCGCTACCGTTGCTCGCCGCCACCACCACCGTCACGCCACCACCGCCGCAGGGGCGTAGCTAGTAAGGGGCGGGAGGGGGCGCCCGACCCCCCGAAATTTTTTTTGCGATGTAGGGGGTATATTGTTTTCGTGTAGAAAAATTTCGATATACTCGGTTTCGACCCCCCATTTAAAAAAAATAGTGTTAGGGAAAAAAAAATTTAGATCCCGAACCCCCACTGAAAATTTGCAAGCTTCGCCACTGGCCGCCGCCACCTCCATCACCGCCGCAACGCGCGGGTACCGTTCTCGTTGATTTTAGTTGGATTTTATATTATCGTGCATGTTGGTAATGCGTCATTTATATTAGATTTCAAGTCAATGAACGTGTTAATTAATTATGTTCTAATCTCGGTTTTATATAGTATGAAGATGAAGATGTAACCTATAACATATTGTTAGTTACATTGAAATAAACATTCATTTTATTATTTTTTTTATATGCCTTTTTTATAATTTAAATATGAACGATGTTGATTTTGTAAGATAATAACAAAGTGAGTTTGGTTGGTTTTGATTGAAGCTTATTTCCTTTGGAACTCGATTAAATGGGGGTTCGAATTCCAGTTCAAACCAACTTTTTAAAAAGAAAGAATAAACACATAGTGTGCTTGGGATGCGTGACCTCTTGATTAGTTGGTTACGGTTTTGATCTTATATATGGATACTATCTTGTTTTCTCCTTGAAACTTGTTTGGGGTTGCATCAAAAACACCACGAATTGAAAACCGGTGGTTCGACTTCCGTTCGTGGGTATTTTTCTTATGGAATTGGCATAAATTTTTTTGCGACCTTTTTACAACTTTAGCAGTTAAAGTTCCAGGATAAGTCTAGTTTGTGTATTTTTTTGTTGTATCTCTAGACTATGTATTGTGATTTCTAGCATCTTGTTAGCAATCTTTTTTAATAATTTCTGTCGTTTTTTTTTTAAAAAAAAACAAGAAATAATGTGCTTGTTTTACATATTGGTTGTAGATTAGTTGATGTGTTCTATTAGAGGATCAATTACCTTAATAGAGTATATTATTTAAATTGAAGTGTTTGTGTATTTATGATTTGTAGATGCTAGACCAAACTTCTTGCCAAATGATAATGTGACATCGGAAACCATTTTTAGCTACTTTGGTTTCGAGAGGGTTCAAATTAATGGTCAGAAAATCATATGATACCATATTGAATGGGGTTGGGGTACGACATATGGCTCACTGATGTGGACTAATAACATCACAAACAACGATTACTACCAGATACGATCAAATGATTGGAGCAATTCGATCTTCATGGTCGACAGGCCGGTGGTCTTTTAATAATCTTTGATATAAGGAAAAATACATAAAAAGGTAACTTTTTTACTCAAAATTCCTAATAAGGAGAAGCTATTTAGTTTTCTTCTATTAAAAGGATTTCATTTCTAAAAATTTCTCAATAAAAGTAATGTCGTTAGTTTTTGTCGTTAATCACCCGTTAAATGCCACGTCGCCATGCGACATCATTATAAAACTTACCTGTCCATTTGACTTGATAAAAAAATCTACAAAACTCTTTATTTCACTCTCATTTATACAGAACTCAAATATATACATACAAATTCTATATATCTATATCTCCATTTTACACATAGATCTTCAAACATATACATGGTAGATCTACCCGTTTGTTCAGTTCAACTATAAACATCTTGCAATACTAAAAGTAGACTTTGCAGGAAAGGAAGATCAACCTTCACTACACGGCGGCCGGAAAAATCAAAAGCTCGTCGGGACACTTATTTTCGTGCTATCTCCTTCGTTTCTTCGAGTTAAAACTCACGAGTGGTACCAAAACGCTCAGAATTAAGTTCCGCACAAAACCTTACCAATCAATTCTTTAAAAAGGTTCGCCGAAAAAATAATCGTAAATCTAATAAATATGTGAGCTTTTTATGGATTTAACCCATCATAATACCATATATTTACAACCATAAATCTAATAAAAGTTGTAGATGGATAGGTAGGATTTGGGGAATCTGGAACCAAAGGAGCTGGGGTAACATTGAATTAGTAAATATAGAGTTAAGATATTTCGACTCTGATGGCTAACATAATGTGGTGGCGGTGGGTCGTGGAGTAATTGGTGGTCAAAGATGGATTTATTTACGGGGCGCGTAACACCACCGGGGCAAAAAGGGTACCCCCACCAAAGACTATTAGCGGCGACGTCGCCGCTAATAGTGGGGGCCCCACTGACACAAAGCCAGGGTCAACGATTGGTTTTCCATTGATTTTCGCGCGTGGACCCCACACTATTAGCGGCGACGTCGCCGCTAATAGTGAACAAAAATTCCTTTAAAAACGCGGCTCCCTTCCAGACGATCATAAACTGAAAAACGCTCCTCCGGTAAAAAAATTAAAAAATCAATCCGGCCATCTACCGTTTTGTGTATATATTCCGTCCATCAATCCCCTCACCCTCTATATCAAGAATCCGGCCACCCCCCCTTTTGTTGGTGAAGAAAATCCTGTCCGGTTCAATTTCAGGCGAAAATCCGGCGACATTTCAGGCGAAAATCCGGCCATCCCACTTTTCAGACGAAGTATTAGCGGCGACTAGCATTAGCGGCGACATTTCCGGCGACCCACTTTTCCGACGTTTTCTTTGTATGTTTACTCTGACTCAGTTATTTTTGTATTGTTGTTATTAATTTTAATATATGTTATTATTAGTTATAAAAATGTTATATTTAGAAATTTTACGTTTGTTAGTTTGATTTAAAGAAATTTGTAGGATATTAATTTTAATATATGTTATTATGGACCTATACATATATTTTAAATAATATGTTATTAATTTAATATATGTATTGTTGTTATTAATTTTAATATATGTATTGTTGTTATTAATTTTAATATATGTATTGTTGTTATTAATTTTAATATATGTATTGTTGTTATTAATTTTAATATATGTATTGTTGTTATTAATTTTAATATATGTATTGTTGTTATTAATTTTAATATATGTATTGTTGTTATTAATTTTAATATATGTATTGTTGTTATTAATTTTAATATATGTATTGTTGTTATTAATTTTAATATATGTATTGTTGTTATTAATTTTAATATATGTATTGTTGTTATTAATTTTAATATATGTATTGTTGTTATTAATTTTAATATATGTATTGTTGTTATTAATTTTAATATATGTATTGTTGTTATTAATTTTAATATATGTATTGTTGTTATTAATTTTAATATATGTATTATAAAAATGTTATATTTAGAAATTTTACGTTTGTTAGTTTGATTTAAAGAAATTTGTAGGATATTAATTTTAATATATGTTATTATTAGTTATAAAAATATGTTATTAATTTAATATATGTATTGTTGTTATTATTAGTTATAAATATATGTATTGTTGTTATTAATTTAATAACAATGTTATTAATTTTAATATATGTTATTATTAGTTATAAAAATATTATATTTAGAAATTTAGAAATTATATGATTGTTAATTTTAATATATGTTATTATTAGTTATAAAAATATGTTATTAATTTAATATATGTATTGTTGTTATTATTAGTTATAAAAATATGTATTGTTGTTATTAATTTAATAACAATGTTATTAATTTTAGTATATGTTATTATTAGTTATAATTAAATATGTATTGTTGTTATTAATTTAATAACAATGTTATTAATTTTAGTATATGTTATTATTAGTTATAAAAATATGTTATATTATTATAGTTAGAAATTATACGTTTGTTAGTTATTGTAAGAAATTTTAATATATGTATTGTTGTTATTAATTTTAATATATGTATTGTTGTTATTAATTTTAATATATGTATTGTTGTTATTAATTTTAATATATGTATTGTTGTTATTAATTTTAATATATGTATTGTTGTTATTAATTTTAATATATGTATTGTTGTTATTAATTTTAATATATGTATTGTTGTTATTAATTTTAATATATGATATTAAGGAGTAATGATTAATACTATATAGTTTATTTTGTGGTTTAATTAGTTGTTTAGTTGATTATATAATTTTAATATATGTATATATATATAAATGTATGTAAAAAATATATGTATATATATATATATATTTTACATTTATATATATTTATTATTTAATTTTGCTTTGCAGGGAATAGTTCTGGGAGAGCTGCCGCTGCTAACAAGGAACTGGAGCGGGAGTTTCAGAAGTCTGGACGACGTATAACCCTTAGACTTGATACCGCTGAAAGCAGGTGGCAGACTATCGGTGACACCTCCAAATGGTACAAGAGCTATTTGGGGACATATGTCGCTACCGTCCCGCATACTTACGACTCGTGGGATCAGGTGCCCCCACACATCAGGGATGGACTTATTCCCTGGCTCCAGGTTTAAAACATTTTATTTTACAATTTAAATACGTCATTACAAAATTAGGGTAGATACTGACTATTACTACAAAATTGCAGAGACGGTTCTACTTGGACCCGTATCTAAATAACGAAGCCGGTCACCCCTTACGAGTCGCCATTGAAAACATGATTCGTCAAGATGCCCTAAAGAACTACAGGGATAAAAAATCAAAATTCAAGGGGAAATGGTTTAGCGACAGGGGTGGGTTACATAGACTCGGCCAATTCGATGGTGATAAGTCAAGCTTTCTCCAAAACGGGTCTATCACATTCGGCTGAATACGAGTCTCTGCATTTTTTTATATCAATAAGTATAAGATTTTATGTAGGTATGATTAAAAAATATTGTATTAAAACATACTAACCACGGTGCATGTACTCGGCAATCTTGCAGGCACATGGTAGCCCACAACTATACCGAACCTTGCACCCGCACCTTTTCACATGTTTTTTCAGTTGTTTGTCTAAGCGAACGATTTCATCAACCATGATGTCCAAAGCTTTATGTGAAACCGTTCCCAGCAGGGCCTTCATACAGTTGTAATTATGTTTACCCAACCGGGTTCCCTTGCTATACCCCAGTTGGCCCCTTATTTCAGTATCTTGACCGATAATGACAGAATCAACACATTGCAGGATTCTAGTAAATGTACATTTCCCCTTTAGCTCTTCCTTCAGATGGTGGTGCTCAGCCTCGACTCTGTTTGTGGTGTGGTTCTGATAGTTGAGATGTTCATCGACCCAACATGACACAAACTGCTCTCGGTACGGGGACAACCAATTATCGTTGAGGTACTTGTAGACACCTGGATAAGCTCCCAATTTTTTCTTTAACTCCTTCTCGTTTGATTTAAACTCGTCAAGAGTCCGAGATTCATAGACTCTTTTCCACCACACGTTAAGCCTTTCAATGTTAACATCTTTCTTCACCCGCAATGCCGGTTCACAGTGTTTGGTTATGTTTTGCCATATGTGGTACCTACACAACAAGTGTTTCGCTTGCGGCATAACAACCTTCAATGCTCTCATCAGGGCCAGCTCCCTGTCAGTTAAAACCACACGAACGGTAAAGCCTTCAACAAGGGTGGACTTCAGACATTGTAACACCCATTTATAATTCGCCTCCTGCTCGTTTACGATAAAAGCATATGCTAAACTGAAGGTCCGGCCCGTTGAAGTGACGCCGACAATCTCAACAAGCGGCATGTTGTACACGTTGGTTTTGTACGTGGAGTCTATTTCAATAACCCAGGGAAATGCGCGCCATAGGGTCATTGATGTTGGATGCATGAAAAAGAGATTCTCCAACCGTCCATTTTTACTATTTGTAGTAAAGTGGTAAAAGTAATTTTTCTCTTGCATCAGTGAGAACATAACCTGCGACAGGTGAACAAGATATAGTAAATATGTCACTTCCAACAACGGAGTACGTAATCACTAATATGATGTTTGTACCTGCATTGGAGTATGTCCTGCATGGCCCGCCCTCCGTCTCGATTTCAGAAAGTTGGTAATGTCTCCTCTTCGAGTCAGGTTTTCTGGAAATTCATTTTTCAGTTTAACCAGGATCTGGCGTGGGAACATACCGCGATCAGATAGGTTTCCCACATATTGCTTTTCTTCTTCCGTCATCCGTCTCGCGTATGAATTCCCCTGCAGATCGGTAGCTGGATCATGATTGTGTTTCCAGTCCTTGACAGTTACCCTCCAACCACCATCATACCCGGGGCGGCCTTCCAAAGTAAAGGGACACCCTATCTTGTTGGACCGTTTGGGTGGCCCAATTAACCTTTTATCGCGTGGTCCACCGTGGTGACATATTAGTGTCACCTTATTGACCACCTTTATCGAATTTTTGTTCGACCGTCGGGTGACTAAAACATAACCCAACTCCAGTGCTGTTCTTTTGGCCCACTCCGTCAATTCTTCGACGGAAGCGAACACCTCCTCGGTTTCTAAGTCTCTAGGTTCGCAGTCAAATTGACCGTCTGCATCAGGTGACTCAAACTCATCATCGGGCACTTCAATACGTAAGTTTTCTGGGTCTGCCCAAATATCCTCAAAACTATCCATCTTAAACAATTCAAGTAAACAAGTAAACATCTAGTTCATTAACTATTGATGATATCCATACTATATATATATCTATATTCATAATATATTTATATATGTATCGTCCGAAATATACCTGTGCGAGCAGCTTTGAAAACGATAGTGCGAAACAAAAATATACGCATTTTGAAAAGGAAACTGCGATAGAATATATATACCAAATTATATGATCGTGGTAAACCTCCAAAATTCGCCGAGGTGCCACGTGTTGCCACGTCTCAACTATTAGCGGCGACGTCGCCGCTAATAGTTGCGACGTGGCAACTGGGACCAGGCGTGGCAGTCATGGTGCCACGCCTGTTCCCGACATGCCACGTCTCAACTATTAGCGGCGACGTCGCCGCTAATAGTTGCGACGTGGCACGTCGGGAACACGCTTGGCAGTCATGGATCGAAAGTTTGTCGGGGCCCACGTGGCACGTATTAGCGGCGACGTCGCCGCTAATAGTTGCGACGTGGCACGTCGGGAACACGCTTGGCAGTCATGGATCGAAAGTTTGTCGGGGCCCACGTGGCACGTATTAGCGGCGACGTCGCCGCTAATAGTTGCGACGTGGCACGTCGGGAACACGCTTGGCAGTCATGGATCGAAAGTTTGTCGGGGCCCACCATTAGCGGCGACGTCGCCGCTAATGCCCTGGTGGGGTTACCCTGTGCCTTTATTTATGTCTATGATTAGGATTTTGAGTTTGGGATTATGTTTTAGACATAAACTAGATTTTTACCCGGGCGTTGCCCGGAAAACCTAACGATACGTAAAATATGAACGCGTATAAGATGGTTGGACAACGACAACGACAACGATACCCAATCCTGGCAAAAGCCGGGGTACGGGGGAGGTATAATGTAGGCAGACCTTACCTCTACTCAACGGTAGAGAGGCTGCTTCCAGATCCACCGGAGTGGAAGGGACCTCCGGCCCAAAAGTGAAAAATAGGGTTAGATCCACCGGAGTGGAAGCCTTAACCGGATGGTGATAATCTCGATCTCAAACTCTCAATCTCAAGCTCGATCCCAATCTCCGGAGCACAAATTCAGATCTCAGATCTGAAAAATGTTACCGTTTGAGAAGGGAGAGGGTAGAGAGAGAAACACACTATGTAAGTAGTTGTTGAGAGATTTTTTTTTATTTTTTATTTTTTATTTTTTAATTTTTTTTAATTTTTTTTAATTTTTTTTAATTTTTTAATTTTTTTTTTTTAATTTTTTATTTTTTTAATTTTTTAATTTTTTTTTTTTAATTTTTTATTTTTTAATTTTTTTTAATTTTTTAATTTTTTATTTTTTAATTTTTTTTAATTTTTTAATTTTTTAATTTTTTTTTTTTTATTTTTTATTATCGATAAACAATATTAAAAAGTATATCATAAATGAAAAAATACAACACGAAAAAGAAAAAGTGATGTAAAAATCTATTTAAAAATTAAATCTTAAAATAATTACACCCCCATGTATACATCAATTAACTTTACATTAATAACCTATATCACTTGTCGTGGCCGCCATTATCACACCACCATCACTACTCTATCGTCGTTACATCGTGAAAACATATATCTAGCATTACCTAAAGTTTGATGGTAAAAATTAAAAATCTAAAGTTTTACTATAACTTTTTTTTTAAAGGTGTAGATCATTTGCTCGCAACAGGGGATCTAGCTTACGTAGTCTTAACCGGGTCCGCGCTAGAGAGCCCCTCACCCTCAATACCTTGTAGGAGGAGAAACCCCCAACTAAACCGCCCGAAGGCACGACATTTAATTGGGATAAAACCCTGCCCCCTCTGCAGGACTCAAACCTGCTTCACATGAGGACTTTATTTGTGAAATTCCTTGAAAATGTCTTTCCCATGTCTCGAACTCGAGACCTCCAGCATCTAAAGCTGGTGCTCAACCACTGAGCTATAACTACTTAATTGATGTATTTTGAACGTGTACATGCGCATAAGTATATTAAATAAATTTTTATCAAAAACTAAAAATAAGATATATGAAAATAAATTTCCAAAGCCACTTGAGTGATTTATAAAAGAGAAATACGGAGTACTAGATACACAAACTAATTACAAACAAAGTTTTACAAATTGATGTGTCACCAATGAAATGAAGAGTGAGAATGAAGAAAGAGAAAAGAGTATTACATATAGGGTTGTCAATGGGTTCGGGTTCGGGTTCGCGGATTGGCGGGGCGAAAATCTCTGACCCTAACCTAACCCACTAAAAATTTCAGGTCAGAAATTTCAACCCTGACCCATGACCTGTCAACCCGAACCCAACCCACCAACCTGAAAAAAATCGGGTTAGCGGGTTGACGGGTCGAGTTTCGGGTTGGCGGGTCAAATGGGTTGGTGGGTTGGCGGGTTGACAGGTTGATTTCATGTCAAACAGGTCATATGGGTCGTGGGTTGGTAGGTTGGCGGGTCGGTGGGTAAATTTCAGGTCAAATGGGTCATGGGTTGGCAGGTTGGCGGGTCAAATGGGTTGGTGGGTCGACCTATTAAAAAAATTATATAAATTTAAATTCTTTTCAGGTTGGCGGGTCGACCTGTTAACCCAATGGGTCAACCCGAACCCAACCCGAAAAAAACCAGGTTAGTGGGTTAGCGGGTTGACGGGTCGAGATTTCACAACCCTAACCTGATTTTTTTCGGGTTGGGTTCGGGTTGGGTTTCGGGTTGGGTCGAGATTGACAGCCCTAATTACATATAATTGGTCCATCTAATATGACACATGACTTTGTAAAAATTTGTTTGTAATTTGTTTGTTGATGTAGCATATCTCTTTATAAAACGTGTTATGTGGATCAACTTATATGTAGGAATTCATTGTAAAAACTTTATACAGTAACATTTTTCATTTCTAGAAATCGTTTTCATTTTTATTTCTCTCTACTCTAGTTGTATGTGTAAAACATTTTGTTTGTGTTTTTACTTGCTACCTCATTCACTATGTACGTGATTATGTCCATTCTCCGGTCATCTCTTTGTGGTGGTACACGCCCCAATCCAATAGGTTTCCTCCGTCGCATCAGTCAAGGACGAAGGTTGTACGATATCTTTATCCCCTTTTATTCACCAAACAACGCTGAAGGCCAATACCGCCGGCAGTGCTGCTGCCGGACACCATTACCAGATTCTTCTTCTTTATTCCTTTCTTTTAGATATAGGATTATATGATTGGTATATATATTTGAAGAAAAGCAAATGGATTGATGATCCCTTTGTATTAAGTTTTAGTAGAAATAACTACATACACTTTTGTAGATTCTAAAGTTGCTATTGAAAGTGATAGGTGACTACAAAAACCTACCATTATTGGAGAAAACCGGACGACCAACGACCGCCGCCTCATAAAGATTGTTGGCGGAAGAAAGGATACTGTTTGTTTTTCCGGTGGCGTTTGTTACCGGATACAAGGAAGTATTTGTATATGTTGTTAAAGAAGAAGTACATAATTAAAGATGAATTAAAAAAATTATTATGTGTATATATGTGTATATGTTTATGTGTGTTGTATGTTATATGTATTGTACGTTAGGCCTATGTAGTTGTACATTAAGATACAACAACTGTTGTGAGAGTGACAGATATACACGGTTAAAAGAGAAAGCAAAAAGAAAGAATAAAAAAAGAGCGGATGTGAGTATGCACGCATAGTCACGCACGGGTTTTAAATATATATAGAGAATATAGATTTAGTTTTATACGTACAAACACATATATATGTATATGGATATTGATTGATTTTTGGGAAGAAGACATGAGGCTAAAAGGACCAATATACCCTCATGCAATGCCATATACATGTCACTTAACGGCTGACTAACGATGAAAACTAACGACATTACCTTTATTGAGAAAATTTTAAAAATGAAATCCTTTTAATAAACGAAACCTAAATAGATTCCCCTTATTATGAATTTTGAATAAATAGATTACCTTTTTATGCATTTTTCCCTTGATATAACGGAAGTAACTTTTCTACCATAGGAATAGGGGTGAGGTTTTTTACAACTAAATCTGTCACATGCACCGTCGAATACAGTATTGAGACCTATAACCAATGAGTGACGGTATTGAGTGTTACTTCTTACAACAAGCCTATTTAAATTAACTTTTTAGGTAGTTTGGTTAAGTTTTAAAGGTTTGTATTTTGTAATAAAGACAATTATATCACATACATTTTACCAATGTTGTAGATTCAAGTCTCGTAGATAACTTGTAAATATTATTTGAATATGTGTGAATGTGTAGTTACTTTGCTGTAAAGAAAAAATAAAATCCGATTGATTTGATTCATAACGACTATAATTCCTCAACTTCTTGGTTAATGTGCTACGTTGCTAGGCTAAAAGTCTGCAAACAATGTATGATCGTAACTATTAGTCTATTACCAATGAGACGTCATCGATTCAATCACATACGTATTAGCAAGGATATCAATAACAATACGCAAGTTGAGAATTAGATCCATGAACTAATTCTTTTATTGAATTATTGGGGGTGTACATGCAATGCTTAAAACATCTAATCTATTAAATTTAACATCTTAATAAAGGACAAACATCTCATACTCATTCTGACCCATCAATTGATGAATGTTTCCAAGGGTTGTCCAAATCCTCTTAGGGAGCAGCAATAACTACAAAAAGTGATTCGTTTGTAAATGTTAGCAAATTGTAACTTCTTTCGTAAAAATAAATTACAAGATTAGTTAGTGTGTCGTGTTCGTGTTTAACCTATATAACTGTCATGTCATAAAAAATCAAACTATAAAGATGTTAATAACGCGAAATCTTTGTTGTAAATAGGCATAACAACACTATAGACATGGATAACCTGACTACGGGTCGGGTGTGCTAAATCGGTGTAGTGTAAAAATTTTTTTTTTTATAAATGATGTATTATTTATTTGTGCTACAAGTGAAAAATATAAGATACCAGTTAATGTAACTAACTTGAAACTATTAAAAGATTTTTCAAACAATAAAACATATAAAGATATATTTGTACAGCTAAATAAAAAATAAAAACTAATAAAAAGCTGAAAAACTTTTAAAAACTGGAAAAAATAACACAAAATATTTAGAAATTAGCTAAAAATCGTAACAATTCAGACGTTGCGTTACTTTACACAGATACAAGTCAAGTGATAAAAAGATTTGCGCTACGGGTCACTTTATATCCTGGTTCTGCCACTTGTATTATGCATTAATCCATATGAACTATATGTTCGACATATAGGTAAGTTGATAAAAGATGCATTGCATGCTTCTCATGCTTTATAAATTGTTTGCTTATGACAAATGTCTAGTTAAATTCTTTGTTAATCAGTTTATTTATATTATATTGTTGTATCACTTTTTAAAAAACTCATTGCCAATTTAGCATTGTTTTCTCGTGCTGGTAGTAAATTCTGAATTCGTATGATTGAGTTATATATTAGTTTGTTAACATCATGTTGATATGATCAATATGATTATGTTCGTTTCTATAGTTAAACGAATATCTACCAATAAACTAAAACAGGATTGAGATATTCTTAAAACGACACGTGGCGTAATCCTTGATCGACACGTGTCCGTTTAATTTATTTATATTATTAAATTAGTTTTTTTAATTGTATATAGATTTAATTTCTTTATTAGACTTAGTGTAACACCCCAAGCCGAGGCTCGAAATATCACGGAAATCATATAGCGCAAGGTGGAATTACAATAGATCAAGTACTAAATGCAAATAAAGATTCAGTGAATCCATTACAATACGAAACAAGTACCAAAATACATAAGGAGCAAATAACCATCAAAGTTACAAAGAACATCCCGAAGATGGCAAATCGATCCTAAGTATAATGCAAAAGAGAAGGTCGATGAATCCTTGATTCAAAAAGTCCAAAGCCCGGGTTTAACAGCAAGCAAGCAACTAAACTCCACGTCCGGGGATAACCTGATTACCTGGAAAGTGTACTAAGCATAGTCAACACAAGGTTGGTGAGTTCGTAGTAATGGTCCATAAAGAACCAGCGTCAATAATCACAATGTACGAGTAGAGGCTAGACATGACTTACAGTGAGCCTCTAAGTAACACAATAACGTCCAACAATCAAGATTACGCAAGGTAAGTAAGCGTGTAACAGGAATGTACAAATGATAAAAGTATCAATGCAAGTGCCAAATGCATAAATAAGCCAACATGCCTATCTTATGCGTGAACTCAAGTCACCTATGCAACGATACCCGCCTGTCATCACAATGAACAAGGCTGTATCTCAAAATCATCGAGATATATATGTCTATATACTCGGATGTCATGTCATCAACATCTCATGGATAAGTGTATACATCTATACACTAGGATGTTTGAGTCCTCAACCGAGGGATTATGTACTACGTATGCATGCTTTCAATCAATCGTATATGCATCAATCACAAATCGTCTGTCATGAACCAACAATTAATTATTCGTCAATCATAAACCAATAACACAATTTAAACCAACTATACGTACATACACTTAAGAGGATTATCCATTCTTCGAGCCCCAGATGCTTATATATAGGGTCACCCGCAACCTTCCCACCACATCTAAAACCCAATGAAGGCATAACCGACTTCCATGTATGTACGTCTATCCTAATATTAATGAAATACTTAACAAAACATAAACCAAGTCATTCAAACGTGATAAACCGTCATCAAACCAACATTTAACCCAAATCAATCAATCAATCAATCAACAACGTAAGTAAACATGCAAGGTTTACACTTTTCAGCCCGAATCTCAAATGAGTAGGGAGCTACGGAACTCACCTTGATCGGCAAAGAAGCTTAAGTCGAGTTAATAAAAGATTAATAGCGAGTATTGGGCCCCACGCATTCACAACCTATCAAAGCATGTCATATATCATAATGTCAACTTTATAATCATAAATAAGTTGGTTCCTTAGGTTTAAGTTGAGTCACGAACCCACAATTACTTTCTTAACATTACCGAGTGTGAAACATAACACTTTGACTCTACATTTTTAGAAATGTACGAAGATTCATACAAAATGAAGGTTACTACAAGAAACTAGACTCTCTTACGATTCCAACGATAGGTCATACGACCCATTTGGACTTACGGATCAAAAGTTATTAACGTTTGAAAACTGACGCGCGAAATTCCCAGAACTATCTCACTGCGCCGCAGTCAAGGCATTGCCTTGTCACTGCCCCGCAATGAGGCTAATCGAAGCAGAAGGTCAGTGGTTTTCCACTGCGCCGTAGTGGGACAACTCCCTGCACCAGCACCAGCAGCTCCTAAATGCAGGAAAACGAACCAAAACCCCAAATTCGACCCAAACTATACCAAAATGATTTGTAGGAGCTTGAAACTCAATTTGAAGCTTAACTAGGTGCCATTAAACATAAATACACATAACGCATTACAAATTTCCATTTCAAAACATCAAGAACACTTCCAAATCATTTAACCCAAACCAAAACCCTAATTGAACCCTAATTTCAATTCGACCCGATTTAAGACTTGTAAATACTTTAAATCGACCAACAACATATAAATAAGCATAAATAGGTGAAGATGGGATGAATTTGACTTACCAAAACTCCTTCTTAAGCTCAAACCCGAAATTAGGTCAAAATGGGTAAAAATGCAAGAACTTCAACTTTTGATTCTTCGAATAGACGATAATGTGGTATAGGTGACGATGATTCTAGTGTTATATCCGTTCCAAACACCAAGTCGATGATAGAGAGATGAAGAAATGAAATGGGTTCCTTTGCCTCTTTACTTAGAGAGAAAATGAGAAAGGGAGATAGATAAGAAGTGAAAGGAGGGGAGAAAGAGATAAGGAGAGAAATGGGTCAATGGTGGCTGGTGGGTCGTGGACTACCCACGGGCCGACCCGTTTCTCTTATCAAGCCAAATTACAATCGTTAGACATTTAAACACCAATCAAACATATTATCGACCCGAATATAACACATTGTCATTTAATTCACGAAACGACCCAAATAATTCATTAACTTAAATTGTTAGTCATATTACACAAAAAGTCAACGGGTCAAAACTCACGGATGTTACATTATTCCCCCGTTGAAAGAATTTCGTCCCGAAATTCGACAAAACACTAAATACTAAATAAATGCGGATACTTAGACTTCATATGATCCTCTCACTCCCAAGTGAACTCGGCTCCACGTCTAGCATTCTATCTAACCTTAACAATCGTGTAGCGTTTATTCTTGAGTTTCTTGTCTTGACGATCCAAGATCTCTACCGGCTCTTCAACAAAATTTAGGTTCGAATCCACCCTAATCTCGTCCATGGGCACATGATGTGTAGGGTCCGCCAAACACTTGCGTAGGTTGCAAATATGAAACACATCATGCACACCGCTAAGCTCTTGTGGTAATTCTAACCGGTAGGCAACCTTTCCAACCCGTTCAAGAATCTTGAAAGGACCAATATACCTTGGCGCAAGTTTTCCCCGCTTCACAAAACGTACAACACCTTTCCAAGGTGACACTTTCAAAAGTACATAATCACCAATTTCAAACTCCAACGGTCTCCGCCTCACATCGGCATACTTCTTTTGACGTTCACGGGCCAATTGCAACTTCTCCTTAATTTGAGATATTACCTTAGTCGTTTCAACCACAATTTCCGGCCCGATAAGTTGACTCTCTCCAATTTCCGCCCAAGCTAGAGGAGAACGACATATCCTACCATACTCTAAATGGCGCCATTTGAATGGTGGCATGTTAACTATTGTTGTACGAGAACTCAACTAGCGGCAAATGATCTTCCCAACTTCCACCAAAATCAATTGCACAAGCCCTCAACATATCTTCAAGTGTTTGAATGGTTATCTCGGTTTGCCCATCCGTTTGAGGGTGAAATGCCGTGCTCATGTCGAGTCGAGTACCCATTGCTTTTTGAAAGGCTACCCAAAAGTTTGATTTGAAATGGGCATCTCTATCAGAAATGATAGAAATCGGCACTCCATGCTTAGATATTACTTCCTTGATGTACAAACGAGCCAAAGTGTCAAATTTATCGGTTTCACGAATGGCTAAAAAGTGAGCCGACTTCGTTAACCGATCTACTATCACCCAAATCGTGTCACGACCGCTTCTCGTCTTCGGTAGTTTAGTAATGAAGTTCATTGAAATATGTTCCCACTTCCATTCGGGCATCACCGGTTGTACCAACAATCCGGGTGGCTTCTTGTGATCGGCCTTGACTTGTAAGCAAGTAAGACACTCACTCACATACTTAGCCACATCATGCTTCATGCCCGGCCACCAATACAAGTTTTTCAAATCAAAATACATCTTATCCAACCCGGGATGGACCGAATAAGGCGATTGATGAGCTTCATTCATAATAAGTGTTCTTAAGTCACCGAAAATAGGAACCCAAAGTCTTTCAACCAAGTATAGCCCATTATCACTCTTTCGGTCGAATTGTTGTTCCATGCCATCTAGGTTCTCGTCTCCAAAGTTTTCCGGTAGGGTGGCTTGAATTTGGGCTTCAATAATCCGGTCACGAATATTTGGCCCCATCGTGAGGCTCATAGCTCTAGCCCGTCTTGGTTTCACTATCTCCTTCCTACTCAAGGCATCGGCTACTACGTTTGCCTTGCCCGGATGATAACGGATGTCACAGTCATAATCACTAAATAGTTCAAGCCAACGCCTTTGCCTCATATTCAATTCACTTTGGTTAAAGATGTGTTGAAGACTTTTGTGATCGGTATAAATCACACATTTGGTGCCGTAGAGATAATGTCTCCAACACTTCAAAGCAAACACAACCGCTCCCAATTCCAAATCATGTGTCGGGTAGTTCTTCTCATGCACCTTCAATTGACGGGAGGCATAAGCAATGACTTTACCCCTTTGCATAAGAACACAACCCAACCCTTGCTCCGAGGCATCACAATAAACAACAAAATCTTCAATTCCATCCGGTAGTGTCAAAATAGGAGCATCACATAGCAAATCTTTAAGAGTTTGGAAGGCGTTTTCTTGTCTTTCGCCCCATTCAAAGTTTCTCTCCTTCTGAGTCAAGAGAGTGAGTGGTTGTGCAATACGGGAGAAATTTTCAATAAATCTTCTATAGTAACCCGCCAATCCAAGGAATTGACGGATCTCGGATGGCGTTTCGGGTCTTCTCCAATTCTTGACCGCTTCAATTTTGCTTGGGTCCACGTGAATACCATCCTTGCTCACTACGTGACCAAGAAAGTGGACTTCTTCCAACCAAAACTCACACTTGGAGAATTTTGCATACAACTTCTCCTTCCTTAGTAGTTCAAGCACCTCACGCAAGTGCTCAACATGCTCCTCCTTCGTCTTCGAGTATACAAGTATGTCATCAATGAACACAATGATAGACTTGTCTAAGTATGGTTGACACACCCGGTTCATCAAGTCCATGAACACCGCCGGTGCATTAGTCAACCCGAAGGGCATTACGGTGAATTCAAAGTGACCATACCTTGTGCGAAAAGCCGTCTTGGGGATATCGTCTTCAAGTACCCGGAGTTGATGATAACCCGAGCGGAGATCGATTTTAGAGAAGTGCTTAGCACCTTGAAGTTGGTCAAACAAGTCATCGATTCTAGGGAGGGGATACCGGTTCTTCACAGTGAGCTTGTTTAATTCCCGGTAATCAATACACATTCTGAAGGACCCGTCTTTCTTTTTAACGAATAGAACAGGAGCACCCCAAGGAGATTGACTAGGGCGAATGAAACCCTTCTCTTGGAGTTCCTTGAGTTGAGTTTGTAACTCTTGCATTTCGGTTAGAGCTAGTCTATACGGAACTTTTGCTACGGGCGCGGCTTCGGGGATAAGATTAATACGAAAATCAAGTTCACGAGTTGGAGGTAATCCCGGTAAGTCATCCGGAAAAACATCGGGAAATTCACAAACAATAGGGACGGTCTTCAATTCTACCTTTGTGATGGTAGCACTAAAGACTTTAGAATTTGAGGGATTAGAGATTTCGCCTTGAACCCTAAGAATTCTACCGTTAGTCAAAGGTATCTTAACAACTCTCTCGCCACAATCAATAGTCGCATTTACCGCCATTAACCAATCCATACCCACTATAATGTCAAAACTACCAATGTCAAGAGGCATGAGGTCAATGAAGAAGTCGACGTCTTCTAAAGTCAAGACACAGTCGCGAAGTACTTGACTAAGTCTAGTTAGTGACCCGTTTACCATTTCAATGTCAAGCACATAGTTTAGAGCACAAGGATGCACATCAATCAAAGGAACAAAGTTAGAGGACACGAGGCTATAATCGGCCCCGGAATCAAATAGAACGGTTGCATAGTGACCATTAAGGAGAAAGGTACCTGCTACTACATTGGGATCGTTGCGGGCTTCATTTGCATTGCCGCAAAGGCTCGGCCACGTGGTTGCACTTGATGGCCTTGTTGTCCCCGGTTTTGGTTAGGCCCGACCATTTGTAGTTGGTTGGGGTGGACGACTACTTGCACTTGTTGTCCTACCCATCGAGGACAATTATTACGATAGTGGTTACGACTACCACATTCAAAACATTCACCTCTTCGTTGGTTACCTTGAGGAGGGACGACCCGAACAGGAGCCACATTCATTGGGCCCGTTCTTGGAGCTCTACAATTCTTGGATTCGTGCCCAACTTGGTTGCAGTTAAAGCATGCCCACATGGAGCATTGGCGGGATGATGCCTGTTGCATCTCCCACAAAAAGGATGAGGCCCAGCATAAGGTTTCCTAGTTGGTTCCACCGCCGCCATTACTCTACCCCTATTTGCATTCCTGGGGTCAAACCTTCCCACTTTCTTTACCCCACTTGACTCTCCCACTTCTTTCCTCTTGTTTGTTGAGGATTTGCTTAAAACACCGCTTCTCAACAAATCTTCAGTCACACTCCCGGCTCGGTTAACCGCATCGGCCAAAGAAGTAGGCATGTTAGAGTTTACATAAGATCGGACTTGAGGATTCAAGCCAATACAAACTTCTGGATGGCCTGAGACTCGGAACCCACCAAGTGAGGAATGAGGGTAGACAACTCTTGAAATCGTCTAACATAGCTCTTGTAATCGGCTCCCTCCATGTTGAGATTAGCAAACTCAATGGTCAAGTTTTGTAGTTCATAGGGAGGACAAAACTTTGCCTTTACTTTGTCCTTGAAATCGGCCCATTCCAAGTTATAAGTCCGCCCCATAGTTATCTCTTGGTTCCACCAACTCAAGGCGTCATGTCTAAACATGTCGGATGCATAAGAAATCCGGTCGTCGTATGTGTAATGACTTCTTTCAATCACTGCCTCAATCTCTTCAAACCACCTTATACACTCAGTGGGACCGCCTCTTCCATTAAACTCCGGTGCTCCACAGCTTTTGAAGTCCTTAAATATACACCCCTGTCGGTATCCCCCATATTGATTATACATGGGCATGCGGTTATCAATTCTCACTGGTTCCTCTTCTTCGTTTTCCACGGCCTGAGGTTGAGCATTTTCATTATTCACATTTTCTGGGGCTTCATTGTTTTGAGCCACATTGTTCTGCCCAAGACTTGCCGTGACTTGAGCAATAATGGTCGACATGATATTGGTGATCGTTTGAGCGATCACCTCAGCCATGTTTGGCTCAGGAGCTTCACCACGACCCCTTCCTTGGCCTCTACCACGACCTCTACCACGGCCCCTACCTCTACCTCCTTGTACCTCCGGTTGAGCTTCCTGTTGAGGTTCTTCTGATTCAGCCCTATAGTTCGTTCCGGCTCTCCTTGGTCTCACCATTTCTATAAAACAAGTGACACATTGACCCGAGAGTTAGTCTCAAATGCTCACATGTTAGTCACACAAGTAGTCTATGCTCTCATACCGATACCACATACTCATTTCATATCATTAAGCTAAGGCAAGAGTGCTAGAATCCTATGGGATTGTTACTTAGCATGTCATCATGTCAAATTCATTACAATTGTCTATCATTAACTCAAGTAATCATGCTCAAAACATCATGCAATCAAATAACTAACACGAATGATTCAAAGTATAATCCGAATTCGATATGCTCTCTAGTTATCGATCGGGTATGTATACAGGGTGTACCAATGGCTAACCCTCCACCTAATCAACTTCCATTAAGCATATCGGTTCCTTATTATACTTTAAGCCACACGTGCGCAATCCACGATGTCATTAACTTGTTATAATGTTGGGTAACCATAAAAAAGTTGATCGGGTTCTTTTAGGGTTGCCACAATATTATACTAAGTTAATGGCATCGCTTCATTTTGCCCTAAATCATCAAATTAGCTCTAACCAATAACAACAACAAACCATATTAACCACATTCATCACATTGAATTCAAGCTATCACACAAGTGGTCTTAACTACGAACTCACACAGGGATTCACATAATTCACATTGCACACGAATTTCCTAACCATGCATGCTATATAAAGAGTTTTAACTTAAGCCGTAGTCTAGGTCAAACCGCCTAATTCTCTACGACCTCGCATGGGCCACCATTCTGTAACACCCCAAGCTGAGGCTCGAAATATCACGAAAATCATATAGCGCAAGGTGGAATTACAATAGATCAAGTACTAAATGCAAATAAAGATTCAGTGAATCCATTACAATACGAAACAAGTACCAAAATACATAAGGAGCAAATAACCATCAAAGTTACAAAAGAACATCCCGAAGATGGCAAATCGATCCTAAGTATAATGCAAAAGAGAAGGTCGATGAATCCTTGATTCATAAAGTCCAAAGCCCGGGTTTAATAGCAAGCAACTAAACTCCACGTCCGGGGATAACCTGATTACCTGGAAAGTGTACTAAGCATAGTCAACACAAGGTTGGTGAGTTCGTAGTAATGGTCCATAAAGAACCAGCGTCAATAATCACAATGTACGAGTAGAGGCTAGACATGACTTACAGTGAGCCTCTAAGTAACACAATAACGTCCAACAATCAAGATTACGCAAGGTAAGTAAGCGTGTAACAGGAATGTACAAATGATAAAAGTATCAATGCAAGTGCCAAATGCATAAATAAGCCAACATGCCTATCTTATGCGTGAACTCAAGTCACCTATGCAACGATACCCGCCTGTCATCACAATGAACAAGGCTGTATCTCAAAATCATCGAGATATATATGTCTATATACTCGGATGTCATGTCACCAACATCTCATGGATAAGTGTATACATCTATACACTAGGATGTTTGAGTCCTCAACCGAGGGATTATGTACTACGTATGCATGCTTTCAATCAATCGTATATGCATCAATCACAAATCGTCTGTCATGAACCAACAATTAATTATTCGTCAATCATAAACCAATAATCACAATTTAAACCAACTATACGTACATACACTTAAGAGGATTATCCATTCTTCGAGCCCCAGATGCTTATATATAGGGTCACCCGCAGCCTTCCCACCACATCTAAAACCCAATGAAAGCATAACCGACTTCCATGTATGTACGTCTATCCTAATATTAATGAAATACTTAACAAAACATAAACCAAGTCATTCAAACGTGATAAACCGTCATCAAACCAACATTTAACCCAAATCAATCAATCAATTAACAACGTAAGTAAACATGCAAGGTTTACACTTTTCAGCCCGAATCTCAAATGAGTAGGGAGCTACGGAACTCACCTTGATCGGTAAAGAAGCTTAAGTCGAGTTAATAAAAGATTAATAGCGAGTATTGGGCCCCACGCGTTTACAACTATCAAAGCATGTCATATATCATAATGTCAACTTTATAATCATAAATAAGTTGGTTCCTTAGGTTTAAGTTGAGTCACGAACCCACAATTACTTTCTTAACATTACCGAGTGTGAAACATAACACTTTGACTCGACATTTTTAGAAATGTACGAAGATTCATACAAAATGAAGGTTACTACGAGAAACTAGACTCTCTTACGATTCCAACGATAGGTCATACGGCCCATTTGGACTTACGGATCAAAAGTTATTAACGTTTGAAAACTGACGCGCGAAATTCCCAGAACTATCTCACTGCGCCGCAGTCAAGGCATTGCCTTGTCACTGCGCCGCAGTGAGGCTAATCGAAGCAGAAGGATCAGTGGTTTTCCACTGCGCCATAGTGGGACAAATTCCTTCCACTGCGCCGCAGTGGGACAACTCCCTGCACCAGCACCAGCAACTCCTAAATGCAGGAAAACGAACCAAAACCCCAAATTCGACCCAAACTATACCAAAACGATTTGTAGGAGCTTGAAACTCATTTCGAAGCTTAACTAGGTGCCATTAAACATAAATACACATAACCCATTACAAATTTCCATTTCAAAACATCAAGAACACTTCCAAATCATTCAACCCAAACCAAAACCCTAATTGAACCCTAATTTCAATTCGACCCGATTTAAGACTTGTAAATACTTTAAATCGACCAACAACATATAAATAAGCATAAATAGGTGAAGATGGGATGAATTTGACTTACCAAAACTCCTTCTTGAGCTCAAACCCGAAATTAGGTCAAAATGGGTAAAAATGCAAGAACTTCAACCTTTGATTCTTCGAATAGACGATAATGTGGTATAGGTGACGATGATTCTAGTGTTATATCCGTTCCAAACACCAAGTCGATGATAGAGAGATGAAGAAATGAAATGGGTTCCTTTGCCTCTTTACTTAGAGAGAAAATGAGAAAGGGAGATAGATAAGAAGTGAAAGGAGGGGAGAAAGAGATAAGGAGAGAAATGGGTCAATGGTGGCTGGTGGGTCGTGGACTACCCACGGGCCGACCCGTTTCTCTTATCAAGCCAAATTACAATCGTTAGACATTTAAACACCGATCAAACATATTATCGACCCGAATATAACACATTGTCATTTAATTCACGAAACGACCCAAATAATTCATTAACTTAAATTGTTAGTCATATTACACGAAAAGTCAACGGGTCAAAACTCACGGATGTTACACTTAGAATCAAACTCTAACTCTTGACTTATTAATATAAAAGACATTATAACCTTATTTGATTGATCGTTTTCTCATTAATAAATTGTTTTTTTTCTATCTCAATTCTTCAACTCCTATTACTTATATCACTTATAATAAGTTATTAATATGAAGATTTCAAAATTTTGAGTTTACGATCCGAAATCACAAGGCTATTTGCCGTCATCCACTATGCTTACAAGTTCCGATTTTGATGTGATTCAAAAAATTTAAGGTAAATCCAAAACTCTAACAAACATATATTCTATTTTATACTCACGAATCATGTATGAGGCATATTCGAAGTTTTTTATGATAAAATATATATAGCTACCGTACATCGTACGGTATTAGGACTAGTAATTTATATTTATGGTCATTCAACGGTTTATAAACAGTTCTCTGAAGAATAACTCTAATGATATATATAGATCCACCCTTGCCTAGAAAAGGAAAATACGTGACAATATTAAGACATTTATGAATGGTTCATTTTGATAATGAGGTTTAAACTAAAGTCTTGATGACATGGGGCCTAATATAACCGTCCAATATCCATCTGTACTTTTGATTCTGAATTTTCAAGAAAATAAAGTATATGACTTGTATATGAGTTGGATGTTTATCATTAAAATCAATTTTAATTCTACTAACACTGATGTTTACAATGACAATCGTGTCATGTTCAAATTGCTATATTCAAGTTGGCATGTCCACAATTTAGACATCTCAACCCAAAACAAAGCCATTTTGTTAATTGTGTAGAGAATATAAAGTCTTGATCCTTTTAATAAACTCGTTACTCATGCCAATCATTCATTCATATTCATATATGACCTATAGCAAATCAATATGTACAATAATATAAATTGTAGATATGAAAGTCATAAAGTTTTGTTTATACAAAAAAAATATTGGGGAACATGTATTAACAACAATAAAATCTTTAAAGATACATATGGGCAAACTTACAAGGTGTCTGAACGGCACTTTTTAAAACTGACTTGATAAAAGAAGGTCATTGTAATTTTCAACATTTTGCTATTGGTTATTTAGTGTTCATCAATGTGAGTTCTCAGTCTTTCCTAAGGCTTGTTGGGGAAATTTGATCTATATTCTGGTGTCTTTCAGTGACTAGATATCAATATGAGTTGTGTTATCATGTGCAGAAATGCGCAAGTTTTAACTTCCAGTATACTATCTACCTTGAATGTCACAACTAGGATTCTAATTATTAACATCTAAGATTTGCCGTTTAAAAAGAAATGAATTGTGTAACAATTTTAGTATCTAATAATAGCTCAAGCCTATACTGTATGTGGATATTACAAATTTTGTATTAGGATAAAACACATTGTTTGTTATAGTATTGGATTGAATCAAGTGTCATACTATATTGTAAGGCATCTGAATCCTTGAAAATATTTGGTGGACGCCACATCATCAAAAAAGAGTAGGACATGTGGACCGTCCAATCCACCTAAGGGGCGGCGAACAAAGACAATAAAACTTTAGGCTTTGGCCCGGTCGACGTATGCAAAAAGCATGTATTACTTGCTACATTATTGAGTTTGTGATCATATTATTCTCAATTTGGCCAATTCAAGTGGCCATCTCATATCTTTTTGCCAAATTTTATTGTTTGCAACACATTTTTAAATTCTAATATCAAAAAAACTGTTTTTTAAGTCGATCTTAACTAAAAACATACAAATTTCTATGGAAGATTTCCGGATCCAAATTTCATATATGCTTTGAGAAAACAATTTAGAGTTAGCCGACACGAAAGAATTACACACCGTTCGTACGTGATGGCTCCAGTGTAGAATTTACCACGTCGTGATTGTATGGTGATAGATTTATTTATTTATTTATTAATAAGTAAGTTAGTGTTATTGTTTTAGTGGAAAAAAATGAGTTATGCCAATCAAAAATGGTTCTTGGGGCATGATTTATTTATATTCTTTTTGTTTTATATTATTTTTTGATGATAAGGATCTCTCTCTAACTTTCTTTCTCTCTGCCCTCTCTCCTCCCCGACTCCCAACGGCTCTCTAGATCCAAATCTAGATCCGAGATTGGGGTTGGGATTGTGATTGAGAGGTTGAGATTGAGAGTTTGAGATCGAGAGGATCCTGGTTAAGCTTCCACTCCGGTGGATCTAACCCTATTTTTTCACCCCGGGCCGGAGGTCCCTTCCACTTCGGTGGATCCGGAAGCAGCCTCTCTACCTTTGAGTAGAGGTATGGTCTGTCTACATCATACCTCCCCCATAGCCCGGCTTATGCCGGGATTGGGTACCCTTGTTGTTGTTGTTGTTGTTGTTGATATTAAAGATAAAAGATGGGCACACCAAATGATAGGAAAAGAATATAAAAGCCAAATAATCTTTAACATTATTATTGATTTATAATTAAAATATGCAAACGTTGTATTGTATTGACAAAGTGAGAAAAAAGGCAAACTAAAATTTCAATCCAACTCAATTTCATGACTCAGAAAAAGAATCTGCCACCTCCTAAAACGAATATCAAATACAATTATTAACCAACTATTTCTGTATACTACTTTAAGTTTAAATGTAAGACACTAAATATACATGACACTAATATTCTTTAAATTCAATTCAATACACCTTAAAAATCGGGTAAGCCCGCTTGATAATGGCTCATATCTATGTTCTGAAACGGCCAACTACATACATCTGAATCAAAAATTCGTCTTTTCTGAATAATCTGAACATGAAAAACCTATTTCGTTTAGACATTTTTTTTAATCTTTAGAGAACTTATAAGAAATCTTAAAACTTATAAAGATTAATCTGAAATAATTAATGTTGCATTTCTGCTTCTGGAACTTTTAGAAATTGGGTCTGCTCTCATTATCTTTTGCCTAGGAAATTTAGACATTGTCCTACATATCTTGTGTGTGGTCTTATGATCAATCAATCAGATTCTTGCTACATTAAGATTGAGTTAATGAAAATTGAAGTTTGTGTTTAAAAGTCTTGAATATAATTATGTCTATTTTTTTACTAATTAGGAAGTTGATCAATTGCACTCCCACTCACAAGTTGATAATTTTTCTAGCTCATAAGATGGTCCCTCCGGACCACCGAAAGCAACTCCATGTCATTGTTTCACTAATGCACCATTTACTACTAGTCATTAGGCCCATGAAACTTATCATAAGATCCTAAAGTATGTACAGTTAAGTAGAGGTGACAAATTTGGGATATGATAGATGTTAAAAGGAAATGGGTCATATTGTCAATTGGATCAAACGGGTCAAAGGTCGCCCAAGTGTAACTTTAATAGTTTAATGCATAAAAAAACCCATCATTATTCAATATATAAGATCACACTGAACTAATACGATTTTGGTAATCTTAGTTGACACACTAATTATGTACACAAGATTTTAAAAAGATTTGGACATAAGTGTTTTGGGTCAACCCAAACGACCGAAACTGTATCAGAGATTTTACCTGTTTTGATCATTACCCACCCGCCCATTTTGTCACCTCTACAGTTTATGATTACCTTTTACTAGACGGATCAATAACTAATCACGATGCATTGTTGTCTTGGATTCCTATGAATTGAAGCAGTACCTTCTAGTCTTCTACAGTGATTATGTACTAATGGAAACAAAAAAATATGAATTATTGAACAACTTGGATTAAAATCTCTGTATTAGCCTGGCTGAGCATGTGATATATCATTTAGTACCATGGGACACAAGGCCAAAACCAAAAATGTACTAATAGCATTATCCAAGTGGCATGTTTGTCATTTACTTCCAACTTTACTAATAGTGTCAATCAAGGGGCCATTAGGTGTAGATATATATAGTATGCAGTTTTAAAAGTTGAAGCCATCTCCATGTAAAACTTTCCTAAACTTTTAAACCGCCATCTCGAAAAATCAACTGTGAGATTTTGTTTTCAACTGTACATGAGCTATGGCAAGCGAAACTGAGATTCCTGAATCTGTTTACTTAAAGGTCAGTGATCATACCTCTATTTCATAACTCTTTCTGTTTCATATGATCCGTGTATCACTAGTGATATATATGGTTTAGCATCATGAGGTATCTTTTATGCATTTAATATACGTATATTGGCACTGTCTGCTCATAGCCAAGTCACATGGAGATTTCCTGTATATTAAAAGCATGAATGAGTATGAATCAATTGAATATAAAGATCAGAGATTTCATATCAATTAGTATGAATTGTTTTAATTGTGAATATGTTTTACGTAGAGAAATACAAAAACAGACAGCTAAACTAAGCTTTGCTCAAAACTAATCAGTTAGGCGATCTTTTTTAATGTTTAAAAGTTCGAAAAATGGATCACAGGCAATTACTTCAAAATCAAACGTAATCGTGTTTGTTTTCACTAGAGGTGGGAAAATGGGTGCTTTGGTCAAGTTGGGTAACAAGTCAACATGAGTTCATCTCAGTATTGGAAATCTTTTGTGCTGGTCGAGTAGGGTCGACCAGAAACAATTCGCTCCATAGTGTATTCGTTTTCTTTATTAATATTAAGCTCCGTCAAATATGACAACCAAAGTTAAACTCGTCCCATTTTAAATGCCCTTGTTTTAATTTTTGAGTCTTTTATTTTCAACTTTGACCGTAAATATTATTATTTGTATTATATGACACTTGATATAAGATATAGGAATGGATTGGGTTTTAAATGTATCTTTCATTGATATAATTATCATCAAGTATAATAGAATGCAAACAAAATATTTACGGTCAAAATTGGAAGAAAAAGACTCAAAAAGTCAAACTAAAACATTTAAAATGAGATGGAGGGAATCATCTGCTTCCTTTAAGAGGTTTTGTGCTAAATATGCACTTATGAGTTATGACAACTTCCATCTCGTTTGCTCCATTTCCTTTTTAAAAACTATTTATATGCCCTATTAGAAAAATTCTAGCCCAAATCGATCCTAACTATAACTCAATGGGTTAAAATGGATACCTTTACACATTTGTGATTATCTTATTATACAAGCTTACTAGAAATATTTTATACACCTAGTATCAGAATTATTTTCAATAAGTTGGCATCTTAAGTAGTTGATTCGTATCAAGGCCCATGTAAGTGATGGCTAAATATGCAGAAGTACTCTATATGTGTTTCCTTGTTTCATTAGAATGCACACTTTATAGTTTATTCTGAAAATGTAAATACAACTTTTTCTAGCAGAAAGGTGAAAGGGAAGATAATGTGTTAAGTGAAAATTTGGAAGAAAAGGTTACAGAACTTGGCAACAAAGTAAAGCAACTTGAATCTGGTAGTCAGCCTCTTGAAACTAGTAGTCAAGTGGCAGAAACTGTAAATACATTAATAACTGGTAAAGCGACCAACGATAGTGAAACTTTTATCCCAGCACTCTCAGTTCCCATGGTCACTAGCAACACACTACAAAGTTGTGAAGCCACTACGACAGAAGAAGAAAGTAAGACGACCAAGATTGAAGACTTCAAAGAAGAGAAACCAGATGTTGATGAAAAATTTGAAGTTGTTTCGACAATAACAGAACCTGAAAAAGAAGCTACAGAAAATGAAGAAAAGTATGATGAAAAGGCTATTGAGAAGATAACATTTGAGGGGATCGGCTTAGACAAGGATGAATCTGAATTAGAATCAAAACTTGCTGAAGGCATGACGTCAAGTAAGAAAGAAGTTCTCGACATGTTAGAGAGAGACCAAGGACAAAATGATGATGTTCCAAGCTCACAAGATGCAACCCGTGATGATCTAAAAGAAACAACGACCGCTGAACATGCAACCACAATGGCCAGTTTCAAGGAGCAGGATCCAAGTGAAAAGCCTAAAGAGTTCATCAAGGAAGAAACAGAGGACATATCAACTGATGCTCCAAAGGTAATCAGTCCTCAACCAAATTAAGTTATAACTATTCAAAATGTTTAACCTGATAGGCTGATACATCAATCTAGTTCCACATTCAAAGCCTTAATTATCAAGCAATGCAGTAATGTTGATCTTTTATACGTTAAAGTCTTTAGGCTATGGTATCATGCACATGTAGTAAAGATGGAAGGCACTTTATATACCTTACTAAAATGATAAATGCTTAGAGAAAATGGTATTATGAAGACAACCATGTATAACACCCGATGCTAACAGTTAGATGAAAAACATCGAGGCGAAATGGCCATAGAGATCGTTATTAAAAATTATAAGGCTGTTTATTTAAGTTGTCTTTTCTTACATTCACTCATTCCAAATACTGAGATATATTTTTCATACAGGAATACAAACAGAGTGGAAATGAAACAAAGGAGAATAGAGAAGAAAAACCTGATGAAATTGTCAAGAAAAATGAGGAAGCCGAAGATTATGAAGTAATCAGGCCAGGTGCTCAAATAAAGGAGGAAATGGAACAAAATGGGTTGCCGGAGAACATCACCGCTGATGCTTGCATCTCAGCACAAACAACATCGGAAGTGAAAGTTACAGTAAGGGATGAAAAGAATGAAGAAGAAGCTGAAAAATCCGACAGCCCCTCGATCAAGGAAGTATGTGAAGAAACTGGTGAGAAGGTCGGGTATGAAGAACAGGCGGTTAACTTCTTAGAAAAAGATAAAGATATTGAAATGGAACAAGAGGTTATCATGCTAAAGAAAGACCAAGTAAAGGATGAAGTTATAGATGTTAAAGACGTGACATTTGAAGGAGGCTTTGAAGAAAAGATCCAACAAAGTGAAGATAATGACTATGAGGTGGCTAAAGCTAAAGAAAGTATAGAGGATGATACTGAAGAAGTCAGAACTGTTGAGGCACCAGAAAAAAAAGAGCAACAAATGATAAATGTCATTCCGACTGATGTTTGCATCGCAGCACAAATAGAACCTGGAGAAAAAGTTACAGAAAATGAAGAAAAGAATGATGAAAGGGCAAATGAGAATGATGATGGTCAAACGAAAAAGTCCGAGAAAGCTGAATCTGAAGAAGGGTCAAATTTTCCTGACAGTTCCACTATCACATTGAAAGATAATGAAACAGCAAGCCATGATGAAGATCAACAAAAGGAACAGGAGTTTTATATGTCAGAAAAAGGGAAAACACAATCTGTAGCTGAAGAAGAGCATGCAAAAGAGGTTATTGAGATCAAAGATGGTCAAAAAGAGAACTATGACAACCCTTTAATCAAGGAAGCATTCAAAGAAACAGATTCCGAGAAAGTTGAGTTTGGAAGTGTAGAAGTTTCTGATCGTTCCAGTATCGAGCAAAAAGAAAAAGAAGTAGCAATTTTAAGCAAAGATGAAACTGAAGAAAAGGAACTAGAGCTCAACATGTCAGAACAGGGCAAAGAAGAGGACGTTGTTCCATGCTCACAAGATGCAACCTTAAAAGTTGGAGAAATTATAAACGAAAATACTGAAGAGATAAAAACAGAAAAGGCTGAGCAACAAGGGTTGTTGCATCCCATTACCACTGATGATCGTATCTCATCAGAAGAAGAGTTACAAGAGGAGGTTATAAAAAATGAAGAAAAAGCGATAGAGGTTGAAGTTAAGGAAATTCAGAGTGATGGTGATCAGATGGATAAGTCTGAGAACCTCTTTGTCAAGGAAGTATGTGAAGAGACCGACTTAAAAAAGACTGAAGCTGATGAAGGGATAAAAATTTCCGACAGTTCCAATATGCTTGTAAGCTCACAGGATGCAGAACCTGAAGAAGGCTTGCAGGAAAAAAGCTGCTACAGTGAAGGTAACAAAACCGAAATTGTTGAGACTAGAGAAAATGTAGATGAAGTCGAATCAAGTGTTAAAACAGAAGAAGAGACAGGCCAACAAAAGTTGGTGCATGTCATTACCACTGATTCTTGTAGCTCAGCACAAACGGAAATTCCAGCAGAAACTTTTGAAACTGATGAAATGAATGAAGAGGCTACAGAGAATAATGATGGTCAACTGAATCTGGAAAGTGTGGTAAAGGAACAAGAGCTTACGATGTCAGAGGTACAAGGTGGTGAGGATGATCTTGAAACCATACAAAAGGAGGACGAAAAGAAAGCAGAAATTGGTCAACATTCAACCACAGTCGAGGCTGGGGATTTTGGTGAAACAACTGAAGACATTATCATGGATGAAGCAAAGGCAATTGATGTTCAAGAGGTAATTCATCTTTATCCTAAATAATCTCTAACTATTTTAACCGGTTTTACTAGTATATTTCCAACTAAATATTGTTCTGCATTGACCAATGCAATGAGAATTTTTTTTGCTACAAACTATCTAAACTCATATGTATGAGCAAACTAACAAGCGCAGAAGATGGCGTTCTTAGTTGTATCATAGTAATAATACTGCAAAAAATGACAGATACATAGAGCAAACTGCGTTATGAAGCAGTTTATAATATATAGAGCAAGTGAGCAACTGCTCAATTCTTTGAAAAAAAAGAACAACGAAACAATTGTATAAGTATCATTTACAAAAACTTCTTACACATTATACCCATAATGCTCTCTTTCTTTGAATTCATAAACTCTAAGTACCTTATGAATTCATAATTTCTAAATACCTTGTCATGTAGGCAAACATGAATGAGGATGGAGAAAAAGAAGAAATGCCTGAGGGAATTGTCGACAAAACTTTAGGTTCATGTTCGGAAATTGAGCAAGATCAACAGACCAAAGAAATCATACCAAGTGTTGAATCTAATGCAGAAGAGGATGTTTTAATCTCAACACAAACAGAATCTCCAGAAGAGGCTACAAAGAATGCCGAAAAGGCTACTGAGACAGATAGTGACAGAATAGAGAATTCCGACAATCCCTTGGTCAAGGAAGCAAGTGATGAGACCAACTTAGAAAAGTCTGAATGTGAAAAACAAACCGAATTTCCCGAGACATCTAACTTGAATCTAGGTGAGCAATCAATACCGGTTGTAACCAAAGATGAAGATCAAGAGAAGGAACAAGAACTTATGGATGAAACTGCAGTTTATGAAGATAATTTAGAAGAAAAGAAAGACATTGAAGAACAAGAACCGGAAATAAAGCACCAGAATGAAAGTAATGAACCCGAACTTGTTGAAACAAGGGGAGATGATGATACTCAAGAAATCAAATCAAGTGTCGAAATAAAAGAATGTGCAGAAACAAAACCTAAAGAAGACACTGTAGAGAATGAAAAATCGAAGGATGAAGATACTATAGAGAATGACGATGATCAAACAAAGAAGTCTGAAAGTCCATTGGTTATGGAAGTATGTGAACCAACAGGCTCAGACAAAGCTGAATCTGAAGAAGCAGTAAAAGTTTCTGATAGTCACAGTACGACATTGGATGATAATGAAATGAGCAAAGAAGAAAACCTTGAACCGGAACAGGTGACCAAAATTTCAGAGATCCAAGGTGATGAACATGATGTTATAAGCTCACAGATTGCATCCAATGAGGAAACAACGATTGGTCAACATGCTACCACAGTGGCCTATTTCGAGGAGGGCCAGGGCGTAAGTGCAGAGACTGTAGAAATCATCAAGGAAGAAGCAGAATATGAATCGATTGATGCTCAAAAGGTACATAATGTTCATCCTAATTCCTAAGTAATCTCTAACATAATGTCGAGAAGTCACTTTTTAAAGCTTTTTTGGAACGAGGGGCGATATAACCAAATTGTAGAATGTATATTAAAATTGGTTTAACAACTTTAACCGAACATGGTAAGCAAACTATAGTATTGACACTAACTGGTTTGATGGTTACAAAAAATAGTGTCCTAAAACGCTTACAAAAAATGGTTTGATAAAGAAGAAACAGTTTATACCAACTACTGCTCACAGTACTATGAATATAAAAAGGAAGCCGCCATAAAGACTGTTTTCAGACTCTAAACTTCTATAGATATCCAATCAAGTTTCATTTGTCCATTCTTCTCATAAACTCAAAATATACTTTTCATATAGGCAAGCAAGCAGTTTGAAAATGAGGCAGACGACAAAGCAGAACAAAATCCTGAAGAAAGTGTCAGCAAATCTGTGAACTCTTTTTCGGAAATTGTTGAAGGAAATGTTAAAGAAGATAAAGGGACCAACAAGGATATAGAAGCCGAATTAGATGCGGATAGTCAACCTAACAGAACAGTGGATGAAAGTGAGATGAAAGATGAAGTAGTTTCAACTGAAAAGGTGAGCTGGGAAGAAAACACTTGAGACTTTCTTTCCATTTATCTTTATAATTTGACTTTTTTTTCCCATTAGATTATCTATTTACAATGTTCGATAACTATGTTAAATAGATGCCAATAGAGGTTGGACAATCTAAGGAACAATATGTTGAGGATATTCAGACATGTCCAACTGAAAGCCTCAGTGAAAAGACAGAAGATGAGATCACAAAAAAGAACGAACTTTTGTCCTATGACAAAATTGAAGATAAAGATGGCAATACCAATACAGAAGATATGACATTTCTAGACGGAAGAACAAGAGAGATTGAAGTCTCTACTTTAGAGCATGCGCCTATTGAAGAAAAGAATGATGATGTGGATGAGGTATCAAAGGAAAAATTTACCGATTTAAAAGAAATCATGGCGGTAGAGCCTCAAGAAGATAGCATACCCTCAAACTCGTTAGAAACTTCAACAGAAGACAGTTCAAGTTTAGAGAAGGTAGAAGCAGAAAGTGAAAACTTGTCAAAAGCTGATCTTGAATCTGGGTCTGAAGTACAAATCCCTGAAGTATTGCTCACATCAGAAGAGTCAAAGCAGAAAGAAGAGCACCTTAATTCAGAAGCAATAATGCATGAGGATGAAGAAAAAGAAGCCATAACGAAAGACATTTCAAGTGATGAGGTCAGACAGAAAAATAATGCTCTTAATTAGAGTTCACGTCATATTTTTCTTGCATTTATTTTATGCTTCATTTCTAAGATATTATGACTTACAAACAGAAACAGGCAACAGAAATCATGCAAGAGACTTTCGAGGAGGTATGTGAAGGGACTAGCTCGGAAAAGGCTGAATTAAAAGAAGGTTTAAGACTTTCCGAGAGTTCCAATATGGAGATACAAGAGAAAGCTGTAACTTTCACTGATGAAGATCAAGAAAACGATCAGGATGTAAACATCTCAATAGAAGGCCAAGGTAAGGAGAATGCCACAAGCTCGTATGACGCAGTATCTGAAAAAGAAACTTTGCAGGAAAGGAGCTACCAAAATGTAGGCGATGAACACGAATTTCTTGAAACTAAAGAAAGTGTAGATGAAGATACCAAAGAAACAAAATCTAGTGTCGAGTCAAAAGAGAATGAATTTGAAACCCCCTTGTTTAAAGAAGGGTGTGAATCAACAACCTCGGAGAAGGCTGAATCAGAAGATGAGGTAAAACATTCTGAAGCTTATAATACGAAACCAGATGAGAATGAAATAGCGAGCGAAGAGGAAATACTTGAAAAAGAGCAGGAGCTGACAATATCGGAAGTCCAAGGTGACAGGGATGATGTTACAAGCTCCAATGAGGTTATAAAAGAAGCAACTATTAGTCAAACTGCCAACACAGTGGGCAATTTCGAGGAGGGGCAGGATCTGAGTGCAGTGCCTAAAGAGATCATTGAGGAAGAAGCAGAGGACAAATCAATTGATGCTCAAGAGGTAATTCATGTTCATCCAAAGTAATCTCTGACTAAATGATGAATGTTTTACTTGGCATCATAAGAAATTAAAATGATGAATGAAAAATGGTGTCATAAGGAGAAATAGTTGATAACTACTACTCACTGTTCTGTGAAAAAAGAACAATGAAAGAAAGCTGTCACAGCCTCTGCATCTTCTATTCATGTTTTATTTCTTTCTTTCATCTCATTTACTAACTGTATACTTTACCTATAGGCAAACAAGGAGAGTCAGGATGGAACAAAGGACGAAAGTGAGCAAAACCTCGAGGAAAGTGTCAGCAAACCTGTAACGTCTTGTGTAGAAATCATTGAAGAACACTTTACAGAAGATGGCGCAGATGCAAGATACAGCAACGAAGTAGAAGCTAAAGTAGATGCAGAAAATCAAGTTGACGGAACCGAAAATAGAGATGAGGTCGAGGATGAGGATATCTCGGCAGTAAAGGTCAGTTAGTAAAGTAATATAACTTAATACACTTCCCAGTTTTATAATTAAACATATAATGATATATAGATCATTTTTCTAATAAAATTATGTATTACTAAGCTCAAAAAATTATGCTAAGCAGATACCATTGGAGCTTGGACAACCTAAGGAAGCAAATGTTGAAGAGATTGAGACATGTTTAGCTAAAACCATGACTGAAAAGTCAGAATATGAGACCACAAAGAAAGAGAACGAATCATCACTTGACAGTACAGAGGATACAAAGGATAATACTACTTCTGAAGAAAAATCCACATTCGAGCATGAGCCCGTTGAAGAACAAAATGGCGGTCTGGATGAAGTATCGAAAGAAATACTTACCGATTTAAATGAAAGAGCTGCAGTGGAACCAGAAGATATCACACCCTCCGGTTCCTTGGGAACTTCAACGGAAGACACTTCGAACTCAGAGAAAGCAAAAGCAAAATCAGAAAGTGAAAGCTTGGAAATAGCAACGCATGTGGATGAAGAAAAAAGAACTGCAACAGAAGAAATTTCAAGTGAACAGGTCAGATTATAATTGAATACAGTTCAGAACATATAATTCTTGCATTTTTATACTTTGTTTAACGTATTTTGACACTAACTGAACATACTTTAAAGAAGTTAAAGTCACCACACATATTGGCTACCAAATCACTCCATCCTAGTCACTAATTGTCATAAAAGCATATAATTAGGGATAGCAATTGTGTCGTATTTGGGTTGAGGGGTTATGGTTTGGCGTGTTGGCGGGTCCATACACCTCAAAACCAAACCATTTACTAATTGTGTCTGATGAACCCAAACCCAAACCCGATCTAACCTAACCTGTTTAAAAACAGATTAAAAATCTTGACCCGTTTACAGCTTGTAGGGGGAATATTAGACAGTTATATAATTATCATAGAATAGGAGGATACAACTTGTAAATATGTATTCTATATTTCTATATATACTCATGTACTTAAGAATTATGAGAATCACAATTACAATACAAAATTACCAAGTTTATCTTTGCCAACCCTACAGAAAATATTTTGCCCTGCCAACATTCTAACTTCCACAAAAAAGCTACTTCAAACTTTTATACGTCCTTTTGTTTATGCAAATTAGAATATTGAACCATATAAAGAAAGCAAACTTGCATATCTGGCTGCACCGACTAAATGATCCTATAAATGAGACAACACAGGAATCGGAGAAAGTGTACATTTCTACTGAAGGGAATGTGACCAAGTTGGAACAAACTGCCGAGAATAACTCACCAAACGGAGAAAAAGATACGGAAGAGGATGTTTTGCAAAAAGATCAACTTAATAGAGCAGAAGATTGCCGTGAGATGATAACGGATGTCATCTTAACTAAAGAGGTGAGTAATATATAATAGCACTAGACTTTCAATACTATAAAGTCATCCACTCGTTCTGCATACATGAATGTTAAGTTATATAGATTGAACAGGTGACTTCAGAAATACAGAAGGAAAATGAAACAACAGACTTCGAAGAACAGGTTGTTGACAAAGAGAGTTATTCACAAAATCAAAAGGAAATTGCACACGAGGTCAGTTTAGATGAACAAAAGGGACAAGACTTGCAGGTGGCAGATGCTGCAACAGTAGAACCTGAAGTTGATTTGCAATCGAAGATAGAATCCACTGCTTATCCAACAGAAAGTGAGAAGTTGCCCATACAGACTCTTGAACCTATTTGTAAAGCACAAACCTCAGAATTAATTACCGAATTAGAAGACTCAAAGGTGAAAGAAGAGTGCATAGCCTTAGAAACAGTCGGGAATACAGCTGAAAACAAAGTTGAGGAAGAACAACTAATCAGAACTGACGAAATATCAAGTGCACCAGATACAGAAGAGGCAAATGAAAGATCATCATTTCTTAAAAATACAGAAGAAAAGTCTGAGGTAAGATAAAAAAAAATATAAAATCTTGAATTTTTTTTCTATCACATCGTCAAACGGAATTTCCCTGATTTTCGTTGCATGTATAGGCCCAAAAATAACAAGCCTGTCATCCCCTTTTCGTCTCTTTTTTTTATATACAAATTTTCTTTTCCGCTGCATGGATACATCTAACATCTATCATGGCACAATATAAGTGTCATGGCAATATAGTTTTTATTACAATTGAAAGATCATCTTTTCTTCTAAAGTGCGAGTTTTGACTTACCTGATCAGTCAACATGACATTCTTTTCTGTCTCTATTTTTTCTTCTATGCCTTTAATTTGATCTTCTTGTGCTTGTGCGACATCCTCTTCTAAATCCAATTTGACATCTTCCAACTTCTCTTCTGTCATATGCTCCGACTTGGATTCCAAAGCCTGGTCATTCACAATGTTTTCAGAGGTGATGTATGAATGTTCTGGTTGAAACTTAGTTTAATTAACTTGGACTTCTACTATTACAGATTCAGATGTGGGCTTGACTTTTATCACAATTGAAAGATCATCTTTCAGCTACCAATAAAACTAAGACTGTTCTAGTTTGATGCAAATGAACATTTATTTAGGTTATTTCTTTAATTTGTGCAAAATGAAAACTTGAACTACTTGGAGAAGTCAAGCCCACATCTGAATCTGTAATAGTAGAAGTCCAAGTTAATTAAACTAAGTTTCAACCAGAACATTCATACATCACCTCTGAAAACATTGTGAATGACCAGGCTTTGGAATCCAAGTCGGAGCATATGACAGAAGAGAAGTTGGAAGATGTCAAATTGGATTTAGAAGAGGATGTCGCACAAGCACAAGAAGATCAAATTAAAGGCATAGAAGAAAAAATAGAGACAGAAAAGAATGTCATGTTGACTGATCAGGTAAGTCAAAACTCGCACTTGACTAAAAATCTTCTTGTTAACCAGACAATCCGTAACTCCTGCTTACATTCTAATGTTAAATGGACTGAACAGGTTGTTCTGGAACCAACAAAGGAGAACGAAAGGATTGAAGATGTAGTACAGGTTTCTGAAGATGGTTCAATATCAAATCAGACGCAATTGACAAATGAGGTCAGTGAAGATTATAAGATGTAAACTATAACATAATATTGTATTGGACTATTTGTGTATTAAGATGAAAATTAATTTGTAGCAGATAGAATATGCAAAGCCGATACCAGTCGCACACACTGAAGAGACAGAAATGAAAGCGGAAAGCCATCTAGAACTGGGTAATATACCAGCTGCAGAAGAGCTCGACTGTTTGTCAAAAGCATCTTCCACCTTAGAAGCATCCAATACAGAAAGGGACGACATTACTGAGAAGTCAATCACAACCATCAGAGAAGTGAAAAATGACAGTGTAGATGAAACATCAAAAGCTGAAGTAGTTCCAGTTGTAGAAGAAATCACGGAATCAGAACTTGAAACCAACTTACAAGAAATTAAATCTACTGATATTCCGTCAGATAGTCAAGATAGCATGAAACTCACAGAAGGCATACCCTGCAGTACACAAGAGACAATCGAAGTAAAAGATGACGAGCTGATATCTGACGTACAAAATCATGAAGCATTAGTCAAGATCATACAGGAAAACCATCCAGAAACAACAAACGACAAATGTGATACACCTTTGGCTGAAGTATCGAGTGAGAAGGTATATACTTTACCCCTAATGATACAATTCTTCTAAACCTACCTTTGTCTTATATTGACACGAGATTCTAGATTATCAAAGGTGTGTGATAGGTGTATATAATAACTATTCATAAGGAAGTCAAAAAGCTAAGTCTTGTTTATAATATACAGTTGTTGGATGAACGGGAAAAGCTTGATGCCAAGGATGATATTGAAGAACTAGCTGAAGTAGACACAAAGGCTCTGGAAGAGTCTTACCAAGATGCAGTGGCAGGAGTTACGGGCCATGAGCAGTTCTCACAAACAGATGAGTTGAAGGAACTAACTGAGGTACACATTAGAAAAAGAACGTATTATATACCAACTGTCTCCAAAAGCCATTTAGAATAGTTCATGCAAATGGGCATTTGGTCTTAACCTACTAACCACATATATTTTGGTAATTGTTTTCCATGTAATAGAAATTTGAGTCCGTGATACCATCCGAGGAACCTACACCTCCAACGGATGAAGATCAAACAAATGAACTTACATTGGAAGCAGAGAACACAAAGGTTGAGCATGGCAGTTTAAGCAACAAGGATAAGAATCCAGAACTCGAGGAGGAAGAGTTCGCAAATTCGTTTTCAGAAGACCAGAGCATCAAAGAAAGATATGTCGCAGAAGAGGTGCAAGGTAAGGGTGGTGTTGAAGATATGAAGGAAAGAAGTGGAAATGAAGTAGTGGAAGATGTTATCGTGAATGAGGTCAGCACTCATAAATTAGTCATCGAGTGACTTTTCTTGTATTAGCTTACAATTAGGGTCCTAACTCCCAAGTTGGAATGTGAAACCATCCCTTAATTTGCAGGTTCTTGTGGAAGATGAAACGACCAAGGAAAATTTTAACAGCAAAGACAACAACGACGATAAAGCTATTCAAAATCAACCGATGTCAGTAACACAAGAAGTTTCCCAGGTCAGATGGAATGTTAAACAAATATATTTCTCAATGATGCTGTGTTTTCCTTAAATTTACTCATGAAAGCTCTGATTGAACAGATTGAAAGCTTAAGTTCAAGTCCTGATGAACTCATTGAAAAAAAAGATTTGGTTGAAGATGCTGAAAAACTGAAACTGGTGGCTGAGGACTTGGAACTAAAGGATAAAACGTTCACTGTCATGAAAGAATCAAATGAAGCAATTGATATTCCGGCACCAGAAACTGAAAATTCGGAGAGTATGGTGACAGAAGATAAGGAAAAAGAAGCAGATGCAGACAAAGAGAAAGAACCACTAGAAGATCCACGGGCAGACGATCCAGCAGAAGCCGTTTCTGGTTCAATTTTGAGTTCTTTGGAGCAAGATATAAATGTCGGGTCTGATGAGTGCAGGGACCACGGTGATGTGAAGATACCAGAAGAAAAGCCAGCTGAAGCTTTTGAAATTACATCAGAAGTGGCTGAAATAGTCCCTAATGATAGAGAAGTTTCTGCAATTTCGACAGAAGGTCTTCCGGAAACTTCCCCTGAGATGCCGATAGCAAAACATGACATGAAACTTACAACTACACCTGAGAAGATTGAAGACGAGATTAAAGATAAAGAGGCAGCCTGTAAGTCAGTTGAAAAGACAGGAGAACTTAATGTTTCTACATTGAATTCCGAAATAGTTGAAGGCAAACAAGATGGTCCTGATGATATCCAAAATAAAGAAAAGGAACCAGTTCAACCTCAGGAGCAAGAAAAACTTGTTGATCCTCCATCAGACGTTGAGATCAAGGAGCAAGAAAATTTTACTCACTGTGCTTCACAAGAATCACCAGAAGAAATCGCTTTGTTATCACAGAATGACAAGAAAATTGAAAACTCGCCCACTCTACAATCAGAAGAGGAAGAGATCATGCAGAGCCTAGATAAAGGATTTGAAGAAGATCCTGTTGATGTAGTGAATAATGCAGAATGCTCAGAAGTAGAACCACCAAAGCTTGACACAAAAAAGGAAACACCGGAATTTGTTAACGAGGAAAATCAAAGGGATCAGTACTACCATGTAGATGAGCACAAAGAGGCTGCAACTCCAACTGAAGATGTATGTGATTTTCTACCACATGATGTATATTTGGTTCCATTTTCAGTGTTATTTATTCTTAAGTCATGCATGCTATTCTGTTCAAACAGGTGAAAGGTTCAACACCGGAACTTGAGGTTCCTTCTGTCATGGTTGAAAAAGCTGACAAAGAAGTTTATAATGAGAGTCCAGAAGATAAGAAGGCTGAAGCGTATGAGGCTGAAAAAAAAAGTATAATAGACAACAATTATCCTGGGTCAACATTTGGCATAAGCAAAGCCACAGAAAAATTTGTTGGCGTACAGGTAAGACCATCATAAACTAAATAATGTATATCATAACACAGAAAAAGAAGATTTCCCAACCCCCCTCTTCCAAAATAGATTAAAGAGCAGCAGAAAAGACATTATTACAGCTAAGTTAGATGAACGAACCATTTTCTCAACTAATACACTAGTGAAATTTTACAGGAACCATTGGAACTTAATGCACCAACAACTCTTGGTACTGTAGCTACAGAAGACTTGAAGATTTCACAAAAACTTGTAACAAATTTATTACATGAGGAAGCGGAGCCAACTGAGAAGTCATTTACTACTGATACAGAAGATTTAAACGCCACTAAGGCTTCCGGAACTGAGGCACAATGCAGCAGTGAAGTTACCAAAGATGAGACTAAAACAAGTGATGAAAAAGAGAAGTCCGAGTCAGCAAAATCAGCAAAAGGAATGACGAAAGTTGCTGAAAACTTAAATAGGGACTTCGTGCCACCTCTGACAAAAGATCAGCAAGTAGACAAAGAAGAAACTGTTGACAGTGCAGTAAAAGCAGATGAAGAAAATGAAGAAGATAGCGAAAAGTTGGGTTCATGCTCTGATGCTCCGGTTATGGTAGAAGTATCAAAAGATATGGACGTCAAGGTTCATAAGAAATCTCATAATATGCTCTCAGGTGTTGGTTCAAAGGTCAAGCATTCAATTGCCAAGGTCAAGAAAGCAATAACTGGCAAGTCTTTTCATCCAAAACCAACATCACCATAAGAGAGAGATGAAGTGATTACTTAGCAATACTAATCGACGAGTGAATTTCCCATTGATGAACAGATAAAATGTGGGAAGTGGTTTATAAGGAACTCGATATATTACCCATAATTTTGTATTGTGAGCAAAAGTTTGATGCAGTATAAGTTTGCATATATCCATTGTGTGTTTGAGTGAATATGTATATATGAAACATCTTGGTTAAATCTTTTTGCAGCTATTTAGTAATTTGTTAACTTTTTCATTCAACTTATCTTATGACATACTTTCGACAAAACATATGTAGGACTAACAGGATATATACTGTAACATCCCACATCGGCCGGGAAGGGGAGCGAAAGGTTTCTTATAAGGGGCTGGATACCTTCCTATAGACGCGTTTTGAAAGAAGCAAAACCGTGAGGTTGAGGCCAACGCGGACAATATGTGATACAGTGGCTTGGGCTGTTACAGATGGTATCAGAGCCAGGTCGGGTCGGTGTGCTAGCGAGGACGCTGGACCCCTATGGGGGGTGGATTGTAACATCTCACATCGGCCGGGAAGGGAAACGAAAGCTTTCTTATAAGGGGCTGGATACCTTCCCTATCAGACGCGTTTTGAGAGAAGCAAAACCGTGAGGTTGAGGCCAAAGCAGACAATATCTGATACGGTGGCTTGGGCTGTTACATATACAGCAGCAATCTGATTGAAGAGTAACTATATCAAACCAAGGTTGCGGAAGTCGCTAGCGCTCGTAGGTCGAGTACCCAGGTCTATGCGGAGAGTACTCGGGGGGTCAAAGCGGTCAAGGCGGCGAGTACTATGAGTAATTGGCCGAATGGGGTCGAGTCGCCGTCTTACCTTCTAGCGAGTACTCAGAGAGTACTCGACTCGACTCGGGGCGTTTTACAATAGTGTATCAAACTTTTAACTTCCACAAAAATGCAACATCAAAGTGACTTCTAGTACCATATGAACTCAATCACACCCATACTATGGTTATTAACTTTCATGAAATTTGAATGTATATACCCCAAAATAGAACACTTTCCATTTCAAGATCTTCCCGAAAGAACAATACAGACTTACGTGTGTGACAACTCGTAATTAATTAACAGCGGGTTAGTCTTAATCTCAATTAGACAGTCATTAGACGTGGAAATTATTAGACTTTTGGACTTTTGACTTAGTCAAATTAGACGTATCTTGATGACGTAGACTATTAGCTATCTAGACGAATGCCGAGTCTTAAAAATAACTTTAAATGAATATTTAAAGGTTATGTCTTGTACAAAATAAATAGACTGTCTAGACTTAATATTATAAAGTTTAGTTTGACGAAGTTTTATTGGCTTGTCTTAACTAAAATGAGACGAGGGAAAATACCTTTACTTTAAATTATAACCTTTTAGTCATACGGTATTTAATCGTAAGCATTTTACCAAATTAAAGGTATAAAATATCCTAAATTAAGGCCACATGGGCCGATCCTTTTACTTGTGGCAGGAGAAGAAACAACAAAACATTTCCCCCTTTTTCTTCTTTGCCTTGGATCGATCACACACACACAACACATACACAAAACACTTTTCTCTCAATCAAATTTGGATTTATTGCAATCTTATGGGAAATTAAAAAGGGAATAATCATTTGGCAAGGGTTTCATCATCATCATCTTCCTTATTGTTCTTCAAGAATTTCAATTTGGTAAGTTATCATCATCTTCAAACTTTTGTTTTGTCTAGATTAAGTTTATGGGTTGATTTCAGTTTAGTTAATTAGATTAATAGTCCTTGAATATGAAATGGATTTTGGTTGTGTTGAATAAATGAAATTGATTAAAATTAGGTTTTGGAAATCAAAAGTGTTGGATTTGTGAAATGGTAAGCGAAATGGATTGTTTCCAGGTTATGGAACCTGTTGTCACTTGTTGAAATGAAAAGAGTTGATTAGAAAATGATTTGGTTTGGCGAAAATGGTCGAAAAACTGCATTTTGCTCGTTCAAGTCTTATATCGCGCCGCGATCCCTCCAGGTCGCGCCGCGAGGTAGTAGAAAATAGGCATCGCGCCGCGACCCTCCAGGTCTCGCGCCGCGATGTAGTGTAAAATGATAATCGCGCCGCGATCCTTGGATCTCGCGCCGCGAGGATCTGTGCTGTTTGACATTTTTAGTTTTTGATAACTTGAACGTTTGAACTTGGTGATATCGAATGGTACTTTAGACTACCTTATAATGACAATGTCATTGATATTACCAACTAAAGTTAAATAAAATGAAAGTTTAAATCACATTCTTGGTCGTGGCATTCTAGGGTTGATAGCTAAGCAGTTGTACGTAGGATACTTGTCGTCGTGAGATTTGATCCTCACCATTGGTACTCATATCCTAGGTTTTGGATAGACGTGGAGACTAGACTGCTCATTTTCTCAGACTACTCATACTTTTAGCTCGTTGATCGCTAAGGTGAGTTTATGGCGCCCTTTTTCTTTTACTTTGGACCTGAAAAGCATGTACTGTATACACGACTACTTTATAAATGATTTGTCTTTGTCTATGCCATGAGATTTGGTAAATGAAATCATTTGACTTATGTCTTGCCATGTTGACGGCTGCCTGAAAATGTGTATACATGTCTTATGAAATATTGAACTAAATGACTTTGACTTGCCATGTTGTCGGCTGACTAAATTGTTCTTTGTGTTTGACGAACTAAAATGTTGCCCCTATGTAGTTATCACCATTATGAGATCCTAATGGTTGTCTTGTCGGATTTAGTGCCTGACTGTCATTGTTCTGGTCCGCACCCCATTTTAGACGGGAGACCTGTGCGAGGTATTTTGGTCCGCACTCCATTGTTGACGGGAGACCTGTGCGAGGTATTCTGGTCCGCACCCCATTTTAGACGGGAGACCTGTGCGAGGTATATTGGTCCGCACCTCACTTTTAGACGGGAAATCCTGTGCGAGGCATATTGGTTATATTGTCGGATATTGATCCCGGCTGTCTATAAAATGTCTTGTTCCATATAATTACATGTCTTTGTGTTCTCACAATGACGACAAAACTATTGTCAACATACCGTAGGTGTGGTGGGTACGCCGATGGTACACCCTATATATAAACACTGAAGGTAGGTTGGAAGTAATAACCTAAGCATCTTGGTCTTATTGTCGGATATTGATCTCGGCTGTCTTGTCATAATATTGTCGGACTTTGCTCCCGACTGTCTTGTCTTAAATAACTACATGTCATTGTGTGCTCCCAATGACGACTGGTCTTTTAGTCAAACACACTGTAAACTCACCAACTATTTCGATAGTTGATCCTCTCAAATTTCATGCTTTTCAGGTGACCAACAGTAAGTCTTGGAATCGTATTTGGCATTATAGGTGTAACACCCCGACAAGGCGGAATCACGAGGGTTACATACTAAGCACAGCATGACATGGAAATTAAGTAGAGACAAGCCTAAATGCATTAAAAGGATTGGACAATCCATACAAATCATTCAATTACAAGTACCGGATCAAGAACAATGCATAAGGAGCACGCACATCAAACGTTTACAAAATAATAGTTCAAAAGATGGTAAATGATCCTAAGCATAACCCATAAGCGGGATCTATGAATCACGGAACCAAGGAGTAGTCCAAGTCCAACCTAGTATGCAAACAATCAGGCAATCATCCAACACGTCTCTGGTTTACCTGTTCACCTGAAAAGTGTACTAAAACGTGTCAACATAAAGTTGGTGAGTTCGTAGGTTTTTGTAATAAAAATCAAGTGTCGGGATATCAACCGTTATCGATGAATGAGGATTAGAATACCTAATCACGTCACGTCAATACAAGACAATACAACAAACGTCACGTCACAATAATCGTCAATATAGATGTAAACGTCATTATATGGGCTCAAAAACCCTTATCCCGAGTATGATCATGCCGGGTGTGGATCCGTCAATCCACCGTCACGTCAATACATAATAATATATATAATATACGTCATACGTCACAAGTATAACATCATAATAGAGTGGCCATGATCATACCGGGTGTGGATTCGTCAATCCACCGTCACGTCAATACATAATAATATATATATATACGTCATACGTCACATTTAAACGTCACATAACACGTATCACAATCAATCAAGTAGATATCTAACGTCTCATTTCATATTACAACAAGTTATATCAACCGATAAACGTTTAACAACCGATTACACTTTTCACCCCAAATAAAGTAAACGTAGGGGCTATGAAACTCACCTTTGCCTTGAATGTCGTGTTATAATCGAGTTATAAGGGTTTGATGAGAGTCACACGTCCAAACCTATTAATATACACAACACGTTTTTATTACAAGTCTTTACTTGACGTTCTAAGATGATTTATAACTTTAGACGACTCTTAGGTTTAGTATCCAACACAAAATGGGCCGGCTTATAAGTATTGAACGAGTTACTAATGTCCGGTGTTAGGACCAGTTTCGCTGAAACTGGCCAGTCTCCAGTTGCATCTGGAGACTAAGAAGATTTGTCCGAAATATATTGAAGTCCAGTTGCAACGTACAGTTAACGCAACTGAAGACTTCCTCCAGTTGAGATCTGACCAGATGAAGAATCCTTCCAGTTGAAGTCGAAGACAACAAGTGGAAGAAAGAGAATGACAATGGCAGCGAAGCCCAGTTGACATTCTACTCAGATACAAACTGGAGAGCATCAGTGTAAAGTACTTACAAAGCTTTACACTGATTACGAGGAAAAGACTTTATGCTTTATGTGCTATTACACGGATAAAAGGATTTATCTATGTATAAAGTACAAAAGGTACATAAAGCAGGTTGAGAAAAGTTACTATATTATTTAACTTAACATAACATTTTTAAAGAATTAAATGTTATTCCTTAAATGCTCTCAACTATATTTGTACGGCCAAAGTTGACATCCCAATGTCAACTTTGCCTATAAATAGAAGTCTTTGCACAACAAGAAAACACACTTTGCAAACCTGCAATATTCTTGGTGAACTTGTGCAATATTCTCTCAATCGCAAAAAGGAACATTTCACAACTTTAAGTGTTTCGATTGTTTAGAGAATTTCCAAGTGTAGATCAATTGTATTTCATAGGTTGTTAGGATATTTACATACTTTGTATTATCTTGGTTCCGCAACAACCTTGTAATTTATTTAAAGTTAATAAATAATTACACTTGAAAATTACATATTGTCTCACCAATTTACTTTACCAGTTATTTATTATTGCATTGTTTTTACTTATTGTCACTTTAATAAGTAATCTATCCAAGAACTTGGTATACACTCACTGCAACTGGTCGTCTCCAGTTCAGTGTTTATATTGCAAAGTAACCCCACCATCGACATTGAGGTGTCTTCAGGTAGTACCATCTATTGAGTTGGGACTTACATCCGGAAATTTTAAATGCTCATGACTTATCGTTAAGTTTATATGACTTGCATTTTTATTGTATAAGTATACCTAATTATATATATAAATACGACATCCTTTCTTTTGTAAATAAATGGGCATTCGGTTCTGGACCTACTAAGCAACCCAACTGAAAAACGGCCCAAAAAGAAGGGAGAGAGCTAGCCCAGTCCAAACTTAGAAGGTGAGCCCACTTTTAAGAAAAACAGAAAGTAAAAGGGACGTGTGTATATGTATTTATACATACTTGTTTATTTGGAACCACTCATATATATACCTGTAAGTATATATTTATATATATATAGGTCACCATCTTCATAAGCCAACCCTAATTAAGACCCCGATCTTTAGATGTATAGTGTGGGTCCACGAGAGGCTGGGATGGGTCCTAGGAATGAAGAACAGGAGCAGGAAACAAAACAGGAAGGAAAACGAACAGAACCACCGTAAGCTACGGTGGTTCCCGACGTAAGATACGGCGGCAGAGATCCAGGCAGCGTAAGGTACGGTCTGGGGGAGGCGTAAGGTACGCTGGTTCAGACCATGGGAGGCGTAAGGTACGTGGGATTCCACCGTAGGTTACGCTGTCATGGAAAAGCATGTTTTAGCGTCTAGTGAGCGTAAAGTGGCCGTAAACAGAGGATTTTGGGCGTAACTCTCAAATGGAAGAAGGAGAGAGGCGTAGGATACGCCCCATAGGGCGTAGGTTACGCTGTCATGGAAAAGCATGTTTTAGCGTCTAGTGAGCGTAAAGTGGCCGTAAACAGAGGATTTTGGGCGTAACTCTCAAATGGAAGAAGGAGAGAGGCGTAGGATACGCCCCATAGGGCGTAGGTTACGCTGGCAGGAAAGCAGGAAGTCTGGGCAGCCATTGAAGAAGAAGAGCACAATTTGACTTTTAAAGTCAAACTTGACTTTTGAATCTAAAACCCTAATTCGTGGTCATACGATCGAATTGAGATGAAATTGGACCCGTTTTTGTGTAATACAGATCGAGATGGACAAGAACAACCCAAACCCTTTTTCAATTTGATCAAGATTCAACAATTACATATTAAATTTTGTTTTTGACCTAGTTTTTGCATATGAACCCTAATTTCGGGTTTAATGGGTTCGACCCAAGTTGTTGACAAGATGTTGTTCATTTCAGTTTTATAACATGATTTAAAACATAATTCACTCACAACTTTGAGTTCATGACCTCCATCAAACCCAAACCCGATTTTTGACCCATTTAGTACATATAAAACCCTAAATTTGACTTAAATAAATTTTTTATCTGAATTTTGTCCAAGGATAGCTTTTACTAGGTTAGAAACATGTTTTCATACATAACCCATTCTAAGATTTACTCTTAATCTCAAGAAATCCGGTTTTGACCCATTTGGTAACCCAAAACCCTAATTTTCGACTAGAAAGGATTTTGACTTGCAATTTGACCCAAGATTACTTGCATATGACTAGAAACATAATTATAAATATAAAATGATGCTTTTGAGTTAGATTTACCTTACAAAAATTCACCTCCAAGATCAAAACCCGAATTTGAGCTATTTAAGAAGATTTCTTGGACTTTGACTTTCCAATTTTTTAGATGATGATTACTTGATGATATTGATGATGATTCTATTACTAATTTAGTTTGAAACACATTTAATGAGGGCAAGAATTTAGAGAGAGGGGATGCAAGAGTTTTCTTGCATTCAATGAGTGAGAGAGAGATAGATAGGGTTGGAGGATGAATTGAATGGATGAAAGTGGAAGAGGGTGATTGGTGGGTTTGGATAGGGTTGGGTCAAATATGGTGGTTCATGGGTCGACCCATGGACTACCCGATTACATTTCTAGTTGATTTAAACGTCACGTCATGTCATATACCGACTTAATACCGTAATAAAATCTCGACTAGCATAAACACGTCCTAAAATCGTCAAATATCATGTAAATCATTTCATCATCCAAGAATACATTAAATTAAGCGCACGTCACGTCAACGGGTCAATTTAGATGAAATTTCACTAAATTGCGAAAATCAAATTACATTTAATTACGTTAAGTACAAGTCAAAAATCACAAATGTTACATCATTCCCCCGTTAAAGGAATTTCGTCCCGAAATTTAATTCTAACTAGACTCGTCAAATAAATGAGGATACTTGGCCTTCATAGAGTCCTCACGCTCCCAAGTAAATTCGGGCCCACGTCTAGCTCGCCATCTCACTTTAACGAGTGTATACCGAGTGTTCTTAAGCTTCCTAGTTTCTCGGTCTAGAATTTCTATTGGCTCTTCCACAAATTTCAACGTTTTATCGACACGGATTTCTTCGAGAGGCACGTGAAGTGTTGGATTGGCCAAACACTTCCTAAGATTACAAACATGAAAAACGTTATGAACTCCACTCAAATTTTGAGGAAGTTCCAATCGGTACGCCACCGGGCCAATTCGTTCAAGGATTTTAAATGGGCCAATATATCTCGGGCCCAACTTGCCATGTTTCACAAATCGAACCACGCCTTTCCACGGGGATACCTTCAACAACACACAATCACCAACTTCAAATTCGAGAGGGCGTCGTCTCACGTTTGCATACTTCAATTGCCTTTCACGGGCCACTCTCAATTTCTCCTTAATTTGTGAGATCACCTTGGTCGTTTCAATGACAATTTCGGGCCCAATGAGTTGGCTTTCACCAAGTTCCGCCCAAGCTAAAGGTGATCTACAATCTCTCCCATACAAAGCTTTAAATGGGGCTATTTGGATACTAGCATGGTAGCTATTATTATAGGAGAATTCGACTAACGGTAAATGCACATCCCAATTGCCACCAAAATCGATGGCACAAGCCCGTAACATGTCTTCAAGCGTTTGAATCGTCCTTTCGCTTTGACCATCGGTTTGAGGGTGGAACGCCGTACTCATGTTGAGTTGAGTACCCATTGCTTTTTGGAACGCCTTCTGTGAGTCCCTGAAATACGATGGTTAACCTAGAAAGTGTAAAATACAACAAGTCTAATAATCACTAGAATGGACTAGTATTACTTGTAAATAAATGCAAGAATATATAACCAAAGTAATACAAGACTTAAAGCAATAAACAAGTAAAGTGTAACATTATGTATTTTTCAATGGTGTATTTTATTTATGATGTTAAATAAAATACAAGTTGTGCGGAATCAAGATAATACAAATAAGTATGTATCCTAACAACCTATGAATTACAAATGATCTATATTTGTCAAATAACTCTTATGGATCGAGATACTTAAAGTTGTGAAGTATCCCAGTTTAAGATCGAGAGTATTTAGACAAATTCACTCTAATGCAAAATGTATGCTTAAAAGTATTTTTCTCAAGGAAATGACTTTGTATTTATAGGCAACAAAATTCACCAGTGAATTTTGTGTTGTACAAATATGGTTGCATGCATTTAATGATCCGACAAGAACATTAAATGCATTGGATAAGGAATAAGGATAAAGTCACATCAAATGACTTTGTATCCTTTTAACCAACCACCTTTACACACGTATAAACTTTGGTAAAGAACAAGTGGAATGTTCTTTGGAAAGTGTGTAAAGGAAAAAGTCAATTACTCGATATCAGTGTTCAGACTTGTAAGGTCTAGAACACTAACAATCCTCCAGTGTACAGATCTGGTAAGACTTCCAGTGGACTCCGCCATTTGTCAGTCTTCTTTATTCTGACTTCAGTCTTTGACTTCAGTGAGAATGTCTTCAGTAGAGTAGATCTGGACTGGGGTGAAGTCCAGTGAGCTAATCTGGAGAATACTCCAGATTTCCTATACAACTATTTGCTCACTGGTCTTCATTATTTCTGGACAAATCTTCAGAGGGACTCCAGATTCCAAGTCTGGAGTAGGTCCAGTAGAACACGTTTCTGGACAGATCTTCAGTAAGGCTCCGTAGTCGAGTCTGGAGCGAGTCCAGTAAATCTGGACCTAACAAATTCCCCCTATTTGTTTAGAAATAATGCAAGTTTTTCAAGTTTATATCTATACAATTTTGTATGCTTGAAAAACACAAGTTTTGATTTAGTCTAAAAAATCTAAGTTACTGGAAAACACTTTCTAGATCATGAGTGTTTTCAGTTTCATCTTTTAAGTTCTAACTTAGACTAAATCTGATCATTTACTTATATGAATCAAAAATTGCAACTATTATTACATACATCAACTGATAAATAGTTACAATTTTCATAAAACAATAAATTACAACAAGTAAATGATAAGAGTCAGGTCCTTCTTTTCGATGTCTGTCCTGGAGCATCTTCAGTAGCCTTTCTCTTTGGTGATGGAGAAGATGGTATTGATTCTGGCGATTTTATGCCCATTGCAACTTCCATCTGTTGCTTTCTTCTCCATACCTTTTCAACTCTCTTCAGAAATGCTTTAACATCAGTCGACACATTTGTCTTCCCCCTGAACGTTAAAGCAATCTCTTTCAGTTCACTCCATCCAAACGCTTGGACTGAAGTACTCTTTCTTTCATCAGTAAAGTTACCTTCCCTGGTCAACTTTACTTCAAACCTGGACATGCCTTCATGATTTTCAGCTAATTTGATCTCAGCACCAGTGATCCTTCTAGCATCAGCCCTGAAATTTAACATTTCATTGTACTTGTCTTTCAATTTGGCTGTCTGGATCAATGCTTCAGTTTCCTTTGACACTCTCTTTTGCTCAA